>JAOVVA010000032.1:6450405-6461558 GCA_028565275.1 Leiocassis micropogon | reverse complement strand
AATAACGGATTACATTTTTGAAAATATAACTAAATAACTGAGTACTTAAATGGCGGACCTAACGCGTTAGATTACTCATTTCATCAAAAAAGTAATCCAAGTACTCTAACGCGTTACTTTGTAATGCATTACACCCAACACTGGTAGGGATAGAAAACTTTGGACCCCACTACTCTGCTGAATGCTGGTCTCTGATTGGTTAGTAGGTGCTGAATAAATTTATAAAATCATTTCTATAATGATACAGAGGGATGTATGGTGGATGGTTAATATAAACTAATTATTACAGTAAATATGGTAAAGTTTTCTTTAAAGAGCTTTCTTTTTTCTAATTATTATAGCATTTTTGGAAGGAGTCTCCAGTACCAAAATTTAAGATATATAATTTTACATTTTCTGGCAGGGCTAAGTCAAAGTTCGAATGCGTTGTTAACTTTAACTTTTATGGACATTCCAATGCATTAATCGTAATTATATCTGTAAAATATGTGACATGCTTTTGGTTAATAAATGAACAACCATTAGCACTGGCAATCTACTGATTGCCAGAATACGAAAATGGTGAACTTGGCCTGGTAATGCAATGAGCAACATCACACTAGCCCAACTTATATGGTATTCAATTCAATTCAATTTTCAATTCAATTTTATTTGTATATCTTTTAACAATTGGCATTGTCCCAAAGCAGCTTTACACAATCAAAATAATTATTTAAGTTTTTAAGGTATTTAAGGTATCTATACCAAGTTGCAGTAGTGATGATGTCAAATGTATTCAAATATAAAAACAAGCACACACCAACAGAAACATTTAAGGATATTAAGAATACATAAATTATATGGATTATAAACAGGCAGGTAAAAGTAACTTTTATGAAGTACATAGTTTTGTTCCACGAGCACTCCTACACTAGCTTAAAAGATATTTGATCCATGCGTCGACATCTGGGAGCTGCAGAGGAGACAGGCACCACTCTCTCTCTCTCCTCTCCCTCTGTGATTCTTTTGCAATGAGACAGATAACAGCGCTTCTACGACAACTACAGCTACAGAGTAAAGGTCATGAAAGCACAGATGATTTCCAGGTAAAGATGAGGTAATTAAGGGTATAAAAGAGGCATATCGACCTATGACTTAAGGTGATCTCGCCCACAAATTAGATCAATAGTGGCTGAGACAGTTCCCTAATTAGGTGATGACTAAACGGATAATGAATAGTGATGCAATCCCTCCTGAATGCCACAATACTAATTCTCCATTCTTCTTGTTGCAACTATTTCTAAAAAAAAAAAGTGTCAGTTTCTCTTGTTAACTGTAGTTAATAACGTGGGAGAGGAATGTTTTTCTTCTTTTAAAATCTGCCTGCAAGGCTTGTACTGGGGCAAACAGCCCAGGCCTCTATCACATTTTCTCTGGCAGCTGTTGGCTCATCCTCACAAACATGCTGTCAGATTCTTCTGCCATTGCAGCTGTCCAGGTTACAATAAACACTGGCATGAGGCCCCGGGTCCAAAGGATGCGTGGAGGGTGGAGAATTTGGAGCATGTTACATGTGTAACATACAGGAAATGTTGTGCGTGAGATTCTTGTGCCTTGGTAGATCATATACGTTACAGTGCAATTATGGCTTCTGTACAGATGTCAGTATTCTGTCTCTAAGAAAATACTTACCTAAGAGTTTATAACAAGAATATGCATGTGTGATGGTTAGTTCTATTAAAAGTGCTAGTTAGAGAAACGGTAGATTCAATTTGTAGAGGGAAGTAAAGTAAAGTAAATCAAGGAACCCTGTGGAAACTCATGCAGCACAGGGAAAGGCGTGATAAACACGACACAGACAGCATTTTCAGCTCAGGGGCTTTAAGCCTTGAATGTTATCTACTCCATCACAGAAATACTTCAATATAATGATTTTAATCAAATGCTTTAATAGAATAATACTAAACTTTTAAATACTAACTCATGATCCATGAGATGTCCTTTCATCTTCACTTTCCTAATTGTTTAAAGTGAAGATGAGCTCATACAGTGGCTTGGACTGCTGTGACCATAGAGGCTGTCTTTCTCCTAGACTAACTGCTGTATGAAGCTGATAAGCCCAGTTGGCCCGGCAAGATGCTATTTAACCCAATAGCTGGGGGTCGGTTCATAGGCATCAGTGAATGTACATATTCTGGTGGGCCTGGCATGTCGCATGTCTGGGGTGCAGACCTCCTCTAAGTCCCTTGAAGTTCAGCCTGAGGCTGTGATGTACTCAGTATACGCGTGTCACCATTAGGAGGCAGTGCATAGGCCTTGTCTACCCTATGCAGAGGAGGCTTAAGTACTTGGCTAATTTTTACTCTAGGCTAGTCAGCTGTGGAGACTAAAAGCGGAGGGTGACAAGCACACAACACACAGCACACCACACTAGAAGCATCGATAGCCCATTGATGGACCCATCAGATTCACCTGATTGTTCAACCATCTAATTACCCTGCTAAGCACCAGATCTCTGGCTGGGACTTTACTTTAGGGCAATATCCAAGGTTTGTTTTCTGTTTATTTAGCATGTACTCTGCCAGCACACAGTAAAACATGACCTCCAAATATTGTATCATGTGAGTGTGCCCAACGTTAGTAATATAAACATGCTGAGGGCAAGGCATACAATGTTCACTGTTCCAGGGAAGACAGACAGGCACACATACAAAAACAGAGCAATCACTTCCTCTAGTATTGATTATTACCTCATGCCAAAATAGTGCACCATCAATATTTCAAATTGAATACAGATAAGACTATCAATCGGACTGTCCAATCAGCCAATTGCTGATTCTGTCTGTCTGTCAGTTAAGTATAACTAAAAGTAACGTAACATTTATAGCTGTTTGTATGGTAAGATAAAAAAATTAAGTCATTTTGTATTCTGCATCTGCCATGGGTTGTCACCCCGTCCAGGGTGTACCCCACCTCGTGGCCTAAGTCTATTGAGATCGACCCTATACACAGGATAAAGCGGTATAGACAGGTGAGAGTGTGTGAGTGTATTCTGCATTGTTGGCATTTTTTCTCCACCTGCTAAAAACATGCCAGTAGGTAGCAAGGAAGTTAAAAAGAAGCATCTGGCTTCCTCATCTGGTGCGAGTGTACAAATATGTCTGCACATGCTAATAAAATGCAATAGACTGGCATCCCATCCTTGCACAGTGGTCCTAGATTAGGCTCTGGATCCACCTTATTCCAGGACCAAGATAAAGTAAGGCAAAGGTAAATTATCAAATCAAAACTTAAAGTATCAGTGATGACAATAAAAAAAAAAAACACAATGGGGTGTATTAATGTTCTCACACACGCTACTGCAGTCTTTTGCATTCTCTGCCCAATATCACTCAATAGGAAACACTGTATCAAGACCTGCTGATCCTGTGATTGCAGATTGGGTGTGCGTGCCTCTGCTCAGTTTTTTGCATGATGATAGAGACCACATGTGAATGCTGCCAGGATGCATTTTGCATTTTATGCTAAGACTAAAGCTTAAATACTGCCAAAGTTCCCCATGTCTCTGTCATATCTCTACCTCGCCACAGCATTATAACCCCAAATTGCAACCAAGTACATCAAATGTGTCTCTATCTATCTGCAGAGCACATGCTCCTCAGAAAATGAAAGTCAGATTAAATTGAACTCGGATCAAGTTCAAAAAGTTTCGGTCACTTAGCCAGACAGATTGTCATTTCTTTAATGGACGCTTTTTAAAGCAATTGGGGCATTACTGCAGTCAAGATCTAGTGCCAGAACTTTGATCAAGGGAACATGGGGTTGCTCCAAGGAGTTCTGTCAAAAACAAAACAAAACAAAAAACATTTTTTTAATTTTATTTTAGTTGCTACAGTATTTTAGTTATAGGACATGAGTTAAGTGGCCATTTCCTGTTATTTTGAAAGTGCATCGATGGGCGTGTGACTACTTTACTGAGTACACAGTAATTCCAATTTGCATCAAATTTGTAACAGGCACAATGCACTGTAATAAATACAGAATACAGTTATGCAGAAATTTCAAGTCTAGTCATGCACTGTAGATATTAAGGCAAATTGTATTACATTTCTTTCATTACTTATTACTTGGCATGAACATGTTTCTTGCATGAATCAAGCAGTGAATTATGTCAGTTAGTGCTATTCTGTGCTTAAAAGTTCACATTTTTAGACTTTAGGTTAAACTTTAAATATAGTGCATCAAACACTAATATGCAACTTTCTCAGATGTCTTAATATGCAACACTTATTCCATGCCTTTAAAGTTTGAATGCTGATATGCGATGCAGTCATTACTGACATGTAGACAAAGTGAAATTCATTAAATTGCTAACGCTGATGTTTAATGTATTCATGCATTAAATTTCACTGTTAACATAGACTGCAGGCATTATTTTAATTTCAGATGTTAAGGATATGGAGTTTGCAATTATGATATGCAATGCAGTTACTATTGGGAGAGAAAAAAACAGTTTGAAGCACTGAGATACAGTATGCCGTAAACTGGGTTCACATTTATGGAATGAGGTCAAAGAAAGGGTTTATACGTATTAAGAGATTGCAGTAAAACAGAAAGTGAGTTTTGGCTGGACTTACTGTGATGCTCGCCGATACTGACAGCGCCGATTGGATACAATGTATTACAATGTGTAACAAAGTATACACCTGTGATCTCCCAGAGCGCGCGCGCGGTGCAGAAACAGCACGTGTACTAGGCTCTCCTTTGCCCCGGTCAGTCATCCAGTTTCCACAGCAGCGGTGTGTCTGATAGTCGGTGCGGTGCGGATGCTCGCTTATTCCTCTCCTTCACTGGAATAGAGGAGAGCAGAGATGCTGCACGTGCGTTCCTTCATAGCGCCGCCCGCGACCTTTCCTTTCAAGCACGCGCGCACGCAGACAATTCCAGAACTATTAGAAGTATTGCATCCAAGAAAATTGGCACACGAGGATGCTGTGTGCTTTTATTTTTAAAACATTCCTTCTCAAACATTTTCTGTTTAACAATACTGTATGTTATCTATTAAATTATTGCCAAATATGTTTTTTTTTCTTAAAAAAAAAAAAAAAAAGTACTGTAAAATGACTGAAGACTGACTGATTTTAAATGGTTAAAGGGTGCCAAAGATTGTGAGGTTAACTGTTAACATAAATCAATAAAGCTGATCTAGTAATAGCATTTCACAAAGCAATGCCTAATCTCATATACAGTATAGCTACATGAATGCATGTGCTTTGCCCCTCTCTCAGTTCTCTGGATAAGCAGGAGCACAATTACTTCCAATGTAATCAGGCCATGAGGCAGCTAATGCTTGCTCAGCTATGTTGCTCTGACCTTCAGCTGTCATATTATCTTTTGTCTAAATAATCTCTTTGTAATATAAAAATAGCATGGGGAAAAAAGAGAATGATACTTCAATGATTCAATTAAATTCTGGTTTATCTACAGTATATAGACAATGGTCATTGTCACAAAGCAGAAAAATTATAATAATGGAAATCTGAATATCTCTGGGTGGCTTAATGGTTAGCCCTGTCGCCTGGCACCTCCAGGGTCGGGGTTTGATTCCCGCCTTGGGTCTGTGTGCATGGAGTTTGCATGTTCTCCCCGTGCTTGGTGGGTTTCCTCCAGGTACTCCGGTTTCCTCCTACAGTCCAAAGACATGCAGATTAGGCTAATTGGCGTTCCCAAATTGCCTGTAGCATGTAAACAGGCATCTGTGTGTGTGTGTGTGTGTGTGTACAGTATGTGCGCTGCGATGGATTGGCACCCCGTCCAGGAAGTTTCTTCCCCCCATGCCCTAAGTATTCTGGGATAGGTTCCAGGCCCCATGACCATGTACTCAGGATAAAGTGATATAGACCATAAGTGAGAGTGAGATTGTTCCTGATGAGTAAGCAGAGGGTGACTGTGGCAAGAAAAAAAATCCTGAGAAAGGAATAGAAAGAAACCTTAAGAGGAACCAGACTCAACAGGGAACAGTCTGCTGGAAATGGATGCAATGCCATTATATACATATACAAACATAGACAGAGTAAAATTTGCAAATAGTTTTTACAAGGTGGAAGAAAACCAAAGTATCTAGAGGAAACCCACATGGAGAACACTTGAAACTCTGCACAGATGATATGATCAAGAAGTTTGGATTTACGTGCTCTTGGCACTACTGAAAGTGTGAGAAGACGAGAGTGAGTAGTGGGGTAGCTCTGGATTCCTACCACTCACACACAGCGTCACAGAGCACAATAACTTTATGAGGAGCACACAAGCAGGCCTTTCTCAACAGCATGCCCTAATTGGAGCTGCAAATATTGATGCACTGTAGCAGATGACATGAGCGGCAAAGCTGTCTTCACTCTGTGTGTGTGTGTGTGTGTGAGGAGATGATAGAGTGTGCAAATAGCCTTACAATGGATCCAGTGAGATGTAACACAAATGTCGTATTGTTGCTGGAACATTTTTTTGTCTACTGGAGTAGGAGAGAAGAGCACCCACTTACTGCGCGGGACCTGCTATAATTTCTGCTTTTCACTTCGGTCACTTGCGATTTGTAAGTGATGTTGAAGGTGCACAGAAACCTTTCTGCAGGAACATTATATAGTAGTGTAAGAGCTCACTAATAAGAAATAGAAAGTGTAGGATGCATGTCAAATTGTCTGTTGCCTTAATGCTATTTGTGTATGTGTGTGTAAGTGTGTGTAGTTGCCTGAGGACAGTCCTGCCCTGACAAGCTTCTAGTGAAATGCTGCACCATGAGAAAGCAGCACTGTTACTCAAAATGCAGATTTCTCCTCTCAAACATATCAGTGCCACTGGTACATTACTGATTTAAAAATATATATATATACTTCTTTGAGATTTTCTTTCAGTATGACAAATTAAACAGCTTGTTTGTGTTGTTTCTGCAATGTTATAGAGTGTCATTCACATAAGACAAGGGCTCACTTCATAAGTCATATTGAGAGCAAAATGTGGGGGAAAAACTTCAAGTTTAGTTCCTCCCCTTGTCTCTCTGTTCTATGTCCACCAGCTGTGGGTTACAGTCCGAGTCTCTTTTCCCCTACAGCCATCATTTATCACATGCACTCACCTGCCTGATGGCCAAGCCTCTCTAAACCCCCGCTGCCAAAATCCACTGAAACTGAGACCGCACACAATACCACAGAACAATGATAAATTATCCTGATGACAAATGGAAGGCACCGTAAGGTCACAGATTCAATCAAATCTGGCTTCACAGAAAGCCGACTTGAGCCATGACAAAAGAGAAACGGTCATCAAAAGTCAATCTGCATCTTCTCTATTGCTCCCCACTGAAATTATGTTCGTGTCTCCTGAAACTGATTGAAAAGAGGTTTTGCAGTTGAAAACTCTGAGCTATAATGTGCATTTTACTGCTTGCATGTGAAACACACAGGTATGAGGCAACACATGTGTTTTACTGTATGTGTAGTGTTTAAGTACTGTAATACATAAAACAAGACTCTTTGCAGACTTTGGAACACTCATAGTTTTTAACATTCATAGTTAGATTCTATCTGTGATCATTAATGGTCATTACGCCCTCTAGTGAGCAATTGAAAGAAAGAGTAAACATTTTGCAGCAAGAAACTTTCAGTTCCAACATGCATAAAGTTTGGAAAAATAACAATATCAAAATCAAATATAAGCATATTATCTGATTATATTATTTATGAAAACTGATTGTGAATCCTAAGAATAAAATCCATGGCAAATAGGTTATCTCATCAGTTTTTAGCTCTGTTGTGTTACCTGTGTAAACATGTAAGAATCTACATCATTATATTTTTTTCTTTTTAGATCAAAACCATGAAAAATAAATCATCATCCATCTAGGAACCTCTGTAGTCCCACTAGGGAACGTGGAGACCAACGATGATTACCATTGTCTTTATTCCAGTTTTACGACTGTGGTGGGACCTCCGGTCAACATTCACATGCATATTCACACACTACAAACAATTAGAGAACGGCAATTAACCTAATCTGCATGTCTTTAAAATGTGGGAGGAAACCGAAGCACCAGGAGGAAACCCAGCATGCAGACTCCATGCACACAGACCTTGATTCGGGAATCGAACCCAGACCCTTGGGGTGCCAGGTGACAGTGCTAACCACTACACCACTGTGCCGCCAAAATAAATAATTAATAATAAATATTAAATATTAAGTATTAAATAAGGATGTGCCTTCTGATGGACTGGTACTTTATAGGTGTGTGTGCTTTTCTTCTTATGAGATCGAGGTAGGATCACTGTCAAGAGCAAGTCGCATCACACAATTGACTGCCTGTCTGTTCACTTAACTGAGGTAAGTTCTGCTAAGATAAGTTTTTCATTTATGCTATTTAAAAGGTTGTAATACCAGACTGTAATATATCTAATATGTAATTTAGATACTCTGCCCGGCCAAAAGAAGGTTTATTATATTTCTTCACAACAATGCCTAGAATCTCTAGAGGCGCCCACTGGGCACTGTGCATGACGGGTGCACCGCTTCATACGCTTTCCTTCGTAATTTATGATTTCTCTAGACCACATTTCCTTCACAAATTTAACAGTCATCAATATCCTTACAGATTTTAGTAACACGTTGGACAGTTATTAACCCATTACCAGTAATTTCAACAGTTTCCTTAGTTGTTTTCTTTGCATGAGTCAGGCCAATAATTTGACCCTTCTGAAACTCAGGAGCATATTTTCCATGACCAGAATATGTGTTCTTACATGGTTGTTTAAGGATTGAGCGATGCATCATTGACTCATTGCATCAGCTAGGGTTAAATAACTTGGAATTTCCAATCAGATTTTCCAGAATCATTGTAAGAAATGTATTAGTTTAGCCAAAATACCAACAGGTCATTTATAATGAGGGTCTTGACATTATACAAATAACTGATTTTCCTCTTATTATTATTATCATTACTATTATCTTTCTGATTCTGATTCTGATTATTATTATTATTATTATTATTAGAAATAGTAGTAGTAGTAATGGTAGTAGTAAGTTTATTGGTATTTGTTGTTCTAGTAATGCAGGAGGTGCGACAGCCCCGTATCTTGGTGGTGGGTGCCGGTGCAGCTCCAAGCTAAATCAGCTGGGCTTTACTGATGTCACTCTTTTGGAAAAACATTAACTGATTAGAGGCAGAATGGCAAAAGCCCAATTAGGTGCTTGTTTTATCTTCTACTGATTGCTTAAAGAGGAAATTGTTGATCAATATTGATTTGTTTTATTCAGATACATGAAGCCTGCATTTAATATTGCTTAGTTTTGCACAGAAAATGTCCGGGATGACCCTGTGGTTCAGTTTTTTCATGGTGCCAAGTCAATTATATTTTAGAACAATGTGGCCTACTCAACCAAGTTAAAGAAGACAAAAGCGTATTTTACAGATGCAATGGACAAAAAGTCAAAGAGGATTTCAACAAACGTGTATAAGGCTGGAGGAAGAATTCAATATTATTTTTGTGGTAGTATTGGGAAAAGCATAGGAAGAAACGAAGAAAATGCTCAGGAGTTTATTGAGACGCATCCATCTAAAAAGAAGACGGTAGTGCAGAGCGTTCATTCCTCACCTGGGAACGATTTTATGCTTGATATTAGTGGTTCAGACCTTTATGATATTTCTTTGGCTTCATGGGAATATTATCTCAACATCGGCCAAGATATCAATGTGGAAGGGTGTTATATATTTACTGATCAGATCACAATAGTTTTTGTGCAATCAGAATACTAATAACAACTCCATTTGTGTAATGCTTATTGTTACTTTTTGTCCTCATCAAAGGCATATGTTTCATATAGTCCAAAAGTTAATGAAAGACATCCCTAAGGGGATTTTGCTCCAGAATAAAGCAGTAAACAAGATTAAGTGGGACAGCTCTTTCACTGGTGAGGCCGAAAGTACCCTGTGTGTGTGGTGTGTGAAGGTAGTGATGAGATTTTGGCAGATCATGTAATTATCACCATGTCTCTTGGTGAGTAACTCATGCCTTTAATCATAATGCTATGATAACCTGTTATGATAAGCTTTGTGCATAGGGGCGTTGTCATGCTGGAACATACTCAAGATAACTTTTTGTACAGTATTAATAAAATCAAGTGAAGCATAGGAAACATGCATATCTTGTGCATATCTTGTGTAATAAAAAAAAAGTATACAGTGTACACACCTTTTCAAAAAAAACTTAAATTTCTTTCTTCTAACAGGCTATCTCAAAGCTCAAATGACCACATTGTTCAATCTGAGTCTCCCCGCAGGAAAGCGGGATGCGATTGCTAAACTCGGTTTTGGCAATATTGGAAAGATCTTTCTGGAATATGAAAAAGCATTCTGGGAGAATGATGTCATGCATATGAATTTTATTTTGGGAAATCCACATGTTCCTCCACCCAAGACAGTTCTGTCCACACAGTGGAATAGGAACTGCTTCATACTGTATGTGGTGGTTGTAGTTTTTTTTCCCCTCATGTTGTAGATGCACTGATCATGGACGTTCTGGCACAGCCTTTAGTGGGCAAACATAACCCAAGCAAGGTAAAAAGCTGCATCATATCAGTAAAGGGAAAGGGTGTGTGAAAATGTCTTCAAGTCCAGTAATTAATAACTGATGTTTTTGTTTATAGGCTCCTCAAGTATTGTTTTTTTTAAGTATTGTATATGAAGTCCCTGTATGGTACAGTGCAGGGAGCTCTGATCTCTGGACACAGGGAAGCAGAGAGACTGCTGAAATATTACAAAGAAACCTTGCCCACTGTTTCCTCTGTAACGCACACTTAAAAAGAATCTCAAATACACTATGTTATTAGTGCCCAAGCACTATAGGGTGCGCAGGACCCTCTTGTTTTCCTAAGGATTTTTTTCCCACCCTTTTGGACTTTTTGGGGGTCTTAACATGCTCGAAAACCAAGAAAATTGGCAGACAGGTTGGAATTTGCTGCCATTAGGATGCCTGAGAGTCGCGTGGCCCGGGGCCCTCAGGGGCCCTCACAAGAGATTTTGCTGGATAGCTCATACACACTTTCACGAAATGAAAACTCGGTACACATTTAGAGCTCATTGAGCCGAACAACTTTCGCACTGCATGTCCTGGGCTCAACTCAACAGGAGG
>JAOVVA010000032.1:6438574-6450305 GCA_028565275.1 Leiocassis micropogon | reverse complement strand
CTGTGGCCTGCTTAATAATGTGGAACAACCTTCTTCAGTACTTTTTCTTTAATTGGGCTCATCTGGCAAACTAATTATCACAGGTGTCTGAGATTCATTTCAGTGATCCCAAGAGCTCTAAGATACAATACCATCCATGAGTTTCATTTAAAAACTAAATATTTAACGTTTATGACACTTACATCCAATTTGCATAATAATTTGGAACGCAGTGTATATAATAAACATTTCAAAGAGTACGATTTTACTAACGTTCCTATTTCTGTAATATAAGCACAGTGTAACATGCACACTGAAATGATGTTTGTGCCCTCTGAAATTGATTGAAAAGAGGTTTTGTATTTGAAAACTCTGAACTACAGTATAATGTTAATTTTATTGTGTTATTGTGCTTGCATGTGAAACACATGCAACAAATGTGTTTGGTGTATGGTGTTTAAGTAAAGCAGAAAAAGAAGACTTCCGAGTTTGAGACATTTTAAAAATTATTGTGCTTAAAGAAAACAACATAATTAGTAAAACTTAATCAGTTTAGACTCTTTCATGGAAATTCTTTTGACATTAACTATTTTAACATTGATAATAGACTATTGGTTTCCATGTGTGATCATTAATGGTCATTGCGCCCTCTAGTGAGCAATTGAAAGGAAGAGCAAACATTTTGCAGCCAGAAACTTCCAGTTCCAACACGCCACTGACATAAACATTGGAAAAAATAACAAAACTGATTTAATACTATTAATAATAATAATAATAATAATAATAATAATAATAATAATAATAAAGTGTGAGGCAAATCATATTTAAATTTAATTATTATTAAATTGGTTGTCAATTCTAGAACTAAAATCCTTGGAAAATAGACTTTATCTCATCCAACTGGATCAGTTTGTAGCCCTGAGCATAGGTGTAACCCTGAACATCAAAATTACAAATAGAAAAGTGTGTGTGAACACAAAAAAACCCTCTCATGTCAAAAACACTAAAATAAATCAAACTGATATTATAAATAGGGGCTGTGCTTATAATGTCTTTAAGGCTAAAAAAGGGGTGTTTGCTGATAAGTAGGATCACTGTCCACAGTCACATCACACAATCGCCTCCCTGACAAGTAAATAAAAAATATCTATTTAATTGTTTTAAAAAAATTTTTTTCATTTTTTTGTGTTAACACGCCAGATCACTGAGGTAAGTGGTGTTAAGAGATGTTTTTCATTTATGATGTTTGAGGGTGTATTTTTAGAATGTAATATATCTTTTCATTCTCTTTTTTTATTGCTTCATTTGCTTTGATGGTCGATTGCTAGTCCAGTGAATCTGGACTCTCCAGACAACATGATGTTTTTTGCATTGATCCAATCTTTATACTGTCTAACAAATTTCAGCCTGCTTTTCTGATTAGTCCAACTAATACAGTGGTTTTCCTGTGATCACACAGCTGTTTAGTCTCAATCCTGTGAGTTCTTATCACATTGTGCATTTGCGTGATTCTTGTTCTCTTACTATTACATATGGCTGTAATTTTTTTATTTTAACAATGCAACTGTACCAAGCCTTTAAGTGATCTCCAATCAGGGTCAATCATAATTTCTCCTTTGACGTTCAGAATAATACTTACAGGTTTTAATAATGCGTTGGACAATTTTTAACCCATTTCCAGTAATTTAATCTCTTTAGATATTTTCTTTGCATTGGTCAGACTCATAATTTGAGCCATCTGAAATATAGTACTATTTTTTTCATGACCACATGATACATCTTATGACAGTTGTTTAAGAAATCAGAAGCTACTTATTGTATTAGCAAGGGTTAAAATAACTGTTTCCAACTGTAAAATAGTAATCACTGCAGTAATCACCCAATTAAAGGTACTTTGCTATGTAAATTCAAATGAAGACTTGTTTTTTGGTCAGGCTGTGTGCAAACTTTTAAGAAGATCCAAGTTATTAAAATATACTCTTATGCTGAGTATGTGTCTTCTGTAAATAGTATATCAGTTAAGCCAAAATGCTAATGGGCCGTTAATATTATTATTATTATTAGTAGTAGTAGTAGTAGTAGTAGTAGTAGTAGCAGTAGAAGTAGTGGTTATAGCAGTGGTGTTAGTAGTAGAAGTAGTAGTAACATGTCCTTTGATATTTGTTGTCTCAGCAATGCAGGAGGTGCGACAGCCCCGTATCGTGGTGGTGGGTGCCGGTGCAGCTGGACTCGGTGCAGCCGCCAAGCTAAAGCAGCTGGGCTTTACTGATGTCACTCTGTTGGAAGCAAGTCAACAGGTTGGAGGCAGAATAGCAAAAGCCCAATTAGGTGCTTGTTTTATCTTCTACTGATTGCTTAAAAGGGAAATTATTGATCTATTTGTTTTATTAAGATACATGAAGCCTGCATTTAATATTCCTGTTTTTTTTTTGCACAGGAAATGTCTGGGTTGACACTGGGGCTCAGTTTATTCATGGTGCCTCTGACAAAAACCCAGTCTACCGTCTATTAGACAAATCTGGCCGCCTCAGCCAAGTACCTAAAGAAAGCAAAAGCATATTTTACAGATGCAATGGATGCAAAGTCGAAGAAGATTTCAGCGAATATGTGTATGAGGCTGGAGAAAGATTATTAAGGTATTTTTGTAGTAGTATTGAAAAAAGCATAGGAGAACACTATGCAGAGAAAGCTCAGGAGTTCATTGAGACGCATCGAGCTGATGAGAAGATGGTAGTGCAGAGCATTCTTTCCTTAGTTGGGAAACAGTTTCTGGTTGATATTGGTGGTTCAGACCTTCATGATATTTCTTTGGCTTCATGGGAATATTATGTCAACATGGGGCAAGACCTCAATGTGGAAGGGTATGTTATATGTTTACTGATCAGTTCACAACAGTTTTTGTTAAATCAAAAACCTAATGACTCTATTTATATAATGCATATTGTTACTATTTGTCCCTATCCCAGGCATATGTTTCATATAGTGGACAGGTTAATGGAGGACATCCCTAAGGGGAGTTTGCTCCAGAATAAAGCAGTAAACCAGATTAAGTGGGACAGCTCTTTCACTGGTGAGGAAGGCCGGGAGTACCCTGTGTGTGTGGTGTGTGAAGACGGTGATGAGATTTTGGCAGATCATGTAATTATCACCATTTCTCTTGGTGAGTAACTCATTTTAAGGTTATGCCTCTGCAGTTTCTCTTTTTTTGATCATGATGCTATGATAACTTGTGCATAGGGGCGTTGTTATGCTGGAACATATTTGGGCCGCCGGTTCCAGTTCTGTACTCAAAATAAATTTTTGTAAATCATTAATAAAAGCAATTGAAGCATAGGAAATTCCTTCAAGCCTAATTCAAGCTCCTTTTATCCTAATCTTATCTTAAATGGCAAATAATGTTTGCAAAAATAAATAAAAAAAATTATACAGTGTACATACCTCTTTAAAAAGATTTACATTTCTTTCTTTGAACAGGCTGCCTCAAAGCTCAAGCAACTGCATTGTTCGATCCGAGTCTCCCAGCAGGAAAGCTGGAGGCGATTACTAAACTCGGTTTTGGCAATATTGGAAAGATCTTTCTGGAATATGAAAATGCATTCTGGGAAAATGATGTCAGTAATATTAATTTTATTTGGGATGATGACTGCGTTAAGTCTGTGCGCACCGATCAAGCTCAGTGGTTGAAACATCTTCAACTGTTCACTGTGATGAGACCTCAGGAAAAGTATGATTAACATCTAATTATGCGGGTATTAGAATACAGTATACAGAAAAGTTATAATACATGTTTTGGTTTCTAGGTTTGGAAATGTTTTAATTGCTTGGTGTCCTTCGGATGTAGCTGACCTGATTGAGTCCATGTCAGAGAAAGAGTTATCCAGTGCCATCACTGAACATATCAGGATGTTTACTGGTAGTATTACATCATATTATGTCCATGTTAATGTCAGAGACATTATGTTAATATATGAAAGTGAATCTTTATAAAAGGGCTATGATTATTCTGTTTCTCACTCTCTAGGGAATCCACATATTCCTCCACCCAAGACAGTTCTGTCCACACAGTGGCGTAGTAACTGCTTCATATGTGGTGTTTGTAGTTTTATCCCTGTTGGTGTAGATGCACTGGTCATGGACACCCTGGCACAGCCTTTAGTGGGCAAAAATAACCCAAGCAAGGTAAAAAGCTACCTAATATCAGTAAGGAATGTCTGTCTAAATATTTGGTATAAATATTCCCAATTCCTTCATTACAGTTATCCTGAATGGCTGTATCATAAATTTATCATTAGGCAAAAGGAGTACTTAAATTTGCATTTGCAAATATAAACTGGAAAGAGTGTGTGAAAATGTCTTCAAGCCTAAAAGGTAATAACTGAAGTTTAATTCTGCTATTTTGCTTACAGGATCTTCAAGTTTTGTTTGCTGGAGAAGCAACTATGAAGTCTCTGTATGGTACAGTGCAGGGAGCTCTGATCTCTGGACACAGAGAAGCAGAGAGACTGCTGCAATATTACAGAGAAACCTTGCTCACTACTGTTTCCTCTGCCACTTAAAGAGAATCTTAAATATGCTGCACTTAAGTCATTCATTTCATGCCACAATGTGTCTTCACATACCAGAGTGTACCTTGAATATCTCCCACTGTAATTATGAAAATGAAAGAAAGGCGGAAAGTTTTCCTTTAAGCTTTTTTTTATTTGGTTTAAATTAAAAAATGGTTTTGATCTACATAACACATACAGAGGGTTTTAAAAAAATAATCACCCCCATTTAAAACAATCACATTTTGTTGCTTTGCAGCCTGAAATGAAGACGCAGTGCAACTTTATACAAGTGTAAGATATAACACCAACATGTCAGAAAAACTTGAAAAAAAAAAACAAAGATTCAATGATTTGGAAAAGGATCACTCCTCCTGTCACATGCACACAATGATCACTCTGTGTTACAAAATCTTGCAATTGCTTCAGAGTTGCTGTAGGCCTTTTGGTAGCCTCTCTGTCCAGCTTTCTATTAGCTCTTTCATCCAGTTTGGAGTGACACTCCCTGATCCTTTCTGATCCTCATACCTTCTACTTTTTTACTTAAAATAGACTCCGCTGTGCTTATAGGCAGTGATAAAGTTTTTGAATTTTTTTTAGCCATCTCCTGACTTGTGCCAGTGCACAACTTTATCCTGAAATATTTTGGGAGTGCCTTGCAACCCATAGTTGATTATTTGCATCAGTTGCACTACCAACTGCTGAAAAACACCAGCTTTTCAGGCTGAGCTAATCAAAATGACCACAGCTGATCTTAGTTGAAAGTCAAATGGTTTTGTGTGCCATTCAGGAGGTGAATAGCTTCCTTTTCCAAATCATTGCATGGCCTAGTCAAAGCCCAGATTAAGTATGTGGAATGACTTGAAGACTGCTGTCCTCAAACATTCACCATTAAAATGAACTCAACTAGAGCAGTTCTGCAAAGACGAGTGGGCAGATATTGCAAAGTATAGATTTGCAAAGATCTGTGTGCTTAGATTTGTGATTAGCTCCAGCTGATTGAGTTTGCAAGTCATTTTAGGAGGGGGTGATCCATTTCCAAATCAGTTGTTCAGTTTTTTTGTTTTTAATTTTTTTTCTGACACGTTGATATTATACTGTATCTTACACTTGGATGTTAAAAGTTGCACTGAGTAAATACAGCTGGATAAAAAAAATGTCTCAGTTTTCATTTCAGGCTACAAAGCAACAAAATGTGATTGTTATAAAGGAGGGTGATTCTTTTTTATTCCCACTATATGGGTTACTGTATGTGGATGAAAACCATATTCAAAATCAAAAGCTTCAAGGATATGCTGTTACATCTTTCTCTTGGATGTTAAAGTGCACTGAGTAAATACAGTTGGATAAAAGAAAAACTCTGTCTGTCTTTATTTTCAGGCTGGAAAGCAACAAAATGTGATTATTTTAGTGATTCTTATCTGGACCCACTGTAACACACATATTTATATGCTATCCGTAACATATCTAGTGAAACAGTGAAATGTGTAATAATAAATTGGTCCAAAAATGATCCAGCTCATGGGTCACATTATAATGAATGATGACAGTGATACCAAAGATTTTGTCAGGTTGTGCATTATACAAGAAAGTAGGCCTGTAGGCAAAATGCACTATTTGTTTATCAAGTGATTATACAATATACTGATTACTATGTTATAAAATTCATAATTCATAAATTCATAATTCATGTGGAATTATTTGCACCCTTCATGAAAGTGCGCAAAACAATGTGATCAAAATGCTTAATATCCTTAAAAAATTACTGTAAGGATATAAAAATGCAATTCTTAAACATACAGTAATAATATTCTATAGCTTTCGTTATTTTAAAAGCTATGTTTTTATTCTCAAATTATGATAAATTTGATAGGACATTTAATTCATTGATTTCTGCTAAGGGACCAGGAATTTTGAGCTTATTTGTTCACTATTTTATTTACATAAATCATTGCAGGTTTTAATGGGTACGTTATTTAACAAGTGGTATAAATGAAATACAACGTGCACGGTGATGTGGGAACCATGTTGTCTTGTCACTTGTTTCTGCACGGCAGTAATACTCCGAGCACCGCATGTGCACTTGTGTGTTGACCTTTTTCTCCATATTCTCTGTAAAGATTTCTCACACTTTTGCGTGTATGTAGAAGATATTAAATCGCACGTTTAAAGTATTAATATGGCTCTGAATAAACTACACATCTATCACCGGAGTATGTTCAGGTGAGTATTATAACAAATGACGGCGCCGTTAGTCGGATTATCTTAGCAGAGGCGCGCTAAGAAGCTCAGAGTCATTCTGTAGTGTAGGCTACATTTCACTTGAGTTAAAAACAAACAAAGTACAAAAACAAAGGTAAGACAAATAGTGGTTTAAGTTAGTAAATTTCTGGCTTATTTTGTAACCTCCTGGGGAGCATAGTGTCAGTGTTAGGAAGAGTTTGACATCATATTTGAACAAATAATTTAATAAAAGTCATAAAGAATCTGTATGGTGTACGTATCATAGTTGACAGTCAATTAATATACTTAAATGACTATGAGCTATTACTAGAGCTGCATAATTCTGCCTAAAAAAATTGAATCAGGATTTTTCTCTATAGGAGTTGAGTTAACGATTTTCATTGTTTAAACCAAAACCTTTATTGCAGTCAAGTAAAAAGAAAAAAAAGAAAAGATAGCTCTTCTACAACAAGCAAGAATTGCAGTGAAGAAAATGTAAAAGAAAAACACTGTTTACAATTTAAGGTATTGTAAAAACAGTGTCAAATAATACGAATATACTGTTTCTATGTACACGTGCATGATGATTGTATAAACAGATGGGAATGAAACTACATAAGATGCACCATTAAGTTATTAAATAGTGCCATTAAATAGTAATAGAGAGAAAGAACCAGCAAGTTGAATCATTAATAAAAGAGAGGATAAAATTAATGGAGGTGACCATAGTGCAATGAAGCTTCAAATTCAGTTTAGAAATCACTTGCAAATCTCTGTTTGTTTAGTGATTTATTTTCTACATTCTACAAAAATACTGGGGATTTCAAAACTATGTAATAACACGTATGGAATTAGGTAGTTATGTAACAACAGCAACAGTCAGTTGTTATTTTAAGACATGGGGGTCAGCCTTTCTGCTATAGTAGGCCTGTAGGCAAAATGCACTATTTGTTTAGTATTAAAAAGTTTAAAGTTTATTAAAAAGTTCACTATTTGTACAGTATTATCAAGCACCATGATCAAACTGGCGCTCATGAAGACCATCCCAGGAAAGCAAGACCAAAACTTAAGTCTGCTGCAGAGGAGAAGTTCATTTGGAGTTACCAGCCACCAATTAACAGCACCTCGGATTAGAGCCATTATTAAGGCTTTATAGATCATGAGTAGCAGATACATCTCAATATTAACTGTTCAAAGGAGATTATTGCATATTTTGGGCGCTTTCAGTATAGCTTTACAGTGTAGAAATAAATAAAAATAAGGAACGACCATGGAGTTAGAAAGTAATCCCAAACTTTTGAGCGGTAGTGTGTGTATGTGTATATATCAGAGGTAAATAGGTAAAGGAAAGTCTTCAGGATAAGGCTTTCTGCAGTTTCACAAAATAATAATAAAAATAGTCTCATTTTTAAAAAAAATTTTTTTAATTAATTTATTATCCTTTTTTGGGGGGAGAGGGGTGGATTACCACTGACAGTTGACAGCAGAAAAAGTCATTTAAACTAATATTAACTAATAATAATGTACAATGTGTCTTTGTTTAAAATATTCTTTTGGGGAAATTGCTTTGGTGTAGTAGAAACGAAATTACATTTAGATGTTTTGTTATTGCCAAGACTAACTTATAATAATTACAACATAAATAATAATGATGATAATAATAATAATAATAATAATCATGATTAATTACTTAAATACTGAATTACTTCATCTTTGATTTATCCTTTTAGGTAGTAGGGCTACAGGTCTAATTCCTTCAGACTAAAATATCTGTCTCAGATTATTTTGTACACAAAAACTCTAACTGCATCCACACATAGGCTGCTATTTTAAAATGAATGGCTTTGTATTACTGTAGAATTATACTTCCGTACTGTATCTCTGATTTAATAACATCGAGGTCACATTTCCCCTTCTCTGTATGTTTGTGTCTAATTGTGATATTTTCTCCACTTTAGGTGTCTCCAGGATGTGATGTCCCAGAGATGTTTAGTTGCCGTGTCATCATTTCACACCACAACTACTCAGTCAAACTCCAACAGATGCTCTGTGGTTCGCTGTAGCAGACAGAAATATGAGCGCATGTACCCAGTCTTGCTTGTGCGCCCGGATGGCTCCACCATTAACATCAGATACAAAGAACCTCGGAGAATTATAACGGTTAGTTCAGTGGTGTGTTTAGTTAAATTATTATAAGTGAGTTGAATGTTTTCTTGCTAAAACTGCAGTACTAACTGGCCCAGATATTATTCCAGTTATGCTTAATTAGTAGTTTATTAAAAAGTTCAAAAGTTTGTCACCTTCACCATGCATTATATAGTTAATATATTAAATGCTTCATTAAAGTGTCAGACTCAAATTCAAATCAAGAGAAAGTGCAATTGCGTGAACTAAAACAGAGACTATTGATCTTTTGCAGTTGCGTGAACTAAAACAGAGACTATTGATTAACTGCCAGAGAAATGTACACAAAAGAAACATCAGAAGTCATTTAAATCTAGGATAAACGTCTGTTTTATACGAGAGTGAGCCCAAAATGATCCGCACTTTGGTGGAGTTTACTTTAATGAAATTTCAGAAGAGACAAGCACATAATTTTTTTACATAATCTCCTTGCTTTTTAATACACTTTGTCCATCTGTCAACAGGCTTTTGTAATCCCTCATTAGAAAACGTATTAGGCTGAGCTATGAGCTACAAGTGCACCATTGTCTTCACTTCTTCATCAGAATGATTACACACTGCTCTTTCATGCAAATCACGAGTGGAGCATCAATTTTTGCCCACACAGCAGTTACAAATGAACCGATGTAACACATTCACACCCGCACAGCAGTGACTGGGTAGACAGTAGCCTTGAATGGAAAGCACTGATAGGAAAGTGTGGCTAACAGAAGTTTTAATATAACTGGAGTGTGGATCATTTTTGACTCACCCTCATATTATGTGTAGTGTTATGTAAACTGTTTCACTATTAGTATCTCATTAAATTCTGTTAACAAATAAAATGCATTCTTATTAACACCTTATTATTTGACCATTTATTTTAGTCATAATAAGGTATACAGTGGGGCAAAAATGTATTTAGTCAGCCACTAATTGTGCAAGTTCTCCCACTTAAAAAGATGAGAGAGGCCTGTAATTTTCATCATAGGTATACCTCAACTATGAGAGACAAAATAAGAAAAAAAATCCTCTCTCATCCTCATCTTTTTAAGCGGGAGAACTTGCACAATTGGTGGCTGACTAAATATTTTTTTTTAATACCACTGTATTAAATGTCTGATTGTTTTCGATGAAAAAGGTAAACAAGGTACACTGTACATTTAAATGTATGTGTCCCTGCCATTTAGTTTCACATCTTATTGTATAGTAGGGTCTACAGTATAAAGACAACCCAAAACCATTGGCAACCAGTTTTTAAATCTGTTTCTTTTGTTTCATTTGTTGGTTTCTTTCTCTCTCTCTCAGATGCCTGTGGATATTACTAGTCTGTCAGAGGAGCAGAGAAAGGCCAGGATGCGAAAGAGGGATCCTAAAAAGGAAGTGTCTAAACGAAAAGATGATGAGTTTGAGGACGACTTTAAAGTTGAGGATTACAGCAAGTTCTGGAAGAAAATATGAACAGACTGGTTTATGTATTTATGTTGTTTCAAGTGTACTGGACTTCCAATGTGACAATTTTTTTCTTTATCATTAAATCAATAAAGATTTACCATCTTTAGATCTCTGTGGTTTTATAAAAAAATGAATATAAAAAGAGAGAATGTTCATTTTTAAATGTAAATTTGACCCGAAAGGCACTAGAAAAGAGCACAAATAAATTAATTGGGTTACTTGGGTAACATGGTGTAATAGCAGTACAGTAGACTGTACCACATACTGCTTTTTTCTGATATTATCATAAGACTAAGTCTTAGATTAAACTAATCTAATTCATTTTGTTGTCCAATTTGTATTTGCTAAAAATAAAATGGTTGATTCAACATATTTAAATCACACTGTATGCTATCCAGTAATGTATATTAAATACTATTGTTTGTATGTAGGGGGCAGCAGAGTGGCCCTGTGGTTAGCATATTGACGTGCAGCTTCAGAATTGATCCAAAGCATTATCTACCTGTGTCTCCGTGGGTTTTATCTGGGTTCTTTGGTTTCCTCCTTCCTTTCAAAGCCACATGTTCTGGTATAGATTCTTGATGACGCATTAAAATTACAGAAAGTCTGGCTCTTTCAAAGCAAACTATGAAGAAATGGGGTGGCTCAAGAGTTCTACACAATACAGCATATCCTCATGTGAGGGTTTTCTCACCTGTGCTTCTGGTTTATATATTACTAATACGCTGAGTTCTCAACATTTTTTGATAACGGCATGATTAATCATTCACCGGATCACCACTAGCCTCAAAGTTCACACTCTTTGTCTATAGCTATAGCATTTTTAAAATGACATCTGCACCTGAGCTGGTGTCTGCCACAGCTGAGCCGGGAAAGAATGGAAAGTTTACGCTGGAGATCGCCGATATCGTTGTTGTGGTGGTCTACTTTATATTTGTCCTAGCAGTGGGAATATGGGTGCGTTAACAGTTTATGGTCTTTTTTTGTGGTGTGCAATTAAGTATATAAACGTGTCTTTTTTTCCAAACATTGTCTTACAGTGATGATGATGATGTGGGAGTTAATGAGTTTCATTCATTTTATTTAAGTCATCTGTCAGGGCCAACAGAGGAACTATTGGAGGGTACTTCTTAGCAGGAAGATCCATGACATGGTGGCCAGTGAGTTTTTTCATTTTTTTGGCAATTTGAGTCCTTTATATAGTATGTGCAGGAGAAAGTGTTTCTGGTGGTATTGTGCTGAATCTGACATGACCGTCTGAAAGTAAGTTATAAATAAAAGCAGAGATACTGTAAAACCTGTTTATGGCAGGTTTTAATGTTGATGAGGTGCACTTTAGAACAACACTAGAGAAACTATATATATAT
>JAOVVA010000032.1:6425351-6435907 GCA_028565275.1 Leiocassis micropogon | reverse complement strand
CATTTTGTGTGACAAACATGCAAAAGAATAAGAAATCAGGAAGGGGGCAAATAGTTTTTCACACCACTGTAAGTATGAAACTATGAGCTCCTAATGCTCCATGGAAATTAAAATACAATAGTAAAGTAACATGAATAATGCAACTTAATTTTAAATCATGTTTCTAGGTTAGCTAAGAATTGGTGACATTAATGAGACATATGAAAAAAATATTTTCAGTGATGAAGGTTAGTTTGCATCATCCACATTTCCTCATTTCTGTGCCTTTTCATTCTTTTCCTCCCAGCGTTTGATAAAGTGGGCTGGTATCAGGGCTTGCTGGAGCAGTATGAGAAAGCCGTACCTGTACTCACTGTCCCTAACACCACTTGTCACTTCCCTCGCCCTGATGCCTTCCACATCTTCCGAGACCCGGTCAGTGGTGATCTGCCGTGGCCTGGTCTGCTCTTCGGGCTCACTGTGCTGGCTACATGGGTGTGGTGCACTGACCAGGTAAATCAGTCACTATCAGTTAAAAACTGATTAATGGATCTGTCATTAATAGTTAAAACCGATTAATAGATCTGTCACTATCAATTAAAACTAATCAATAGATCTGTCACTATCAGTTAAAACTGATTAATGGATCTGTCACTAATAGTTAAAACTGATTTATGTTTAACAATTATGAATTTGTGTTATAAATAGGCTTAATAAGTTTAGATTTGGTTTGTTTTAATCTATACATATAATTAAACTGTAAAGTTGGCGTGTCTGTACATTGTAGATATATGTAAACAAATTATTTGGGGGGTGGGGGAGGCTTAAGATCAATAATAGAACACATCAAGATGGTTTTGGAATTTTTGTCTGTCTGTCTGTTTGTTTGTGCACACATCACGTAAAAACTACTGATGAATTTTAATGGGGTTTTCAGAGGTGTATTTGACCGAGCTTGAGGTAACATATAGGCTTTGTTTCATCGCAATCAGCCCATGAGAAGAAAAGATATACTGCTTTGGAGTTTAAATGGAAAACGCCCTTATGTCATAAAAAAATTGACCTTGAAAAAAGTCATTAGTTTATTTCAAAATTCAACAGATGGGGCAGTAAATTTTTTTATACGCGCTTATGAGTGTGCAATCGAAATCTACTTAATAAACGTGATTTTACACCTTCATTCACAGTAACACGCTCCACAGTAACATGTAAAAATTTTATTTACTTCTAAAATTCAACAGAGGCGTTGTACATTTTTTAAAACTCGCTTATGAGTGTGAAATTAAACTCCACACGTTTGGTCATTTGTAGGTGATAGTGCAGAGGTCCCTCTCAGCAAAAAACCTGTCACATGCTAAAGGAGGCTCGGTGCTGGGTGGCTACCTGAAGATCCTCCCCATGTTCTTCATCGTCATGCCTGGAATGATCAGCAGAGCACTCTACCCAGGCAGGTCAAATCATCTCAAACACATTGGGTCGATTTTCCTCTTAATAAGATAATATGGAATTTCTGATATATCCTTCTAAACTTACATGTGGTGCATTTGTATGAAACAGATGAAGTGGGATGTGTGGACCCTGAGGAGTGTTTTAAGATATGTGGAGCTACTGTGGGCTGTTCTAACATCGCCTATCCTAAACTGGTGGTGGAGTTAATGCCAGTGGGTATGGCTGCTGTTCCCTCTTAACCTTCTTTAAAATTGGTCAGTGCATTTCAAGTGATAGATGTTTAATAGTATTAAAGTTGTGGTCAAAAGTATTGAGAGCAAAGTGAAATTTCAATGTTTTAATGACACTCATTTTGTCATTAAAATAATGACAAGATTATATTAATAATTTGTTTTTTGTTATGCAATGCAATTGCTGTAAAACAATCAATATTTATTCTTTTAATTTTTAAAACCTGCTTAATCTGGCTGGACATATAGTCAGAAAGATGTCTGCAGTATTGTGGTCACTTGCTCAATCCATGCCGCTTGATTGCTTCCTGCCTCCATCCATGCCTTCTTCACCACTCTACAACAGTATTCTATTAGTTTAGCTCTGGAAATGAAACATTACATGGATACAGACACTGAATACTTTGGTTATATATCCAGTTGTTCACTAGCTTTTCAGTTATTTAGCACAACTCTTAAGCCAGGTCACCTTTTTTGTGCACAGGAAGAACTACACTATCAGTCAAAAGTTTGCACACACCTCCTAATTCCATGGTCTTTCCTGATTTGTATGTCTTTCTACATTGTAAAACAATGTTGAAGGTATCCAAAATATACAATTTCTCCTTTAAACAGTTAATATTGAGCTGTGTCTGGTATCATGACGGCGTAAATCTGCTATTAATTGGTGATTTTTGAGGCTGGTAACTCTAAATGAACTTTTGCGGCAGAGGTAAGTTTCGGTCTTGCCTTCCCGTGAAGGTCTTCATGAGAGCCAGGTTCATCATGGTGCTTGATTTGTTTTGCAAAAGTGCTTGACAATACTGTTCTTTCAAGAACTATTCCAGAAGAGCTGACCTGAAAAGTCATCAGCATATTCCAGGTGCTGTAATTTAGGAATGAAATCATGTTAATCATTTAATTATATTTCACATAATACTACCAAAATACTACCAAACTTGTTTCTGTGTTTTCAGATTTTCATTAGAAAAAATAAAAAATAAACAACAACTTGAAACTCTTTAATAATATGAGGCGAATAAGGTCAGCATAATATACATTTCTTTTTTTCTCGGCAGGTATGCGTGGCCTGATGATTGCAGTGATGATGGCGGCTCTCATGTCCTCCCTCACCTCTATATTTAACAGCAGTAGCACCCTCTTCACTATGGACATTTGGCTGCGCATGAGACGGCAGGCATCTGAGAGAGAGCTCATGGTTGTGGGCAGGTACAATCACACCCTTATGGCAGCTTTGCTTTGTCATTGTACATTTTTATTAGAAAAAGAACATGTGCAGTTTTACATAATATTCTATATTATGTCTGAAATTTAAATAATTATATCCTGGATTCCGGTTAAGTAAGTACTCATTTTATATAGGTTGGAAACAGTAAGTTTTCTAAAATGATTCACTTTTAGCATTATTTACATAAAACATTTAGAAATCCTGGCATGAAACAATGTTAACTTCAGTACTTCATGTAATTCACGCTGCCTGGCTGAAAAAAGTGGGTGTTTCACAGTCTCTCTCTCTCTCTCTCTCGCTCTCTCTCTCTCACTTTCACTCATCTTCTATACTGCTTTATCATATATTCAGGGTTGCAGCGGTGGGTGTTTCAGAAGAGTCAAATTATTGCCATGCAAAGAGAACAACTAAGGACATTTAAAATATCTAGCATTGGGTTAAAAACTGGTCAACATACTACAAAAAAAGAAAGGATAGTACTGAACCATCAACTTTGTGGAAAAAACAACTTAATCAAAGAAAGAGCTGTCCTAAGAACATGAGGAATCGTTTTCACGTCTAAGTTAGCCACCACATTGCATACTTTAATTAACGCTTAGGGTGGTTCAACAAAATATTAGAGCATGCATTTTGGGGGGGGTTTGGAGACAGTGTACATAGGTATGTTATGATACTTGTCCAAGATTCAGATAAAACATTTATGCCTATTATTTTAACAGTTTGTTCTGACTTGCATCCGCAGGGTATTCATTTTATTCTTGGTGGTCCTGAGCATCTTATGGATTCCAATAATTCAGTCAGCCAACAGTGGCCAGCTGTTCGACTACATTCAGTCAATTACCAGTTACTTGGCTCCTCCGATCACAGCTGTCTTCCTGATGGCCATCTTCTGGAGTCGAGTGAATGAACAAGTGGGAAATCCCTCAGTATTACTGTACTTGATTAGTGTTGTATTTGGTCTACATTTGATTAATCATACTGTGAGGCACTTTAATGTTAAATCATTGCTGAAATTTCTTTCACAGGTGTTATCCTGAGATTAAATCTACAACAGTACAGGTTTCTTTATTTGTCTCACTCAGAGGACTCTTATATGATTTGAGTAATGTTAAATTCACAATGTATGATTTAAAACAGACTTTCTCCTGTAAATATAGTGATTGAGAAACAAATTCATTTTTGAATAAAATTAAATATGTTTTCTACAGTACAGCAATATGAATGCATGCATATTACTACCTCCTGTTATTTTTTTTTAAATAAAAGGTTTATTTACATACACTCATTTTCCTAATGCCCAAAGCAACTTACAACTGAGATAATATACACCTGAGCAGTTGAGAGTTAAGGGTTGTGCTCATGGGCCCAACAGTGGATACCAGACACTAGAAGGATATCATGAATTTATTATTTATTTGAATCATGATCTATCCTGCCAAATAAATAATGTTGCCATAAAATATCTTTATATCAGTTCCATTAAAAAGAGGTCACCATAAAATAAAGGTTTTTGGGGCAGTTAAACATGACTGTGGATTGGACTATGGATACATTATTTCAGCTTCTGTAAACAGATTATCATCCAGTGTGGTTTAAACCTTCTGACCTTCTGTGCTTGTTAATTACCGTTGTCTGTTTAACTTTTCAGGGAGCATTCTGGGGGCTGATGGTGGGTTTGGTTGTCGGCCTTGTACGTATGGTGATGGAATTTGTCTACGGTACTCCTTCCTGTGGAGAGGAGGACCTGAGACCCCCCATGCTGAAAGATGTGCATTACCTGTATTTTGCTCTTATACTGCTTGCCCTGACAGCACTGGTTATTACTGCAGTCAGCCTCTGCACTTCTCCTATTCCAGAGCAGCATGTAAAGAACTCACTTATATGCATTTACACATTCATCTTTCTGCACTTGTGTTATATAATTTGTGCCCATAAAATTCATCTTAATGTTCTTTTGTGATATTTATCAACTTCCATTACATTCATATGTACACCTGGATCTCTGCAGCTTATCCGTCTAACATGGTGGACAAGACACAGCAAGAAGGAGCGTGTAGATCTGCAGGACCTGTGGGCAACCTCATCAACATCAGGACACTCTCACCCTGCTTCTGACCCGGAGCTGAGAGCAGAAAGTCCTGGGTGGTGTAGACGAGTGGGAATGTGGTTGTGTGGATTGTCTGAAGCTCCCAAACCGGAGCTAAGCAGAGAGGAACAGCTAGCTATGGAGAAAAAGCTGACGAGCATTGAAGAGCAACCCATCTGGAGAAATGTTTGCAATATCAATGCCATCCTTTTACTCACTGCCAATGTATTTCTTTGGGGCTACTTTGCTTAATAAGAATTTTTTTCTGCAATTTTACAAAGGAGAGTTCTTCGCATATGACATTCATGTAAAAAAAGTTAAAACTATGTACTGAATAACTTGAATTTAAAAATAATTAAAATTTTTATTCAATTTTAATTGTCCACTACCATACACAGTGTTTTATACAGTGAAATGCTGTGTCCTAAAATGACATAAAATTAGAAGATAATAGAAATATTTTACTACAATAAAAGGAAAAATGCACTAGAAGAATAAAAATAAAAGACTAAATTTCCAAACAAAAATACAATTAAATTAAAAAAGGGGGGATGGAATATACACATTTACAAATTTACAAAAGGTACAAATACAATAGAATTTAAATAAAGATAAATATAAAAATATAAATTATGTATGTGCAAAGTGTACTTGTAAATTGAGAAGTATAAAGTAAAATATAGAAGGGTAGAGATCTAGTGTGTGGCAGCAGTATGACAGCAGCAGTATGAGTGTAACATGAAGTATGAAATGAGGTATGTGTCAGCAGCAGTATTATTTTCCATGTTCCAAATACAGTACTGTACATATAAATAAAACTCTCCAATAATTAAAAAGAGTCTTAAATGAAAACCCATTCAGTAATAAATGTGATCTACATAAGCAACAAACGCAGAAAAACACAAATAGGTGTTGAAATTCAATTCAGTTCAATTGTCTCTCTGGTGCCCTGAAAAGGTTTTTGCCCCTTCCTAAATTTTTTCCCTTAATAAATAAAATCATTCTTTAAAACAACATTTTGCATTTACTTGGGTCATATTTGTGCAAACAAAAATTAGTTTGAGGATTTTAATCATTTATGTGTCATAAATATTCAAAAAATATTTGAAAAAATTAGGAATGGGTCAAATACTTTATCTTGGCACTGTAAATAGTTTTGCTTTTAAAATAGGGCAAAGTTGTTTTAAACAAATCCAATTTAAATTTATTGATTGTTTTGATCAAACCTGCTGTAAATAATTGTTTAATGATTAGTACATAGTAATGGCCAAACTGTAAAATTATGTAATGAAAATACTACATACCAAACATTATGGAAGTGTTTTAATAAAGATACAGTAAATACCAGTTTGGTTATATGGGGGTTGTATTGCTGTAATGTTATTAGACATTTATTACATTTATAGTAAAGTATAATAGAATCTATAATATTCTTGACATGGAGTTACTTTTATGAACTTTTTATTATTCATATCTAGTTTCATTTTGGAGTACTTTTGCAACTTCATGCTCATTCTGCAAAATGTGACACCCATCAAAAGTTGTACAAGCTCCCTCTTTGATCTGTTCCAAGTTTTTTTTTTACAATCCACACCGGGTTTTCCCTTTGTACTGTAACACTGATCCATTCCAGACTTTCTATTACTTTTCCATCTGATCCACTCCAGGTTTTTCCCGTCATGTTCTAGACTGTTCCATTCCAGCTTTTAAGCTATGTCAGTGCGTGATCCAGTCCGGGTTTTCCCGCGCGCGCCGCACGCTCTCTGAATGAACTCAACGCTGGCCACAAACGCAAAGTCATACCAAACATCGCAGCCGTGGTGACTGGAGCTACAGAGGCATTATTAATAGTCTGAAGGCAGTCCCACAGTCATATATATTTTTTTAAAAACCTGAGGCAATCTAGGTTGTTAGAAATGGAGGCCAGTACCAGCGTGAAGTTGTTTCTTGATCACGCCACGAGCCTGAAGCTGCACACGGGGAACTTGTTAATCGTGAATCGCTGTCGCCTCAAGAATAAATGTCCGTCTTCGCCGAGTGAGGAGGTAAACTGTGTTCTTTATGAGATATTAAAGACTTCTAAACGGTTAGAACTCATCTCTCTTTCGGCTTATACACGGTGCGAGCTGATGTTTTGGTCATTCACTCGCTAGCACGCTGAATGTTCGAGCCGCTTTGCACTGTTGTCGCCTGTTTCCCCTGATGACGTCACTACGCCTCACAGCATCCGCAGGTCTTCTTCATCTGTAGAGTCGCTACGTGTAAAATATTACCTTTCCTATTATACATCAAACATCAAACTCTGGAACGGCTGTTTTTTATTTTTATTTTTTAGATAATTTTGCCTGTGTAGACATTGTTTAAACATCTGATATGTAGTCAACTTATCTAACATACTTGTAATTTTTTTAAAATTCATTGTTGGCTTGGAATATTTCAGAGAGTGATTTAATCTCAGGGTGGCTTAGCAGGGTTCGATTCCCACCTTGGGACCGTGTGTTTGGAGTTTGCATGTTCTCGCCGTGCTTGGTAGGTTTCCTGCCATAGCCCATAGTGTGTGTGTGCGCCCTAAGTATCCTGGGATAGGCTTCAGGCCCCCACACTACCCTGTACACAGGATAAGCAGTATAGAAGATGGATGAATGAATCTTCTAATCTCCATAATCCCCCTTGTCAAAAAATGTCCAGGGAGAAGCAGAAACACTTTTTGTGAGCAGAAACCCCTTCTTGTTCAGAAAGATTAGAGGAGACTGGACAGGGAGGAATCAGCTCGGCTTTAACAAGTGTGTTGTGCAGAAAAACAGTACATCACACATCAAGCTTGAGGTGGACGGGCTACGACAGTAAGAGATGATCACTCTGGACAGCTGTGAAGCCGCAGTGGGTACAGGCTCACCCAAATTGGACATCTAGAAAAAACAGACTTTGCCCATTAGGGATGGGAATCACCAGTCACCTCCTGATAGGATTTTATTATGATACCTAGGTGGTGATTCAAATACAAGTGTTTGACATTTATATCTAGATTTTTGACTAAATAGCACTCACTGAGATTCATTTAAAGAAACAGGCAGATACACAAAGGAATCGTGATTCATATCTGAATCAAACTATCTTTATTGCCCATACAACTACTGCTCACTGAAGGTTTTTTTGCATCATGTTTTTTTTGTAGAAATATGTGTGAAAATCCCAGGCAATCAGGAGTATCTAAAATACTCAATCACCCCTAATACTACTGCTACTACAACTACTACTAATAATAAGTTGCTTTTAATTCAACTAGTTCTCACACACCTATAATATATATTTGTATAAATAATATAATTTTTAAATGGGGATGTGGTCTTGTAGTTATGGTCTTATATTATTTAATCCTCAGCTTCAAGACTGCATTAGAGGAACACTAAGTGAGTGGCTTGCGATGTTACCGGAAACACCTGAACAAGTAAGTGCACTTTACACACACTGACTGTAAACACACCCTAGATATGACCTGAAAGTCTAGTCTTACTGTGTAGCCAGTAGGGGCAGTTTGAATTAAAACTGACTTATGTTCTGCATTGTCTTCGCATGTCAGGGGGATTTGCCAGCTATCCATTGAAGAACAAAGCAGAGCCTGGTTAAACATTCTGAAACTTGAAAAGATACCATACTTAAAGCTTAAAACCTACCTATAGTAGGCAGCCTAAAAATGTCACAAAGCCCAATATTGGAGGTGATGAATGATCACTGAACTTAACTAAATAGTGAGTCATGTGTGGATGGAGTGTGTTTGCTCCACATGCAGCGACTCCATCATGCTGCGCTCAGCAGATCTGCCTTAGGGGGCTTGACAAAAAGATTGTAATGGTCTTAAGCCACATAAAGTCAAGGCTTAATGAGACATTCCTCTCTTACAGGCTGTTGACAGAATTACTTGTTCGCACATGTATAAAAGATCATAAACATGATTTATTTGTTACACACAAAAAAGTTCTTTTTTAATGATTAATTCGGGACATCATTGAGAAAATTACAGAGGACTTGGGATTTTGTTTGTCTCGAGCAGGATTTACCCAGCACTCTGGACTGCACAATTCCACAGTATACAGAACCGATCACAGCAGAGGAGAGAGAAGAACTGCGGGTGTCTGGTGAGAACATTTTATCCTTGCTTGATGAAAGAACAAACATTGCATTTGTAAGTGGTCTGTGGCCCGGTAGTGCTTTGTCATCACATGCTCCTTTCTCTTTTTTTCTCAGTCAAGCTCTTTCTCACCGAGTCTGATTCGTCATCTATAAAAAATGCAGTGGACATGGGTAAGTGCCTGCTAAAAAGCCACTGTTATTATAATTCAGGGTTTTTAATGTATTTTTTTGTTCTGTGAATCTACAGTTCATAGCTAATGAGCCGAAAAATGTGCTCGTTAACAATAACAATTTCTCCTCAGAAATTTCCTCAACTGGAATTTTACCCAGGGTATTCAGAGCAGAGTGCTTATTGATGATTAAAATATATTTTTAAAACGTACAGTCGGGAATATTCAAGTTATAACAAGCAACATGACATTTAGTGTGTTAGGTTTTACAGATTTTCCATTATCACAAAAATAAAATAAAAATAACACAAGTAAACAGCTTTTCACAAACATTTACTGAACAATTTTATGCTTTCTTTTGTAGTATTTTGATGTAGGAAAACCCACTTTTCAGTTTTAACATTTCTGTAATTCTGGTTTACCTTCCATCAATATTTTAAACAAAGACAAACAACAACATAAATACAACAACTTGGAAAATGCTCTTACATCAGTTATTGTCAGTGAAGCTTTATGTGCAAATATTTGGTGTTTTATGTGGTGTTAAATCAAGGTGAAGTTTGCTTAGAAATTTGGCCAATGCATGGGGACCAAAAACAAACAAATGTGTGCCAGTAGTTGTCCTATTTCCATGCTGCAGGATTTAACATGATTTGGCACTTTTTTCTGTGTTGCATAGTGTGTGCGTCATTAGGTATGTCTCAGCTGGATTCGGTCATCATTGCTCCTCCTCCCCTGCCCGAAGGTGAGGCTCTGACTCTGGTTCACCTGCAGCCACTCTGGACCGAGCTGGAACAAATCGTTCAGAGCCAAAAGGCTGCTTCAATCGGCACCTCAGACCTGGACAAGACTCAACTTGAGGAGCTGTACAACTGGGCACAGGTAAGAGAGAGTACTACAATTAGGCGTCTACAATATATTAAATAATGACATTTGTGTAATCATGTAATAGATTCAGGTCGCTTCGGCTATTTGGTGACTTGTCAATAGATATATTTTTGCTTTCCCATATATTACCACTACCAGGTGTGATTGCTGCAGTGGTTTCCAGCCCTGGTCCTGAAGCCAGCGTTTTCTTACATCTTCAGACAAATTGCAGCATGAATGAGCATTAAACAAAAAGTATGGAAAAGCCAATGAATTGGTACACTAAGTCTTGGATAATTGCAATTACTTATGAATAGTTGAACAGGAAACCTCGGATTGCGAGTAACGCGGTTTGCGAGTGTTCCGCAAGACGAGCAAAGATTTTTAATAAATTTTGATTTGGAAAACGAGCAAGT
>JAOVVA010000032.1:6400103-6421209 GCA_028565275.1 Leiocassis micropogon | reverse complement strand
TTGTGATATATATCGTTATCGAGGTAGAAAATTGCTTCTACCGTGATAGAAGATTTTGGTTATATCGCCCACCCCTACAGACAACTTTGCTGTTCTGCTAAATCAAAATCTCTCAAATAAAAAGGGTAATATTTAAGTCGCTCTGGATCATAACGATGCTTTTTGTATTTGATAAATTGATATGGCTCTGGCTATAATTTTTCTGTCAGCCCTTCACAAGGACTTTTTTCTCCTCACTGATATTTCCGGTGTCTATTTTTATAGTGTTATGTCTAAATGTTTGCGCGTTTTTTCTGTGTTGTGGTTCAGGTAAAACCGAGCAGTAACCAGGTAAATCTGGCCTCCTGCTGTGTGATGCCTCCTGACCTCACTGCTTTCGCTAAAGAGTTCGACATCCAGCTGCTGACACACAACGACTCCAAAGGTAGCACCCATTTCTTGCCTCTCTTTTCTCCTGCTTGTAATAGAACATGGCCTAGATAAGAATGTGTGTTTTAAGATAGGACACAATAGCACTGCATGCAAGGCTGTAAATCGTATTGTTGGCTTTTTAAAATTTATTTTAGAAATGTCTTTGTTAAGTTTCCTTTAAGACATGTACTACTCTAGCTTAGGAAGACATTAGGAACTAGGCATGCACGGATACACTGTTGGTTATGTGCGTATGTTGTGCGTGAACATGCTCTGTCAACAACATCCCAAACCTGGTTATACTATGTGACGTGAGTCTACTGTATACTGCCACATTAATGGAATAGACACGTATGAGAGTAATTTAGATAATAAATGATAAATAATGGCAAACAAAAAAGTTCCCAACTAGCAGCACAAGGTTGCAATACATCCAATACAGTTAGGAGAGAGAAAATGTCTACAGGCAGGTCGAGCTGAGTAAAAAATAACCGCCCTTGCTTAGTATATTGTTCCTGATAATCAGCCACTATCAGTGACAATGAGGGATTCTCATACAGTGAAAAAAAAAAAGTATTTTATGCAACCCTACTAGTGCTAGTTAATGGCTAGTTAAACTAGTTTGTAACCATGCATTTTTCATGATCACTGTGTAAATCAGGGAGGCCGCTGTGCCTGCAGGCTCTCATTCCAGCCATTAAAGAAGCCACACCTTATTCTACCTGTTTAATTAGTCGTTCCTGGCTTTCAATAGACTTCAGTATCAGGTGTGGCTTCTGCTTGGTTGGAATGTACCCTGCACCCACACCGGCCCTTTCTGAATCCAGCGTGACACCAATCATTGAAAAAGTTCTGTGACAGCCTTAATGATTAATAAATAGTAAGGCTGGGTGATGTGGATGTTGGTAATGCCAAGGCTATATCTTTTAAATAAACAGCAGGAAAACAAGGTTTAATAAAACCGTTTTTTTTTTAATCGAGGCACACAAGGATGGAGAGGTACTTGGTTTAATTAAAAATAAATAAATATACTGGAATGATTTTACATTGAATCAAACAAAGAAAGCAAATTAAATTAACTGGTATATTGACCTAACACCAATAAGAGGCAATAAATATTAGAAATTAGGGGTGCAATGGTTAATCGACTAAAATCAATTAAAAAAATTAGTTGGCAACGCATTTAAATGTCGAATAGTTGATGTCGCAGTTGATTCTCATGCGAAAAATTGTTAGTTGTATTCCTGATTTTTGAACTACTTTTGATCCAAACTACTGTTCTACACAATTTATACACACCTGTGCTCTGATCTCAATCAGAGCACAAAATACCGCCGTACTGGCGAGCTAACCTGTCTTTTTGGCCAATGTGGCCCCTGAATTGAGACACACCAGTGGTGCATTGTTTTTAACCATCTATCCTATTTGAGGAAGTGCCTATAATAGTATATATTTTTATCATTTTATCATGCAGGCTAAATAAATAGATTACTTTATATACGTATTCATTTATTATTTAGTATTAGCATTAGTACCAATGAATACTGAAAACATGTACTTGTACATGTAAAAGTACATGTACTTTTATATAACGCTAACCAAAGTCATTCCTGTCTGTGTGTAGAGCTTCTCAGTTCGGCAGGCTTTCAGGAGGCCATGCAGGAGAGCTGCAAGGACCTGCACGTGACGGACTGGCGGCTCGAGTGGGTCTTGCGCTACTCCATTATTGTCAAAACTCGTGGCATCATCAAAGCCAAAGGATACCTCCTTCATGCACGGAAGAGCACTAAATAGCACCTTCTGATTGTACTGCATTTTCAAAATGCATAGATTTTTAGCTTGCTATTAAATTCTTAAATGAAATGTATGTGTGATTCACATTTCCTCATAAGTGAAGGCTGAAATTCAGCTGACCTCAGTCATGCTGTGAATTTTTTTTGTTAAGTGCTTAATTGCTTGTTTAATTTTGAAATCTGATCTGTTCAACCTTTGTATCATACAATTCTGCAGCCTGCACTATGTTAATGATTTTATGTTATGTAGATAACTAACTAACAGGGTTTATGTATCATGCTTGTGTTTGTGCGTCTCAGACTTTAAGTAATGTTTTGGTTTCTTTTAAGGCAATAATGCGAAAGTAATGCTGTAAAGAGATTTAGCAAAATTATAGGGTGGGATCTAAATTATGGAATATAGACTCATGAAAAGATCTATTTTTATGTTTAGGAAAACAGTTTTACACTGATGTAAAGATAACTCCATGCAGTTTTCTCATGCATTTGACCTGGTAGCTAAGGGTAATGCTGTGATACTTAGACTGGGTTTTTATAATTGTATTTAGTTTGTCCTTTTCTAGTCTGTCATCTCTAGTGTGAAACCCTGGCATTTAAACATGTATTACATGTGGCTACTTGTCATTTCCTGATTCTGAGATTCAAATATTGGATCAGTTTTGTGCAAGAGTTTTACATATATGAAAACCATCATGTGTTTACTGTATATGAAGAAAGGGCACCACACTTAAATATTCTTTAAATATTATATTGAACCAAACTATCTGTTTATCTGTGACAGACACATGAGGGTCCACTAATTGGCTACTGTACATGTCATCATGTTTGTAAAATGTTTTAATTTGGGTTCATAAATCATTCATTCAAAGCCTGGCTTTCAGTGTATTCCTTCCATACTGCACTAAAGAAGTGAACTTTATGGGATTTTTACTGTACAGTACATTAAAAGACAAATCCACCCAATTTTCATGTTAATCTTTCAGTATTCAGTATTGTACAATATTTATTCTGTAATGATGCTCTGAGACTAAAATTTCTGTTTTGACAACAACACACTGTGTGCATGACGATCCATGGCATCAGCAGGCACAGAGGGCTTAGTGGGTTAGAATTATTGTCTCGTGCCTTTGGGGTGGGGATTTGAATTTCATCTCTGGAGCATGGAGTTTGCATCTTCTTCTCGTTGCTCTAGTTAAATTCTGCGTGAAACTGTGCAAATCTGCCACAAAGACAATTGACATGATTCTGCAAGTTTATGGCGATTCTGCAATGAGTCGTTCGAGATGTTTTAAGTGGCACACACATCACTGGAAGATGACAAGATATCAGGAAGACCTTCGACGAGAGAATCGCCGTAAACTTGCAGAATCATGTCAATTGTCTTTGTGGTAGATTTGCACAGTGGACAAATCCTGTCCCCAGGAGCCGGAGGAACATCTTGGGTTTAACTCCGTGCGTGTGTGTGTATACCTGAAGATTGGGGTCTTGAGCAGCGTAACCTCCCCTTACGGCAAAGACCAATGGCCTGAAGCATCCTTCTGCTGTTTACATCACAGATGGATAGATAAACTGAATGAAGTGGGATTTATTCTATGCTTCATCTCTACCTAGAGACCAGAATGCAGCAGCACTTTAGATTACAGCTCTCTCAGCAGACTCACTCAGGACTTCACACATATTTTAATAGCAGCACATTTACTGTGGGACATACGGTAATAATTATAGTGTACTAACATTTTTTGGTCGGTTAAGTCTGGATAATGTGGAATGGATGTTTCAGCTTATCGATTGGTCCTGCCTCAGTGCGCGTGAGGAACGCCCGTGAGCTCGGGGTCACGTGATCAAACCGGAAGTGCGCGCGAGCATGTGCAGCGGCAAAAGATGGTGGCCACCAGGAGAGGAACGCGCGTGAGCTCGCCGGAGAAAAACACAAACGATGAAGCCGCGGAAACGCCGGTGTGTTATCTGTTTTTATTTCATTTCAACTTTGAGCTTTTCAATAGTAGCATTGTGCGTTAGATTGTATTGCTTCGCCGACTCGCTTAAAATGGCCACATCACACCTCACTGTTTGCTAGCTAACAAACTTCTCGTGACTAGCTGAGAGCATGTGGGCTGCAGTCAAGCAACAGTGCAACTACAGACTCCTAATGAAACGAGTGTATAATCACTACATGCTTGGAACTTTTATATTAACACTTAGGTAGACGCTCTTATTCAGAGTGACTTAAAAAAAGTGTCCTGAAGTTTTCTTCATTGGTTAGATCCTTACCCGGGTTACTAGGTTTTTAACTGTAAGCAACATCACTCAAACACTTTAGGGAAGTATGTTTGTTTGTTTGTTTTTATTATTAACAAACTTGACTGGTTGTTATGCAGTTCAGGGTAACTTTAGGGCCCTAATTATGATTCATCCTGATGATGCAAGAACTTGATCAGTTAGCCATTATCACTCTGGGAAGACTTGGTGTAGAAAACCATCTCTCCATAGACTTGTAGGAGACAAATAACGGACAACTTAGTGGTCGTGGGATTTGAACCTGGGACCTTCCGAACCGTAGTTCAATGCCTTAACCACTGTGCTACTCTTAAACTTTTTTAAAAAGTTCCCCCCCCCCCTTTTTTTTGGATGGTTTATAGTTTTAGATTTATACAGAATTATTGCTTGAAATATCTACTAAAACTGATACCCTTGCTGTAGGCTTCCTGGAAGGACAAACCAAGAACGATTGCACCTTATTTTCTTAAAATATAGTGAGCAAGTGATAAAACGAAGGTTTCAGGAGTGTTCCAACTGTTTTGAAGTTTCTCAGGGTTCCTCAATGGTTAAGGTATTTGACGACTGATCAGAAGGTCCAGGGTTTAAACCCCCCCACCGCCACCAAGCTGCCACTGTTGGGTCTTTCCTGATCTCTATAAATGTTAAATGTCGCTGGGTGATGATGAGTAGCAGAGGACACTATCTGTGCAGCTTTGGTATCCTACCTTAACAGAATAGCAGCTCTTTACATTATCGTGTAGAAACATTGCAAGCATGCACACGTTTTAGCACTAATAAAGAATTGTTTGGTTTTGTTTCCTTTATCAGGGATCCACCATCAGAAGAACAAGACGTAGAACAGTAATAGTCCCAACACCGTCCCAATCCGAACACACCAGTGACTCCCAGCAGGATGAAGCAGAAGAGAAGGACATGTCTTTAGATAAACTAGCCATCTCACCGAAAAAGGAAACTAGAAGTTCTAAACGTCGTCCCACAAACAAACAGCCAGAATCCACACATGAAGCAGATGTGTCTGAATCCGAATCTTGCTGTTCCGTAACATCGGATGTCCAACCGACCTCTAGAAGCACAAGAAGGGCAAGCAGAGCGAAACCTACAACTGTGGAGGAACAGGGGGCATCTAAAACAGAATCTAGTTCTTCCTTGTTGGGTAAAACGCCACGCAGGTCCACAAGAGGTCAAAACAAACCTGTTCCTGTTTTAGAGTCCACCACTTCACAGGAAGATGAGCACTCCGAGGCCGAGTCCTGCAGCTCTGTGGTGTCTCTGTCCAGAAGGCTCACTCGGAGCCACGTGAAGCGTACTGTTGCTCCTGCAGATGCGGCTCACTCAGAGGCTGATTCTTGCTCTTCTGTAGTTTCAGGTCCTCAGGGTTCCACCGTCCGTAGGTCCACACGCAGCAGAGTCAAGGTCACCGAGCCAATTCCTATCCATTTGGAGCACAGTGAAACTACAGAGGCTTCTGCTGCTCTTGAGCCCAGGAGAACCAGGGGGCAGAGAGGCAAAGCAAAGTCTGCTGAGAAAGACCAGGCATATGACTCTGACGGATGTCACTCTGGACCTAGCTTGAGTCCTAAAAGAACCACTCGAAGTCGGGTAGCTGATTCAGATTCAGAATCAGTATCGACTGCGTACACGTCTCTTGACAGTCCTTGTTCCCCACAGGGCAGGGGAACCCCTTGCAGTAGCCGAACTGGCTCAGCTAGCAGCAACCGTGCTCTTCGAGTTTCTAGATCCAAAAGTGTCAGAACTACATCAAATGTGCATTGTATGTCCTCACTGGTCTCCAAAAGTGTCAAAAAGGACAGTGAAGAGAATGAGCCTGAGAGAGACCAGGATGAAACTACAGAGGATGTTTCTTTTGTACCTAAAAGTGGAACAGCGTCTGATGTGGAGGATGTAGAGAAGGAGGATGAGGAAGACACAAATAACAAAACGGTTATTGCTGCAGATCAAGATTGTTCCGTTTCTGAAGACAATAATGGGAATCTTACTCTAACCCTGGATGAAACTGATGCTCAAGTGGGTAAATCTGAAAGCAGACGAGACATTTCTTCTGAGACTGAGAAAGATGTAAAAGAATCCCTGGAGGTTGCAGACGAGCCCATGGAAACACATGGGGCTGGTTCGATAGAGGAACTTGAAGCCATTGAAGAGGAATCAAGTTGTGTATCAGCGATGCCCCAAGAGTGTTTTCCAGGGGCTGATCAGTCAAAACTTGCAAAGGAACCAGATACTGACGTCCAGCAAAGAACTAACACTGAAGGACCGTCATCAAGCTCAGAAGTGACTAAGACAAGTATTGAGAAGACCAAGCCTGTAAAGATATGTGTCAGCTTGCTGGACAGCAGCGAGGATGAGGGGAGTGATGATGATGTACTCTCTGTGGGTGGAGGTAATGATGAGGCTGGAGACTTGGACAGCGAGGATGAAATGTGTTGTTCTGAGGATCAGCCAGGCCCCTCCGGTGCACCAGACTCGCTCACGGGTGACGAGCTGTTTGTCATTGATGCACGTCCTGGTTATCAGCCCAGCCAGAAGTACTACATTGATACTACAAAGTCCGAAATCAACGACTCCAAAGCTGCTGAGGAAGAAGAGGATTTTGTTGACGAGGAGGGAGAGGAGGAGGATGATGAGGAGGATGAAGACTCAAAAGTTCTTTTTACTACAAGAAAGCCAGCATTGTATAAATTTAACTTTGTGTCTGCATTTAATTAGTTACAATTTTTTTTATTATTTTTTTTATATATTTATTCAGTGCACTGAAACTCTTTGTCGCCTTTATTTTCAGGACTGATTTATCAAGTTCTATCGACCCAGGGCTGAAAGTAAAGGCTCTTGGAGGATTATATATCAATTTTGATGGGAGCAAATCCAGATCTGTCTCCGACACCCTGAAGAAGCTGAAAGAGCAGAAGAACCAGGATGAGGTATTCAACCATTTCTGTTACCGAAATAGGATAACTACGATGTTAAAGTGGCGTCCCTGAAGGGTTTATAAATAAACATCTTCATTATATAAAAAAAAAAATTGACTTGTACGTCACAGTAGAAAATCATCTCTTATCACATAACTTATATTGGCTTATGAGTGATTTTCGCCCCTGCAAGCAGATCAAGCTCAACATTTTTAAGAAATCTAGGTGTGGTCTTGGGTTAAACCATTCCTGAAAGTTTTTTTGTTTTGTGGTTTTATTTATTTATTTTGGATGGTTTATAGTTTTAGAATTGTACAGAATTTAGTGCTGGAAATATCTACCAAAAGTGAGACCCCTTGCTGTAGGCTTGGACAATCCAAGAACAATTGTACTTTTTAAAAGGTGCAAAAAAATATAGCAAGCAAGTGACAAAATGGAGAAGTGTTTCTTCCAGCTGTTTCTACGAGTTTCCCGGGGTTCCTCAATGGTTAAGGTATTCGACTACTTATCAGAAGGTCCAGGGTTCAAAACCCCCACCGCCACCAAGTTACCACTGTTAGACCCTTGAGCAAGGCCCACAACCCTCAGCTGCTCAGGGGGTTTCATAAAATCAAAATGTAAGTTCCTCTGGACAAGGGTGTCTGCCAAATGCTGTAAATGTAAGAACAGATCTGTCTCGAAAGGTTTTAGCAAGGTTCACACTAGTGACATCTGGTGCTTAAAATATCGACCTGCAAGTCACATTGCAATGCTTTAACACTGCTGTGTAAAATAGCTTCTAAAAAAGTACTTCTACAACAGTTTACAGCTTTTAATGCCCTTGCTGATTTGACCTTGTTGCTCACAGTTTCCATATTAAGGATTAAATTTACTGAGGAAAATTTTAAGCAATAATATGGTAAGTGGGACTAAGGGTACTTTTTTTAAGGACTTTTCAGTGTGAATCAGAAATTTCTGCTTGATGGGTAGCTGATGTGTTATAGCACTGTTTGTGGGCAAATATCAGTTTTTAAAGTAAAATGCTTATCTTCTATGCTGAGTTAACGGAGCTCCACTCCAAAGCCCGTTGTAAGCACACTTTTCTATTTTAAGTGCTTGACGAGGTGTTGAGGGACGCTAACAAGTCAAGTTGGTTTGATCTTTTGTTTGCTCAACATGGTTATGAATGACTGAAGCCCTATCTATGTCTTGTTGACTGTTCCCTCTGTTCTTTGTTAGCAAATTGTTTTTAATATAAGTTTTTATAAAAATTAGCTTTCTGCCTACATGTATTTTGTGAATGGCAAGTTAATAATACATGCAGGCTCGCAGGTCTTCATATTGATTGTCAAATGCTTATTTTCATTTGGTAAGCATGTTTTTCTTTTTTTTATAAAACTGATCGCTCATCTTGTTTTTGCAGTTGCTAAAGAAGAGTGTGATTGTTGCAGACTTTGAAAAGAAAGACACTGTGCCACCATACAAGGAATCCAAACATGCTGCTAAATTAAAACGCAAGGTGAGTAAACCTTGCAAAAAGTTCTCCAGTGATGTATTTTTATTTAAGGATACAGAGAGATTTTTTTTTTCTTTTTTTTTTTCTCTCCCAAATGCAATGTGCAGGAGGAGAGAGCCAAGACCACAGGAGATGGCTGGTTCAACATGAGAGCTCCTGAATTAACAGAGGAACTGAAGAATGATCTCAAGGCTCTACAGATGCGTTCAGCCATGGACCCAAAGCGCTTTTACAAGAAGAATGACAGAGAAGCGCTTCCCAAATACTTTCAAGTAAGGATGCAGTTTATGCATGATTTCCTGATCTATTAAGCTAATACATTTCCCAAAATAGTAAATGTGTAAGGAAAAGTGAAGATAGAGACTTTATCTTTTATCAGATGTGGTGAGTACTTGGTTGAGGGAGTTTTTATATAAATATCTTTAAAATGTGCTCCTTTGCAGGTTGGAACAGTGGTTGATAACCCAATAGACTTCTACCATTCCCGAATTCCTAAGAAAGAGAGGAAGAGGACTATTGTGGAGGAATTGCTTGCTGATGCTGAGTTCAGAAGGTAAACTAGAAATGGAGTGCATTTTAAATGCTTGTTATACTACTCTAATATGCATGCTATTGTTTATAGCTATTAATAAATGTGGTGTACGTGATTATAAAGCATGAATTTTTTGTTTTACTGTTTTTTTTTTAAGATTTTTTTTTTGTTGACGCTGGCTTTCTGTTTCACCTTTTTCAGTTTTAACAAGAGGAAGTACAGAGAGATCATTGCAGAAAAAGCAGCAGCAGCAGCTGGAAAAATGAATAAAAAGAGGCATAAATTGCAGAAAAAGAAATGATGTAAGCTATAGTCATTTTTACCTTTTAATACATTTTCTGTTAAAATAAATACTTGGAAGATTGTTGCAGTTTTACTACTGCTGCTATTTTACCTTTTAAAATTGTACTTTTAGAACTGTATGTAATTGTACATTTGTTTCAAGTGTGAAGAAAAACCTGTAAAACAGAGCCAAGCATGTTTAAGCCTGTTAACAGCTGTGGCTGTTTTTTGTTTTCCTGACTGAAGAAGCTTGATTGTGCCACCAGTTTGGAGGATTAGACAAAATCACCGTTCTTCCATTAAGACCTCTCACAGACTGATCAGCAATAAATCATGTAAACCAGCTGACTGTGTAGCTCAGTTTTTTTCTGTTTGGAAACAGTACTTGTGTAATTACCATGAGGGGGAACTGATTGATCATGATTATACCACAGCACCATTAAAGGTGTTTGGCTAATTTTGATTTTTTTTTAACTGCAGCATGGTTAAATTCCTGAAGGTGTTTAGTATTGTTACAGGGGTTCCTGCTGTAACATGACTTATGTACAGTTTATGCACATAATGTTAGTAACAATGCGACAAAAAAAAATATCCTATAAAACACAATGACAAGCTCTGTTTTTAAGTCGCTTGTTCCTACAAAGGCATCACATCATCCTCTTATCATAGCACACCTGCCTTATTTGTTGTTTAAAGAATTGGCACATATAACCAGAATCTACATTACTATGCATTTCTTGAGAAAATTAGCACATAAACTTTGGTTTGGATTATGATGAAATAAATAACTCATAACTGTCTTAAAGGAAAACTAAGCATATTGGAGAGGTGGCTATGTCCAGGTGCTTTGTGAGTCATGGTGTGTGGGACTTGAAGCTTTTCTGTACAGGTTCTTGTAGATTTTGCCAAGGCTGTCCTCAAACGCTGCTCTGTGGGACTTCCCGGTGTATTTGGCAGCTTCGTTGGTCCAGAATGTTCCGTTATCTAAAGGAACAGATGGCTCACCAGAAATAACCCTGCAACATGGAAGCAGACAACTTAGAATTTGCTTTACCACAGTAATTATTTTTAAACATGGCATTAGACAAGCAGTGAGGTGTTTGACTTATTGATGGATTTATGATTTCCACATTAATTTCAGCAGCATAGTGGCTTAGTTCTTTTGCACTGTTGCCTTGAGGGTTTGAATTTCCCTCAGGTCTGTGTGCACGTTCTTCCTCCGCTTGGCGAGTTTCTTCCCACAGTCCATAAACATGCAGTATAGGTTGATTGGCATTTCCAGGGCTGTGTGCGCTTGTGCCTTTCCTTGTTTCCTAGGTTCCCTGGGATAGGCGTGTTGTACAGATAACAAATAAATGGAGACACTATGGAAACTAACAGGCCCTCTAACCGGTCCAAAAGAAAACAGTAGATAACCTCCATTTCCCATGCTGCAGAAACATTAGAGATTGTACCAAGTATTTATTTATTAAAAAATGGATTGAAGCATGCACAGTTTTCTATGATTAGACAGTTTGCTAATGCATAAGAACCTCTGCTCATTCCTGCATCATCATATATAGTGTGTACATTGTGTACAGCAAAACATGAAGCCCAATATGTGGGTTCCGGGTGTGCTGCCGGGGCAGAACCTTTGGGTGCTGTGGGTTGCGGGGTGGGGCCTCCGTGGATTGAATTTATTTGTTTGGCACATTCCATGGATGGTAGGTCAGATTGGGATTTGGGGATTTTGGTGGCCAGATCATGAGTTCATCCTTGAACTCATTGCCTGCAAAGCCCCATACATGGCAGACTGATGTACTGGGTGAATGAAGCTCACAAATTTAATTATGCAACTATTTTGTTATTTAGTTTTTTTCTTTAATGATTACAAATCACATTAGATTTATATCTTTAACTAGAAAACCTCATTTCACTTTCCCAACTGTAAATAATGCACGTCTCAGTTATTTTATGGCTGCACCATTTTCTTTAAAAAGTGTAAGATTAAATATAACTCAGCCTGTGCAACTCTGCCTAGCTTCTCACTTCCGAAAGTTATGCTTAGACAAAATTATGCAGCGACAACGCCACTGTAGAAGTTTTAGCATGTGCCTGTGATAAATTACTGGTGATAAATATCGCACCCACAAGTGTGAATATCATAAGGTATAAATGTGTCGAGCTTCACCAAAAGTTCGCAGTGCTTATAAACTATTCACACCCTTCCACTTTCCTTGCACATCTTCATCAACGGGATTTCTTCTAATCCATTTTATGTAATAGCAAGCACGAGCTAAAAAAAAAAAAAAAAACACCACACCAATTCACCAAAACAAGAAAGAAAGAAACATCAGAGGAATTCTATTGGGCAGGCTTTGCCAGGCCTTTGACTATTGTACACAAATCTTTGAATGCGGCACCAAATGTTCTCCTATAGTAACTATCTAGGCCACTCAAAGATATTCAGCTTTTTTTTGTTGTTGTTGTTGCTGAACAACTGAGCTGTAGTTTGAAGAGGCATCGCTGTGATGCCACATCATTTGCTTATATTTATAGATTTTTGCCTCCATGCGACGAGATCTCCAACCAGAGTCAGACAGGTCGAGAGGGCCGAGGGGCTCTGTATCTCTGGCAACTCAGGAGAGGATGGCTTACAGTTAAAGGCACTTAATAAATATAGGGTCTTTATAATGCGAAAAAATTGGACGTAAGATTTTAAATTGCAATGCAGCAGATATTCACATCAAATATGACACGAATATGCGAGTACACGTTCTAAAAAGTCACACTACAAATGACTATATCCTTTCCACCTGCCTGACCACTTCTTACCTCACCTTCCTCTCTCTTCTTCACCATATAAGTATCTCTCAGATTTGTCCACAGCTCAACTACAACACACAAGAACAATAACTATATTGCACTTAAATACTCCAATAAATATAATGACATAGAGCTTCTCTGCTTCAGCAGGATAGTTTCAGGATAGAAATGTGATGTCACAATTCTCAGATACGCTGCAACAAACTTATGCTTCACAAAAGCAGTAAAAACTTCTGAGTCTGGAATAAAAACACTGTTGTCATAAAACTCTTCAGCTCTTCTTCCACACCTTGTCCTTATACTCACTGTCTTTGTAATTCTTTTTTTGTTGTTTTTTTCATCATCATAATTGCAATAGCTGAAATGTATTCACTCGTGTTTTTGAGTGAGGTTCCAACAAACTGCTTTGTGATTGGTCAGACGTGTTACTGTCACCAGCGAAAATTTCTAAAATCAATCTAGGGGATAAATTTTTTTCAAAAATAAATACTGATATGTGAGAAAAAATTAATAAAAATAAACAAATCGCCTGGAAATTTGCCTCTCTAAAATGAACATCAATCCTAATACCCTGATGCCCCTGATCTTTGAGACTCCACTTTTTTTCCTTGGTCTCTTCTAAGCAGGACAAGTAATAGTTAAATGTTTTATGAAACTAATTTTCATTACAAGTTAAATACGTGAAATACAGCCGATAATAACCACTGTATACATTTCTATGAATTAATCAAACAAGGATCATTGTATCATGTTTTGGTTTCATGGGTGATTCTGTTTATAGTAATATTCTTTACTTAGGAATTTTTTTTTAGAGATGATAATACTGCTTTTTCCATATCTGATACTGAAACATTGTTTGAATTATATTAGCAGATAGTGATGCTCAGCAGATAAGTTTCTTCAATAACTACTAGGTTCTATTTTAATAGAAGCACTATTACTGTAGCTACACTAAAATACATGACAGTTATTACACTGCTATAATAATAATAATAATAACAACAACAATAATAATAAAAAAGGTAATACTACTAACTACTACTACTATAAATAATAATAATAATAAGAAGAAAATTATACAGTAAAATTAATTTTATTAAAAATATAATCCTATAGTGGTCTCTCTACCTAACTTTTTTTATGTTTCCAAAACAATCTATTCCATCCTCTACAGAATCAGATACATGATCCACTTTTTTTGTGTCAACTGATGCAATCTCTATATCAAATATGGTAAATTCTACAGTAATTTCATTAATTTTGTATTACAATTTTTACTTAATCAGTGAATTGTAGTGGTGAATTAACAATTAAACCGATTAAAAAAATATTAACTTATAATAATTGTTTTTACATCATATTAGTTAATGTATCTATTAACTTGAAATAGAAAGAATCAAAATTAAAGTGCACTTGCAGTTTGGGCAGTGAGCAATACCGGAGTTATTATTTTTTAGCAGCCTTATTTCTTAATAACAGCTCAAAAGCCTTACAAGTAAGGCTTTTGAGCTGTTATTAAGCATTATTAAGCATTGTTTAAATTAAGAGTGATGGTTTCTCTCTCTCGCGTGCATATTTATTTTTGTATGTGTGTGTGTGTCTTTGTGTGTACACACCTGTTTGCTTGTAGCTGGCAGTCATTGGAGGGACCAGGTTCATTCTGACCAGATCCTTCGTGTTCACTCTGCTCCTCCTATGTGCGGACACAGACACACACAGAACATAAAATAGATTACAAAAGAATTCATTCATTCACTCATCTTCTATACTGCTTATTTCGCACAGAGTCCCGGGGCCTGGGTCAGAGGAGACTTTGGGCATGAGATGTGGTACAACCTGGACAGGGTGCTTATCCATCGCAGGGCATATACACACAGGCAATTCGGAAACACCAGTTAGCCTAATCTGCATGTCGTGGACTGTGGGAGGAAACCAGAGTACCCGGAGGAAACCCACCAAGCACGAGGAAAACATGCAAACTCCATGTACACAGACCCAGTGTGGGAATCAAACCCTCGACCCTGGAGGTGTAAGGCCCAATGCTAACCTCTACACCACTGTGCCATCTATCAGAATTTAGTTGAATTTAATACAAAAATAAAAAAAAACTTGATCACAATTATAATATGCACTCTTTTTGTCTTTTTAGTTTAGAATGTGTTACATATTTACTTGCTTATCTTGGCAACACTAATGACTCCAACCTTTAGTATTTGAAAAGACAAGCCTTAAAAGACAATATTTCAGCTGCAAAGTCCTTGAGAGTGAAGACACCCTCACACACACACACACACACAAAATATGTTTCTTAAAATAAAAGAAGGGGTTACAGAATAATTAACACGTTTTTGCTTTGATTTTGTCACCAGTGTTGCGGTTACTGGAATGTGGGAGGTATTTTAACAACACTTCTCGAGCCACACTGGAGATTCTGGGTACAAGTACATGAACACATGAATGGCTGTCTCAAACAATTACTAGATTTATTTATGAGGAAAATGTTCATTGTTCTTCTCTCATTAATTGCTTGGCCAAACCTGATTTTTTTTTTAATTAGGTATTGACTTACATTTTGACAGAAAGATAATGAGGCACATTCACTACAGCAGCTGTTATATAAACAAGCACATTCTTAAGTAAATGAAAATTATTCAGGCATTTATACTATTTATTTGTGTTATTGAATATAGATAATAATAATGATAATAATGATAATAATAATAATAATGATAATAATAATCCTTTTGCTTTATTTAGACTTCCATGGTAAACACACAACAGGTTTAGCTTACTTGGTGATCTTATGCGATACTTACAAAGCGGAGCTTGCGGGGAGTGGCATGAGAGCGTAAAATCTTCTGAACTCGTCTGTGGATTTCTTCACATTGTGAGGGACTAGATGGGCTCAGAAACCTGTACAGAACAGAGATGTGGACTGAATTTTCCGTCATCATCTGCAAGGAAGTTAAACGGGTCAGGGTGCTTAAGCACAAACTTACAAAATGAGGTAGAGGACTTTTTTTTTTTTTTTTTAAACATGATCCTCCCCCCCCATGTAATATTGAGTACAAAAATGTTTAATTCTGGCATTTCATTTAATGGGAAATTTGATTTTAAAAAGAAATGATTACAGAATTAATGTTAAAGATACCAGTGCAAGTAATCCTCAGTGTCCGTTTTCTATAGTAGATAGAGGGCAATACCATGTTTGAACACTAGTCTGTGCTGTGTCCCTTAGAGTGGGGCAAAATTGTTACAACTCACAACATAAGGCGCATCTGCAACACTAAGCCTAGCCCAGTAAAGACCTATGAAGTACATATGCATAAAAATATAGCAGTTAAGTGAGCAACATTAAAAAAAGCTGTATGCACAAGTGGATAAGAGGTAACGTTAGAAAAACAAAAACCACAATGTCTCACCACTAAGACGGACTCAAAAAACAAATGAATAAAACTAAATTTGAGGCGACTATAAAAGATATGAAAGACTTTTGAAGGTAGGAGATTTGAATGATTTAAGTTTTGAGCATAGGTAAGAGGGATTGGAAAGAAAGAAAGCTGAACAGACAAAAAAGTCAAAGAAAAAAGAAAGACAAATAGACAGAAAGATTAATAAACAGAAATATAAATACAAATTGAAACAAAAACAAAAGAAAGACAAAGAAAAAGGCTTACATAAAGAAAGTAAGAAGTGCACAGGAAAAGCCAATGACTCGCTATATAAAAATTGTAAAAAGTGATTAAAGATAGAAAAGTTGAATAAAAGACAGAATGAATGAAAGAAAGATTAACAGACAAACTGAAAGAGAAAAAGAAGAGACATACCAAAAGAAAAATGGACAGACAGAATGATATAAAGATTAACATAACACAAAAAATGAGTTAGAAAAAACAAAAAGCTAAAGGAGAATAAGTATGATGTACATAAAGAAATACAACGAATAGCAATAGAAACTGTAGACAGATTGAAGAGGGAAAGTAAAAAAAAAGAAAGAAATTAGTGAAACAAAAAAAACAACAGAACTTCACAAAAAAAACACAGATGGAAAATCTAGAAACAATGCCAAATATCAAAAGAAAAGCAGACAGACACAGAAAAAGAAAGAAAGAAAGAAAGACATGTAGGAGAGGTGGTACAGATGAGAGGTTGTGGTTAATGAACCTAATGCGGACTGTGCTTCAGACGGTTAGCTCGGCCAAATGATTAGCACACGAGGAGCCAACTGCTGCAGTGAGGACAGACCGAACTTCACAAAGCATCATTTCATTTCCCATCAAAGACATCCAAAAGACGTGCTCGCTCTCTTATTGTCTGAATCTCCCGAATCAGCCTTAATCTGCAGCCTTCCGACTCTGGTCATGCTTTCAATCTAGACAAAAGTATCATACATTTCCTAATATTTACTCTACAATTTACTTTGCGCTTTAAAATTGTCTATTGATTTAAAATGTTTGCCCCTGTCTCTGCAGGATTAAAAATAAAAAAAGTGGTAGAGACAGGCAAGCAAACAAACATTTGACGGTTTAGCAGGCTGTTGTTCAGATCAATGACAAGGGTCTCTCAGAATTTATTAAACTGTGCGTCAGGTCAGAAGCATTAGATCTCGCTGAAATACAATCAATACCCTTTCCCTTTGTTTTCTCAGGAATATTTGTCTTTTTCTTTTAAGTAATGAACAAACACAAACGGACATCGGATTTCATCATTTGATGGTGGAGGAGTGGATTCATCTCGCATATGGGCCAAGATTACAATATAGATTGCTCCATTTGTGTATTTTTAAGCTCCACGTTTTGTCAATAGCACACTATCGCACCATTTAAAATTCACATTGGAGACACTATAGGGTTAACCATTCAGTATATTTTATGTGCATGTAAACAAAAGAAAATAAAGAAAAAAGTATTAAAAAAAAGCAAAAATCTACTTATTTCAGATCTTAAATAAATCAATATCTGTATTAGGTTGCATGTATTATCACTGTTATTTATCGCAAAATAATCAATGAGATTGGAATAATTAACTAATGAGTAAACTCACTGGCTCTGCAGTTTGTAAATCTGTCATCATTAGTCACCAAATCTATCGAACTATTAAAAACTATTTCAGAGACTGAAACTGTTATTCAGATTCAGTCCTGAGGAGCGTTGGAAGCCTGTAGTTAAGTGTGAACCTGATTTTCCTCTCACCTTTCTCTGAGTGTAGAGCGGCTGAGCAGTGGACTCTGGTCCCCAAGGCTGCTGGACACAGGCGTGGACTGATAAGCATGGTTTCTTCTGTGAGAGGGACTGCTAAGGAATGGTGTGGACTTCTCCCCAGGAGATCCATGACACACACCCGGAGAATGACTTCTTGCCTAAAAGCAATGAGAGTTTCGAGCATATACACTCACCGGCCACTTCATTAGGTACACCCTGCCAATACTGGGTTAGACCTGCTTTTGCCTTCAGAACTGCCTTAATTTTCTGTGGCATAGATTCAACAAGGTGCCAAAAAAGTCCATAGTAACATAATGACATCACACAGTTGCTGCTGCAGATGCAAATCCCAAAGTTGCTCTTTTGGTTTGAGATACATTTGAGGTTGAAGGCCAGTTGAGTACAGTGTACAGTGAACTCCTGCTGCTGTAGCCAATCTGCTTTAAGGTTCGACATGTGTGTTCAGAGATGCTCTTCAGCCATCCATGGTTGTAACGAGATGCTATTTGAGTTACTGTTGCCTTTCTATCAACTCAAAACATTCTCGCCTCCGACCTCGGAATTTAACAAGGCATTTTTACCCACAGAACTGCTACTCATTGGATATTTTCTTTTTCAGATTATTCTCTCTAAACCCTAGAGAAAGTTGTGTGTAAAAATCCCAAAGATCAGCAGTTTTAAAAATACTCAGACTTGCAACCATGCCACATTCAAAGTCCCTTACAGTAAATCATCTTTCTTCTCCATTCTAATGCTGTGTTTGAACTTCAGATTATAACGAGCATGTCTACATGCCTAACTGTATTGAGTTGCTAAATAGATATTAGTGTTAAGCAGAACAGGTGAACCTAATAAAGTGGCCAGTATTCATATACTGTACAGCCAGGGTGGAAATTAACTAGGTAATATTTAATGGCCATAGAACTTGGAGTATCACTGAAGCAACACCTCATGGCGCTATTCCTGTGAGTGCGAGGTTATTAACATCTCCAAGAAGTCCAGATCTCACTCCATATATATATTTTTTTCTGTGGTGCTACGCAAAAAGGAGGTGTATAGAACAAAGTCTTGCACACTGGAGGAATTGGAGGCACAGATTCAGGAGGTTCTCAGCAATATCTCAACCGACATCATTTGCATTCCATCCCTGACCATTTGAGGAAACTGGTTGACACCACCGGTGCCTACATTGAAATTTAAAGATTTGCCTTCATTTTCCTATACAAGATAGATAGTACATGTACAATTTGTTTCAATAAATTTGTATTAGAAATATGGACTTTATTGCCAATTTTTATTGCCTAGTTACTTTTTCCACCCACCCTGTCTGTATACTGTATATAATTATATACTTTAAAGGGCTAATTGCTTACTTGTAACTTACTCAAAGAGGTTTTGATCTGAAGTTTCCGTAAGGAGCAGCATAGAAAAAAGAAATACTTTATGATCAACAATGCAAAACTACTACTTAAAAGAATAAATGCACGAAAAACAAAAGATGAATACCATAATATTTACAAATGCTCCTTGGACTAATGATCTTCCATCCCAATAAAACCATTATAAGTATTAAAAAAATATATATTTTTAAAGTTAAAGAAGTTAAAAATACATTTAATAGACCTAACCTGCCAAACATCTGGAATGTTTTTCAGGATAAATAATGAATGAATGTATGGACTGTATTGTATGTATGGAATGTATGGTATATATGCATAGATGCACACATGCATACGTCCATCTATCTATCCATCCATCCATCGTAGCTCAACCTAGCCTACCTTAAAGGAACTCAGAACACTTATATTGGCCAGAAAGTATCCTACCACACATATCTCACCCAGGAAAAGATCAAAATTCTAGAATCTTGGTATGGTTTCTACCGAATGCATTTTGCTTTCACACCATCGTAAAGGTGAAAAATTGTGAAAAAAGTTGAAAAACCCGAACTGTAGTAAGTCTGAGACCGTCTGCACATAAAAATAAGGTGTTTTAAAAACACAATACAAACACCATGCTATAGTCGAGAGAAACTGTTCTACACAGCGTGCGAGACTCACAGATGCCTGCTGAAAGGAGTCTCTTTTAGGTGAAGATTGCAGAATTGAAGATCTTGTTGGAGATTCAATTAGTGAAGAGTTTGGACTACAAGGAACCTGTGAACACAGAATGCAATCAGGTTACAGTATCTTTCACTTCTTCACAGGACAAGCAATTCGTAGACTTAGTATGACAGCACAAAAAAGACAGTGTAATTATTTATTCAGTTGAATTTGGCTTTCATTTAAGAAGTATTGACTTTTTTCCGGAAAGGTTAATGCAGGGAGAAAAACTCTCAATTAGTTCATTTCATCCAGCTGACTCATTCCAGTTGCCTCTGTGCTCCTTTACCTAGCAGAGATACTGCAATTAAACAGCTATATGATGATTCAGACTCTCATTGAATCAAGTATTGTGACTTTAAAAACACACATTTGTTAGCTATTCTTTTTTTAATTAATCATGGTTGGAAACCTAAGTTACTTAGGGTAATTGTTGCCCCAGGATTTACTCAGAAAACGCTCGGCACTTTATTTTCAAAGGTTCAAGAATGGAAAATGCCATGTTGATATGACATGTCATAGATCCAAATCTCGCCTTTCATAGCATGACAGCTTTGATATTTACACCTCAGGACTTGTTTGTGTAGTGGAAACACTCTGAAGGAAACAGGAGGGGAGCTTTTCCTGCACTTTACTTATAAAAGAGGCTGGCGGACTGAGCCGGAGACGTGGTCGAGACCGCAATTTAAATTACGCAGCAGCACTTCTCTTTAAACTTTGACAGATTAATCATAAGTTACATTCCAAAAAATAATTTGAGTCCAACACATAATTAAGGTTACAAGAGGCAAGTTAAAATAAGAGTTGCATAAGTGTCTATAAAAGTACAAAAGCACATTAAAAAATGGATAAAGGTCAAGGGGAAAAAAAAAATATAAAGATAAACCTGCTAAAATTAACTTTTAAAAAAATTAAAAGATTGTAGAAGAATATCTTGTATTCCTCACCACAAAAGGCGGCTGAGGGGCCGTGTCTTTCTTAAAGGTGTAGGGTCCGAGCTGGAGGTGGCGGAGGCGCTGTGTGGCATCATCAGTGAGCTGGCACATCCTACGGTGAGTGTATGGTGATGGGCAGCGGCTCTGTGATGCTACTGTAGGTCTCTGGTAACCACATGGTCCTGCTGCACTTGTACTTGACTTTCTTGATCGTGCATGGCAGGGCTTAGAGTTAGAAGCTCCACGTGGCTAGAAAGAAAAATAAAAAATAATATATACTCAGCAAAAAAAGAAACGCCCCTTTTTCAGGACTGTGTATTTCAACAATAATGTTGTAAAAATCCAA
>JAOVVA010000032.1:6372332-6396121 GCA_028565275.1 Leiocassis micropogon | reverse complement strand
GCACTTTCTAAAGATTTTAGTTCTGTTTTTGAATAAAGGGTTGGAAATTAATGTTAGGGTTGGGGGGGGGGGGTGATCGACAGATTAATCGATTATTAAAATAATCGTTAGTTGCAGCCCTAGTATGAATTTCATGTCCCAAGGAGCACCACAGTAATTGCCTCGACTGCCCTACAAATAGCAGGCACCAAGGCATTTTTGAGGCAGTGAAGCAACTTGGCAATTGTGCCTAAGGGCAGGGAGGCATTTTTATTACATCGTACAAAGCAGATCATTACATGACAAGAAGTCATGTGATGTAATATTTACATTTTAAAAATTACAAAAGAACTTAGGGTGTCCTAAGAGCTTAAGACCTTGCTTGTCATCTTCTAGATTAAGAAAAATAATATGGCGTTTTGGGTGGTATTATAATGCCAGCTATTGACCTTTTGCACGTGACATCATGACGTCTGTCTGCCATAGTCCCAACCACTTCTAGATGCCAAAAGGGATGTTACGTATTGGCTGCCAGTGCCAAACCAACATACAAAACCAGTCACAGAAGCTTTTTCACTTAAACAACACTTCTTAAACAACACTTTGTGTCCTCAGTAACTGCTTTAATGTTGTTTCCTACTGCTTCTGAACCATCCCATTTGTATTTCACAGCTAACCAGCTTCTAACACAAGGCTGAATCCCAAATCCCTGTCTAACCCCTGATCAAGGACATGATGCACCACCTTCCCATTTTATGCTATTTAGGATTCAATCCCAGAACAGTTAGTTAGCTCATTACTAGAAAGCTTAAAATGCCAGGATTGGTTAACTTTACCAGCACATTGTTTTAAGAAGCATAAAGCACAGCATATTCCATAACATCAAAAATCAAGGAGGAATTACATATTCTTATACTGTGAGAGTTTATCACATTATTATAACAAACTTCTGTAAATTAATATCCTTATTACTTTCTTCATCCATTTTCACATCCTTGTTTCTCCTTTGAACAAGTTACGAAGCCCACCACAACATACTGCATATGAAAAATAATCGGCAGAACAAAAGCTATCAATTGCTAGGTTACTCTTATCTGTGTAACAAAGCATCAGATAATGCAGAAGGTCATCAGGTAATCATAAGGTAATCTTTCTGTTATTTGTTTGACTGCGAAATACAACTCAAACTTAATTATCAATGAAAATACATATTAGCTTAAAGGTAGTCACATGTCTGCAAACAATTAGTAGTGCCAGCTATTGGATCTTTCCTGAAGTTGCAGCAAAGTGGAATACCTTTGGCCCATTCAGACCACAATTAACCAACACAATATGCAACCAGCTCAAAATTGATTTGACACAACAGAAAAACATCGACCACTGCCATCAGTGAATGCCAACTTATTTGCAGATAGGCCGATGGAAGTTAACAAGGCAAATATCGGCTGAGTATAATCAGTAATCGCGTAATTGCTTCAAGTGATTTCAGTGAATAATATTTTTCATTTACAGATGAAATATCAAAACCAAGGAACTTGCATAATTGACATTCCTTTAGCCCTGCCCCTTTCTCAACAATATTGTGTCTAGTGTTTTCAGGCATTATGACCCATTAGAATAACAGAATAAACTACGTAGAATACCAAAATGCTTTGGTTTAAATTACAAGCAAAAGGGAATTGTACAAATAGGCTATTTAAATATTTATTGTATTTGATCTTTGTTAGAAATGTAGTCAGTCAGCTTTGAATAAATCTGTGGCCAGACCTAATTTATAACCCTGCTCCATAACATTAGCATCATATACAGTAAAATGTGATTATAATGTGGCACATAACCTGAACTTGTGCACTGGCATAAGTAGACAATTCTTTCTCTTATAATTCTAGTAGATGTGATATTGTCCTTTTTCTTAGAGGAATTTTAAAAAATGAAGATGAAAACACAACTCACCGAGACGGCTGTCTGGCTACTTTTCATATCACACTCCTCAATGACAGACATGGTTGAAAATTCCACTTTGGGTGAAATCCCCTGAGGGGATGAGATGAAAGACAAAAAAAAAAAAAAGGAGAAACAGAAAGAAAGAAAAATCAGAAACTTTAAAAATCATGAAAAGACAGTCAGCAGAGGAAGATAATGACACTCTTGGCAGATCAATTTGCCCAAACAATCTATGTCCTGAAGCAAATAGCAGGAAAATGACACTGGCTTTTTATGATGCATCAGAGATATCACAGCATAGTGAGGGAATGAGATACACACTGGGAATGAGGAGGATTTCTTCATGAATACTTCTCTCTCTGAACCTGGGGTTTGGGAAATCAGGCTTATTCCTGGATAAAGGAAATCTCTGGTGTTCTCCACAAATGTGGCCAGAATTTCACCTTCTGTGTCATAGGAGAGAGAGAGAGAGAGAGTGAGTTCCCACCTTAGTAGAAGAAACACTTCCATGATGGCTTTTTACTGAAGCAAGGGGAGAAAAAACAGCCTTTCCATGTTAACTTTTTCTAATGCTGAGTTTAGACAAAACAAAAACACACTGTCACACCAACAAAGGCTTTAATGCTTTACATTAAGCAGTCTGTCTAAAATAAGGATGAAGCAACAAATCTGATGTGTAACTGTCAATCTGGAAATAAATGTTTCCTACCTGGGGGAACAAGCTGGATGAGCTCCAGACAAGTTGTATCATCTTAAGAGAAAAGCAAAAAAAAGCATATGTGAGTGTTTATTAGTTTACTGATCTTGTGTACATGAGACAAAGCGGTGGGGGGGTGGGGTAGGGTACTGAACACGGCCCCATATAGCTCTTACTCTCCAGATGATCAGCTACATCACCAGGGTCAAAAACTCTTGAGAAGGTCTGATAAAGAGAGAGAGAGAAAGAAACAAATCATTCAGTTAGAATTCAGTGGCCTGTCTCATTTATTTATTTATTTTAAAAATGTAATTCTGTGTGAGCTTTTAGTTTTAGCCTTTTTTCCTGTGTTACCCATAATTCTGCATGACTACATGGTGATGGTGGCATCAGTGGGATTTCAAGCTGCTACAACATGTACATCAGATTTCTCATTTATAGCATTGAACGTCTCTGGAAATGGCCAGTGATAAAATAATCTCATGTCTTTTTTGGTTTTCCGGGGCCAAAAGAAAATCCTGACTGTTTTGACCCTTTCTGTTTGAAACTTTACTGCTCCTAAAAAAATAAATGCCATTGTATCTGTGCTGTCTTTGTGTAAAGTCAGAGCAGAAGACTTTTACTTAGACTTTTCTTTAAAGGTCAACTGAATTGTCACATAAACTTGCATCCTTTACAGCTCAGTTAAATATACACCATCCAAACTCCAAACATGAACCTTCATGTACTGTAAGTGTTTCGTAGGGAATGGAATCCCCAAAGACCAGTCAGATACGATATCCTCACAATACCTAGGTACCGATTCAATTTGTATTTCGATTATTGTAGTATCATGATTTTATAAATATCCTGAATCTATATTATTTTTTTGAAGATTTTGTTACAATTCTAAACAAACTTAGCTAATAATTCGCTCCAATCACACAGGACGATGTGCTACCTGTCAAAGCGTGAATAGTTTAGAGTGTACCCCCTGCAGGATCATAGAGAAATGGCAGCATGTTACCGCCACAAATGCACATATAGTGAATAAACATTATAACAAAATAACTTCTAAAAAAATCAGTTTGGCGAAACATGAATTGCCACATAAAAAAATCTTGAATATAATTGAATAAATGTATTTTGTTCCCCATCTCCATGATTCACCTCACCTTAGTAAACACCATGTTCTCATGCAGCAGAAGAGGGAAGGCATAGGGGACACACTTTGTTTTGTGGTATAGTCCCATCATCCGGACGCTCAAGTAGATGTCCTCATGGGACGGTAAGAGGACACCTGGACAAGTGATCTAAAGAACAAGAGAGAGCGAGAGAGGTCTGAGGTTAGTATGTAGCACAAACGAGAAGCATCTCAGCAGTCCTGAAGTCCTCCCCGCTTCCACAACTAGTCAGGTTGTTCCTGAGTTCAAGTGGGTGTGTTAAAGCAAGGAAACACTAAATGTGCATGACAGTGTGAGAGCACTCCAGGACCTGGTGTGGGATTAGGGATCAGATCAGGGAGGAATTGAAGTGCAGATTATATTAGATGTAACATTCTCATCTGTGCTAGATGCAGCAAGAGATTATGTTATGTTGTTAGAAACCATTTATCAGAAAAAGCACAGGAACAACTCAAGCTTAGAGCTAACTATTATTTTTTTATATGACCCCTGAAAAACCGAAGACAGTAGTTAGGCTTAAACTAGGTGACCACTGTGTGCAATTCTGCCTACTTAGCAACACAGCTAATGCTACGTTAGCTAACTAGCATTTGTTGCACTTAACAAAGAACCACAAAAAAACACTGACCAAAAGTACTAAATTAATTAAACGTTCATTTAATTCGTGCGTATGTGTAAACTTACACCATGGACTTTCAGCTCTACAGTACATTTCAGAGCTTTTCTCCGTGCTCTCGGTTGTGAAGATTTCCCGGGTGGTGTCAGTCCGCCCATCTTTAACACACTGTTGTCATGGCTGCAGCGGACGCACGCGCCTTTAAAGTTGCTTGTTGGAAACAGGAACTCGGTCACGTGACCTCCTGTTGCACCGCGCGCGCGCTCTCTCTCTTTCTCTTTCTCTACGCTGATTCGAGTTCCGGCTTTTTTTTCTTCATTGAGTCAGATTATGACGCTTATGTGTGTACACGAGGTGGCCAAAAGTATGTGGACACCCGACCCGTATGTGGTTAATCTAAAACCATGTGAATTAACACAGTGTTAGCATACTAGCATTTTGTTGTTGTAATAAAGACTCTGAATAGGCTTTCCACTAAACATGTCTTTGGTAAAGGTCTGGTTTGGACGCTGTCTTCCACACTCAGGTTTGAATGACTGGTTGCTTTACGTCCTAGGGAGCCCTCATGGCTGTGTTTCCTTCTGGCTCTTTCCTTTAGTAATGCTGTTATAGTTAGTCCCGCCAGAATCCCTGCTTGCACTCTGCACTAAATATACTGTACATTCACCTTATACATGTAACTCTGACTCTCTCTCACTCTCTCTGTTGAGCTACACGTACTGCCAGTGACTGACCCGTCCTGGAAATCTCGTTGCATTTCGGCCATGTGTCTTCTGCTTGGGATGTGTGTGGTGACTGGAGACGGTCCATGAAGATGGTCTTGGTCTCTTCTTATGCACACAGCTGTTCTCTGATGACTTGTGACTGCAGTCACCCAATAGTTCACTCACTCACTCATCGTCTACACCAGTGGTCCCCAACCCCTGGGCCGCGGACCGGTACCGGTCCGTGGATCGAATGGTACCGGGCCGCGCATTAAATAATTAAATATTTCCATTTTATGTATTATCTGAAGGAGTCTGAACGATATTTTATTTTGAAAAACCTTTTATTTTGAGAAATGACCGGATTCTCTTGGTTTCGTCTTGCGCGCCATTACAAGAGCCGCTGCAAAGATTTCTCTCAGAAATCTCCTATTCAGAGTCGCGGGGAGCCTGGAGCCTATCCCAGGAGACTCAGGCACAAGGTGGGGTACACCCTGGACAGGGTGCCAATCCATCGCAGGGCACACACATACACACAAACTCATTTACACACTACAGGCAATTTGGGAACGCCAATTAGCCTAATCTGCATGTCTTAGGACTGTGGGAGGAAACCGGAGTACCCGGAGGAAACCCACCAAGCACGGGGAGAACATGCAAACTCCATGCACACAGAGACGGGAATCGAGCCTGGCCACTCAATAGTTCTGGACTGAAATTCCTTCAAACAGTTTTGTACTTCCAATAATGAAAGTTGCCGGCATATTAACTTAAACACCTCTCCTGTTATGTTAGCAGCATGGTGGCTCAGTGGTTAGCCCTGTCGCCGTTGATTTTGTACAGCTGTTTTGGGACACTTGTTAAAAAAGTGTCCTATTAATAAAATATTGTAGCGAGGCTGTGTGGGATGTGTGCTTGTTTAGCCACAGTGAGGTCAGACATTGATGTCAATGGTGAAGGTCTGGTTCATAGCCTGGGCCATAAAAACATAAAAAAATATATTTTTTATTCAAATTCATGCTAAAAGATTTTCATTGGAGTTAAAGTAGTGGCGTAGGCCACTCGCGTTCTTCCACATCATCCTTGCTTTTACTGGCTGGCCTGGTTTTGTACACGGATGCACTGTCATGATGAAACAGGTTTGGGCCATTTAGTCCCAGTAAAGACAGGTCTTTATGCTCCAGCATAAATATTCCTAACTACTATGTGCTTCAAATTTTGTGACTCACATACGGGAGTATGTGGACAGCCTGGTCATATTTTGTAAAGTGGGCCAGGATGTTCGTGTTTTGTTTTGTTTTTCTTAAACCAAGTTGGTGATATTATGACCGATGATTGCCTAACTACATCTAAATTGGTTTAATGAAAATTGACTCTCGCTTTCTTATTAACGAAGTAACATTAATTCATATTACATTTCATACAATCAATTTAAATAATTGTTAATTCAGCAAGGACATTAAGAACATCTACCACTATTAATTTTGATAAATGATCACCTCCCTTAATATACTATCTACGTGGATACAGAGCCTACATCTTCAACGAGCGGCAGTGCAGGCTTCATAAACTCGGACAAGAGTCAAACACTTGTCTCACAATTCACACTAATGAACAGCTCGAGTGTTGACAAGAGCGGTTTGAATAGCATTTTAATGACAGTACATTACGGCGTGAGTAACGGAACTATCTACATCTACAAAAGAAATTAAACAAAAAGAAAAAGGAAAGAAGGAGAAAAAATCTTTCTAGACTTACAAAGCTATGTTATTATTATTAAGGCTTCACTTGTGTCATTTGAATTTTTATTTCAATGGAATTCACAATTAAACACCTACAGTATGAAAATATATTTTACAATAGCAAATGTTCACTTACATTTTTACTGCTTCCATAAGCATCTAACCGTTGTTACCCGATAAAATAAAACTTTATGTATGGATAGAGTTTATAAGGCTATTCTTGACATATAGTCTGAATAAACAGACTTAAACGTTTTTAATTCATGTGCCATTGCTTTCAGACGATTTCTTTTAATGTGCAATATTAGTGTTTGAAGTTCCTGCTCCTTGTATCATCCAAATTGTGTCATCGAATATAAATGAAAAGTTGCTCATTAGTACAATACTTTACTGTATGGAAGAGATGTTGTTTTACATAAGTAGTATGTGTATCTGTGATTATGAACTTAATTATGAAAATCTCATGTAATATGTGTTTTTATAGACTAGACTGAGGTTTGGCTTCAGCTCCTCAAATCTTAAGGAGAGTTCACAAGGCCAGAATCCTGTGTGTTTAAAAATAGAACATGACAATGAGAAAGGGGGAAAATATTATCATTTTACAGCTGCATAAGGACAATTAGGCTGTGATGCGCCTGGTTTACTGATGCAAGGAAAAGGGAGTAATGGTTTGAGACAGAGGTAAAAAAAAAAAAAAAAATGACAGCACATTGGGGAGGTGAGATGCTCTGAGTAAAGTGTGTGTGTGTGTGTGTGTGTGTGTGGTGCATGAACCTGTAGATGGATGTGTTTTCTCATTTGCATTAGCTTTCTCCATCTTCTCGTCTACCATGTAAAATGCAAGTCATTTGTTTATTCAGGTTCTGACTGATTGCCTCACTTATTCCAAATGGCTGGTCTGAAAAATACACGCTGCTCTTCATGGCACTGTTGACTGCTAACGTGAGCAGGGGGGGGGGGGGGGGATAGAGACTACAGGATAAAGAACATTTACATTATATTTCATACGATTTTAAATTCTAGCAATTGATAAAAATATGTAGCTTTTTATTCCCATCTGCTATCCATAATGATAGAAAGGGAAAAAATGACATTCTAGTATAATGTTTAAATCTTTATTTAATCAAAGTAAGCATAAATACAGTGACTGCTCTCTGAAACATTTCAAATTGTATTTCTTTTTATAACAAAATGTTCTCATGGAAATGTCAAACCTCATGCAGGGGAATAGTCTTTGTTTAGGTGAACTCAGTCGTGAATCATTTTAATGGTTTTTCGCACAGAACAGTGGAGAGAATGCTGCATGACAGAATATAGTGGTTGGTATTGCCTATTTTTGCACTGTTTTGCAAAATATTGAATTCTTTTGTGATCATTGAAACAGAAACTATGAACAGCTTTCTCCAGATCTGTGACCTTGTCTGATCCAGTGCCAATGCTGTGTAATAACACTGTGGAGATAGCAGTCAGTGTGTTAATAGTTCATAATTAATTTTGAAATGAATCCTTTTTGTGATAAAGATTTAAAACTGCTTTGTAAATGAAACACAACGTGTCGCAGAAAAGTAATATATAGACATATATTAGAAAAAGCTTTTCATATATTTTACATATAGAGTCAGACAAAAAAAATGTATACACACTTCAGGAAAAGAAAAATAGTATGATGTATATTATATTAATATTTAATTTCAACAGTGCACATGAATACTGAAGACATGAAAGAACACGTATGGAATTGTGTAGAAACAAAAAGTGTTAAACAGCCGAAAATATATTTTATACTTTAGGTTGTCCAAAGAAGCTACATTTAGTTTTGATGACAGCTTGGCACACTCATGGCATTCTCTCATCAGATTCACGAGGTAGTCACCTGGATTGGTACTCAATTCACATTTGTGCCTTGAGATTTGTGCTGATTTGTGACATTTCTTGCTTTCTAAATGTGCTTTAGACCATCAATTGTTCTTGCAGAGATAGGGTGGGAACAGAGGCAATAGACCTATTAGTCCGATTATTAAGTACTGTACAAATCCAAATATAAATACACTCAGTTACAGTATGTTATGTATATATACATATAAGTATGTATCAGACACCAAAACCATCAAACATTATGATGAAACTGGCTCTCATGTGGACCATCCCAGGAAATGAAAACCAAGAGCTACCTTTGCTGCAGTGGATGAGTATATTAGAATGAATAGCTTCAGAACCCACTCATACACACATCAGATTAGAGCCCACAGATACTAGATACTAGAGCAGCAGATACTGTATATTAAAAAATCCACAGTTCAGAGGAGGCTGCTTGGGTCAGGCCTTCAATGGTTGATCTGCAGCAAAGAAACTATTATTGTTAAACAGAGAGGGTGAGCAGACAGTTCCTACTGTAAATGTGTAGTTCCCACTGTGAATCATGAAGCAGAAAGTGTGATGGTGTGGGGGTGCTTTGCTGGTCACATTCTTGTCAAAACTGAGAGCACACTTAGCCAGCATGGCTACCACAGCATTTTGCAGTGACATGCCATCAAATTTGGTTTGAACTTAATGGGACCATCATTTGTTTTCAAACTCACCTCTGAGTTATGTAAGAGCTATTTGTTCAAGGAGGAGTGCTGCATCAGATGACTTGGCTTTCACAATCACCCAATCTAACTATTTGAGACGGTTTGGGATGAGTTGGATCAGAGACTGATAGAATGGAAAAACAGCCAACAAGTACTCAACAACTCTGGGAATTCCTTCAAGATTGTTGGAAAACCATTCCAGGTGACCACCTCATGAGGCTGACTGAGAACATGCTAAGAGCATGAAAAGCTGTCATCAAAGCATAAGGTGCATCTTTTGAAGAATCAAAAATATAAAACATATTTTAGGTTATTTAACATGTTTGTTTTGACTAGATTTTTTCTGTCATAATTCCAATGTATTCAGTATTAATATACAATGTTGAAAATAAACAAAACCCATTTAATTATATGGCGTGTCCAAGGTTTTGATTGGTACTGTTTAAATTATAGTACTGTGCAAAAGTTTTAGGCACTTAAAACTAATGCTATAAGAGCAAAAAAGGCAAGAAAACAGTAATTAATGAAACAAAGTATTTGGCATAACAATGCTTTGAGGACCCTTTAGTGTCAGGTACAATTTGTGCAACTTTATAAGGAAATTAGCTACTCAGTTTTTTTAGCTACTTCAGAGGACTTGCAAGACGCACCAGCTTCCATTTTCTTTTTTGTCTGAAAATTGGTTGCTTATATAATGTGCTGCTTTCTTTTCTGGCATACTGTACAAGTTTTTGTCTGTATTGAATACTAATGTTTGGAAATCAAAAATGTTTTTGTACTAACTCAAAATAAAAAAAATCCATAGGAGAGTTTGTACAGAAAACACCAGGTGTCTAAAACCTTTGAACAGTACTGTATATATGAGTGCTGATATTAAGTATAACATCATTGATTATAGACAATTACAAAATCATGTGAACAACAAATACATTTTCACTGTGCCATTATTTATTTAACAAAAAATAATCCAAAATAGCAAAACATGTAGGCAATACTAAGTATTCCATGATTCAATAATTTTTAGATCCACCTCAGCAATAACTTAAAAGTAAAACAACCTAAATCATCGGCCCTCCACCGCCGTGCATTTCAGCGGGTATGAGATGTTTCTGTTGAAATGCTGCTTGCTTTTCAGCCAAACAACTCCACTTTGGTCTCATCTGTCCTTAAAACATTCTTCAAGAAATCGTGTGATTTGTTCAGATGCAGTTTTGTGAACCTTAGTCGTCCTTTCATGTTCTTTATAGACAGAAGGGCCTTTCTCCATTACAAATACACCAAACTTGTTCAGTCTTCTCTAATTGTGCTGTCATAGACTTTAACATTTAACATGTTCAGTGAGGCCTGTAGGGTCTGAGATGTAGCTCTTGGGTTTTTTTTGTATTTCTCTGAAAATTGCATGGTCTGACCTTGGTGTGAATGTGTGGGACGTCCACTCCTGGGAAGATTGGCAACTGTCTTGAATACTTTCCACTTGTGAATAATCTTTCTTACTGTAGAACCTTGAACTCCAAATTGTTTGGAAATGGTTTTATAACCCTGATGTGAGCGATTTGTGTGCCAATTGCAACTCTTAGACTATTGCTTATGTATTTCTCTCTTGGCATTGTGTTAACACACACCTGAATGCTCCAAGCCAGCAAAGTAACAGAACTTCTGCTTTCATCGAGGTTTGCACACCTGCTGATGATCAATTTTTTGGGCTTCATTTGTGTTAAGTAAATAATGGCATGGTGAAAAAGTTATATGTTCTTCATCTGACATTTGATTTGCCTAAAAATAAAACACCAAAAAAACTCAAACTTAAAAGTTGAACATTGAACATTACATTATATATATATATGCATTAAGACACATGACAGAAAGTAAACTCAAACTCAAATCCCAATATAATACATTTAATCACCTAAGAGCAATAAGTACAATTGAGCTTCATTTAAAACACAACACCAAAACCACAGGAAACATGCTCTAGGTATTTCAAAATAGCAAAAAAAAAAAAAAACAAGCAAAAAAAAAATAGCTGAAGCCACAACAGTAAAAACCATAGCATTGGGTAGAGATTCCTCAACATTGGTGATAACAGGTGTATAGCCCAGAAACTGTCTGTAAATTAAATCCCCTTTCTTCAGTGTCAGAGACGCACCAGGTAATCATGATTGGGAACTTGTATGACATTTTCATTAGTCTCTGTCTCCTTGGAATCTTCTCTCATTTTTGTCCCAATTTTGATTCTTTCCTTTTCGAGCGTTACTCCCCTGGTGACCAGAAGCTGCAGCATCCAGACTGACAACAGAAACAAAATGATAGATTTTCAAATAACAATTTGATGATGTTTTCAACATAAAGTTTGTTTTTAATTATTATTAATTGTAACTTTGATTTTGTAGTCTTTAAACTGAATTTCTGTCAAAAATACTAGTCTTGGAACTATTTTGTTTATGGATTCTATCACGGGCCAGAAGGACTTAATGGGATAATCATTCACAATTAATGCTAATGTTTGTTAGGTTATAAATGGAATAATCCATAGGCAAAAATACATAGAAATAAAATTATAATTGTTCCTTTAAATTCTCCTACATTATCAGTCATTTAAACAGAAAATCTTCAATCTCTTGCAAGTGTTGAATAAATTATTTGAAGGGTAGCATGTTTAATCTATAAGCCACTTGTAGTGGTAGGTAAAGTCCTTTGCAACGTGATTTCAAATGCCAAAGATCTTAAATTAAATAAGCATTCACCAACTTGTATAGACGAAGCATTCACCAACTTGTATAGACGATACCAGCAGTTTCATGCAGTTATCTAATCAGCCATTCATGTAGCAGAAGTACAATGCTTAAAATCGTGCAGTTACAGGTCAAGGGCTTCATGTAATGCTTTTAATGTAGCTTTTAGGGGAGGCGGTGGGTTAGTACTGTAGTTACAGCTTCATGTTACTGATTGGAACATTGTGAGTTCAAATCCCAGCACAATCAAGCTGTAACTATTGTTTTTTTGTTTTTTGTTTTTTATGTACCAGAGCCTTAACCCTTGGTTGCTCAGGTGAATCCTGTCACAATTGTGTAAAAAAAAAAAAAAAAAAAAAAAAAAGGGTGAGCCCAATCAGCAGGTGTAAACGTAGTTTAAAACGGTTACACTGATCAGCCGAGCATGGTGCTGCAGTGAGCAGAGGCAGCACACGTATCACATTTGGTTTAATATAATAGACTAAAATGAGCTTTAATATCATCTCATTTTACTGCTTATTATTATTAGACAGCAATATGTGGTGTGTTAACCCTTCGGAGCCATGATTTTGATTTTTTTTGCCAGTAAATCTTAGCAAGATCAGATTAACCGATTGATTAATCGATTCATTAGCTCGAAATACAGCTTAACGTCTGACAGTACTACAATAGGTAGGATCTTAGGTAGAATCGGGATTTTCTCCATCATAGTGCATGCATTGTGCAGTTTCTTTTATAAACAATGAGGTAGAACTACTCTGACCATGACTGTAAAGCACTACTAAAATAATTTATATAAAATGGTAAAATGCCCATCTTCATGCATCTAGCTTCCCTCCTTAAATAGGACAAATGTGTAGGTCACAATGAAATAATTTTTTTGAGGTTGGGGTAAAAATGGAGTGTCATAATGACATAATTACTATGTGTTCCATGTGGCATGATAGGAAAATCTCCTTCGGAGCAAACAACTAAAAAAAACCCACACATTAGCATATCAGAGCTAAACCTCATAAATAGTACAAACCTGCTTAAATGACTCGTTGATTTATTCTCATCGATCATGTTATTTAGTTTATAATAATCCAGAAAAGTTCGGGCTACGTTTTTACCCAGCTTCATATCTGTGTTTGCATGTTAAGGTACTTGACTACTGCAAAGTGTTTACAGTAATATCATCACAGGCAGAACGCTACAGAGAACAGTAGCTCAACATGTATCACATAATCACCATATTTTTTTTCAAAGGACAAAAAAGCTTCAGTTCATTTACCATGCTCAGATATTGGCTGCAGTCTTAAATGTTGCCACTGTCATGCAACGGAGAAAATCTGTTTAGCTTTGACATTTAAAAGTGAAATCTCCTTAGGCTCAATTCTTTGTATGTTGAAAGACTACATAAATCTATTGCTTTGCCTTCGAGGCCCTGCCAATCTTACAATGCAGGCTTCCTCTGTGCCTATAAATCTCTGCTCCGACGTGCCGCCATTAATTGAAAATAAAAATAAATATATAAACAAAAGCCCAATTTTCACCCTTCCAGAACAAAAATAAATAGCTGGCTGATACCCAGCAGAGCAATGCACAGAATAAAGAGCCAGAACAGCTCAGCCAGCGCTTGGCTGCGAGCGAGCGTAAATCAACCGTGTTTCCGTTAGCCATGAGGGGAAAAAAAGGCACTTATTCACAGCTAGGGCTTTATTTAAATTCATACAACTGCTACAACTACTCTGCAAGACTTCCTATATTTCAACTCCACCAAGACCACATTACAGAACACATTTATTACCCAAAGCACTATGCCGTAATGCTGGAAGGGATGCTTCTACAATGCGGCTGCACGGATGCCAATCTATTGATGCAAAGAGGCAAGCAGGGAACCATTATGAGATAAAACAACAGAAAATCCTCCTATCTTTCTCTTTTTCTCTCATGGTCAATGATGTGATATCATGGCAAATCATTGTCAAGCTCTTTATAACTTAGAGCAGATGAGAATCTAATAGGTTTATCGTTGTGGAAAGACTATTGGTACCTGCTTAGAAATGATTAAACGATTTAAAAATTCAAGCAAAAGTAGGCTAAAAAAATTGGCCATTCATTAAATATGTGTTGCAGTCCTAGGCGGCATGGTGGCTTAGTGGTTAGCACTGTCGCCTTGCACCTCCAGGGTCTGGGTTCGATTCCCGCCTCTGTGTGCATGGAGTTTGCATGTTCTTCCTGTGCTTGGTGGGTTTCCTCCGGGTACTCCGGTTTCCTCCCACAGTCCAAAGATATGCAGATTAGGCTAATTGCTGTTCCCAAATTGTTCATAATGAGTGTGTGTATGTGTGTGTGCCCTGCGATGGATTGGCACACAGTCCAAGGTCTTACTCGCCTCATGCCCTAAGTCTCCTGGGATACCATAAAGCGGTATAGACGATAAGTGAGTGAGTGAGTGTCACAGTCCTGTGTGTTGGGTTTGTTGTTACTCCACTCTGACAAAGCATTAAGATGATAAATTGGGACAGACTTGCATAAGATTCCAACTTTGGATGTCAGATAATGCTTGATGTCCAGATATGACATGCCAGACTGCCAAAGTTATCTGATTAATACAAATCCTCTGAAGGAACAAAACAAGGTTTCCCTCTTATTTTATTCCTGCAAGAAGTCAAAGCTCTGTGTCCAATTCAACATACATGCCAAATCTTATTATCACAAAGTGTAAATGTTAAATTAGTTGCCTTGCTTGGCACAGGGTCCATGATGTGACCATACCTTTTAAACCAAGCAATAAATATTTAGCAAATACAACCTTGTTCTAAACCTAGTTTCCCACCTGGTTTTTAACAATCTGGGCACGCCACTGCATGTGGAAAACACACTTCCTCTGTGACACTGGGCAGTGAAGATTAAATTATATCGCTAGCTCCGTTCCTCTCTTATTTATTATGGTACCAGTGTATGTTTCATGATTGTCTGATATTCAAACATAATCTGACAATTTATCAGCTAAAATAAAGGTGGAAAGTGAGGTTGATTAGCATCTGTCTTTGATTTACGCCATTTTAGCTCTGAAAAATGACAGTTTCCTTATCGTCCTCTTGCTCGCCTCATTGTAGCCTAGACAGCTACTGCAGTGTGTGGCATCATCTTAGGCTCCATCCTTCATCTAGTGGGCTGATGGGAACTCTCTCCAGGACTCTGATGCCTGTCTTCACAGCCCATCTGTCCAGGAAGGCAACCTCTGCGTCTCACCAAAAACAACAAGCGCTATTTTTGGGTGCCAGGAAAAAAAGGAGGTCATGACATCACATGGTCTGGAATACTGCCTGATGGATTTAAAAGTATATATAAACCCAGGATAAAAGAGAGACTTACATTTGTATCATGTCTTGGTATATATACTATGGCTTCAGTGTTACGCTGCCTGGCAACACTTTTCAAAACTACCCCAAAGCCATCCCAAAAATTTCCATTATCCTTGCCATTTTTTTATTTATTTTTTGCTGTGACCTTAGAAAAAAAAAAGTTTTGTGTTTCCCCTTGATCAACAGAAACTCCAGCAATCTGTGTTTGTGTGTATGCCCGCTCTCAGCGGCGACAGAAATAGCCCAGGAGCCTGCCGCGTGCAGATGGCCTCTCAGCTTGTGATGTCACATCATGCACATCCGTACCAGGACTCGAGTGATGGACGGCCCAATGAGGAACATGAGAAGACTTTATCAGCATCGCAGCTGCAAGCAAGACCCTCCTGAGCTTGGATTGGATGCTGGAAGTGGGCCAGTGGCAACCTGGGCCACGCCAATGGGGCAATAGCGGTTGAGAAGTCACGAAGCTGCGAAAGTTTCCAAAATATTCACCGTCCCGGCAGGACATGAGGTGAGAGGTGTTGCATAATCACTGAACAGGATGGCTAGGCTTCTTGGCATGGGTCTAAAAAAGCGCACAGCGGAGAGGAGGCTTTTGCGTCATCGAGTAGCCCTGGGAATCACCTTTAACAAACAGACCAGAAAAGGGCAAAGATCTTGTTTGTGACAGGGAGGGAAAGATATGATAGACGACAAAAGGTAGAATGTGTTTATAACAAAAAGATAAGGATCTGCATTGTGACCGTGGGCCTCTATTCTATAACCTAGTTATCTGGAGAGGTATGAGAAGGGGTCCATGTCTTTAATCATTTATTTATGCAAATACATAGGTTTCTTCTCACATTAATGTAAAACTACACTGTTTAAAAATAGACATAGCATGCGGTTATGTATGTAATTTAACTTCAGCTGTCAGTTCTTTTAACCGGATGGCTATTCTATGACAAAGGACAGAAGTGTGCGGAAAAGCAGTAACGCCCCTGATGTCACTGATGCATTTGCTGTTCTTAATATTATGTACACAGTCTTTCTGAATCGATTTGGCATCTTTGTTGAAACTCAAGGACGCACCTCCAGTGGGGCTGATGAGCCTTGAGGGAGGCTTGGTTGGCAAATGGTTTGTTTACCAGGTTGTTTATCCGCACCGACCCACCACACAGACAGACGGACAATGATGCCCCAATGACAAGGAACAAGACACCATGGTCTTTAACCGACCGTTGGCTAACAAGCAGACAAATTAAGGCAATCAGCACCATCAATACAGCAGAGTGACAGGCTTGTCACCGGGGTGTCACAAACAGCCAATTAACAATGCTAATTAAAACAGCAAACAGGAGGACACAAAGGGAGCCAGCATTGTCCCCCTGCAGCTCTTATTCACAGCCTGATTTGCTTCTTTAATGCAGGACAAATAAGTGCTCTCCAGCACTGGAGGTATTTATTTGGATGTGTGAAACTGCATTTCATAACTAGTGTCATTGATTTGATGTGAATTTGGAGTTTGTCTGTTCACGTATATATTGACTAAACCTATACACACGCCAGTTCACCACTATTTAAGTTACACAGCTAAAACAGAACTGGCCTGAAGAACATAACTGTTCCGGTGGAGAGTTAATAGAGATGAGATGGCCAAAGGGCTGCAGAGTTTGCATCAAGTGGCTGAGATGGGCACTCCAGTGTATAGCATCCGATCTGAAAGTGAAGCTGCAATGGCGTGATTGGCTGCAGATGACAACACACAATCATGTCCATTTCATGCCATAAAGTTCTCAAAGGGCAGAACACTGCCGTATCTGATGACCCTTTCACGGAAAAGCCAGCTTGAAAGCCAGAGGGAGAGAAAGAGAGAGAGAGAGAGAGAAAGAGAAATGAGGAGAAGAGAAACAATCAGTTCTTTATGGACCATAAAGGCTATTAGAAGTTTTCAGACGTTAACTCCTATAGGACAATGTACTTAAACTTTAACAACAACAAACACAAGATTGCGCCTTAAAAAAAAAAAATCTTGCATGAAATCCATAATCTTTGCATTTATATATATTTTATGTGACGTGAGCCTCCGATTTATTAACTAATGCCAAAGCATTGTCATGAAGAAGCATGTCTTGCATCGTGTATTAAAACACCCCGCGTATTTGTGGGTGTGAGCGCTCTTTAGGACGTGCCAGTCAGGTGTCGTTGTCAGACTGATCCTTTAGCTTGCAGACAGCTGTCAGCATGTGGAGCAGCCAGACTGTCTTCCCCAAAAGCTGTGATTGATGTGGAAACCAGCAGGAACCACCAAGCTGTCTGCTTCCACACTCTGTTTGGCCTTTATCAATTTCTAAGTACGTCCTGTCCTCAGGACAGCAGCGCAACATTTAAGCAAGGTGACTCCGGAGTTGGCCATTTGACGCGGCTGATCGGTGTTTGCCTGAGCAGGACACTTATTTCCGAAGGCTAGAGATAACAGCTCTCTCAGTAGCCATCTGCAGTCTACAAGACAGTAGAAAATGGAATGATTGGTAAAGCAGTGAACCTCCTCTCCCTCCACGCTGACAGGACGAAGGAGAAAACCTATTAACTTGTCAGACCATAAAGGGCAACAGAGTCCATTCTGAATAGCTAACTTTTAAATAGGCTTTTCTGGAAAATGCTCCCAGTAATGTGTGCATAACTCTAAGCCATAAATGCAGTTGTACCCTAAACGAAATGTGAACTCAGATTTCGAGGCTACCCTTTAATTCATCCTGCCTCTGGTGATGAAACCGTGCATCCTTAACAAAACTTTAAGAGACGATACAGAGAGTTGTTTCCATAGGAGTTAACTTTGCAACAAAACAAGTAAAGGTATTAAGAAAAGTTGTAGAGGAAACTCTCTGCATAAAAGTGCCCAGCTGAGTCTTGAACGAGCTCCCAGATTCTCTCAGCTATCACCTGTCTCTGAAGCACTAATGATGGTCTGGCATCACAGTTTGCCACCCACCTTTTCAAAATAAGTTTGAAAACAGCTCACCTCAAAAAAACATCACGATGCTTTTGAAGCTTCCAAGGTATTATCTGTGACCAATTACGTTGTTGTTGGGTTGGTGGCATGTGGAATATGACAGGAAATTGTGCCCATTCCAGACGACAAGAGCTTTTCTTACAATACCCGGGTCTCATCGAAAGAATGTGCCATTAAATCGATCTTTATAATTACAGCCATGGCCGCTCCAACGATTTCATTAATCAGGCCTCATCACTCCAAAAGGTCATTCCAATCATACGCTCTCTGTTCTTTATCATCGTTCTGGGCCGGAGAGGACCCATAAGCACCTGCACCGACTCTAGGAGATGCTTCCTTGCCAGCGGGGACATTAGTAAGCCTATGGTGCATAAGGGACATTTGATAAGCATAAAAATTCAAGTGCTAATGTGAAAAATGCAACATTAGTTTCACAGCGGGAATCGTGAAAGGTGCTGAAATATTGCGCACTGCTTCTCTATGTTCTTAAAATATATATCTTCCATCTGTACCGTAAGACAGAGTCAGTATGAATATGTGAATAAAAGTGTGTATATGTGAAGCTGTACCAGAGGTGTAGGTTCATTCTGGTACAGGTAATTATACTGGTCTTATTGTCGCCCCCGCCCCCCGCCCTCATTTTTCCAGTCTGGAGACCCACTCGTAAAAGGTTTTTGTTGGTGATTTGCACGCTCCACAGACCTGCTCGCCGGCCCATAAGAAACGACACGTCGGATTCCGTTGACCTCAATGACCCCAATCGTTGCACTACATACCATGCCAAATGCCCTCTGTCTAATTGGGCCTGCACTACAAACCATCTACACACACCTGCACTCACACACACACACACACACACACACACACACACACACACACACACTCTCTCTCTCTCTCTCTCTCTGGGTTCCCTTTGTTATTGGTTGGGCTTGTGTGTAACCTTCAGCAGGGGGTACCCCTTATTCATGCTCCACACCACACCAGCCCTATGGTATAATTACTGCTAAAAAAGACGCACTGTTAGATGTCTATCGTCCTGTGTGTGCTTGCGGACACAGCTTTAGTCTGCCAACAGTAACATTAGCCACCCTTTCTTTTCCTACCTATACTTTTTCCACTGGGAGGCAAAGTCAGGATCATTTTCAAGGAGAAGGGCATCACAAGGTAAGTTATGACTCCTTCCAGCTCTCTGTAAATTGCCTCTTTTTTTTCCCCAGGCATCCTCTCGCTGTCATGGGCAAAATAATCTACAATGCTGTTGAGTAATTCTACATGGATGGGTTTCTTATTACTGAATGCTAGCCAACTAGGCCTTGGAGCTGACAGTTCAGTGGAGCGGCGGACAGGCAGCAGGGGGAAAATGGTGAGAAAGGGGAAAAGTTACAGCATCAGTCAGAGGCTTTACGGCCCCTTCTGATATGAACAGCAGATAAATAAAGAAAGAATTGCAAGAGCAACCAGCAAATGGGAGACTGCTGGCAGATGGGTGCGTGACAGAGTGATACAGGCGACAGACATTTTTAGAGACGGAGGGGAAGAGACACAGAGACACACCAACACTTATGTACAGTGTATCCTCCACCCAGCACTAGAGGGCACTTAGGTAACACACATCTCTCCTGTTTATACACTTAAAAGCTTTTTAGGCTCAGAACTAAAGTGCTTCTTATACAATAGCTTTCACCTTGTAATTCAGCAACACAGTAAGTCTGCGCACAAGACTCAATAATGGCATCAATATGTGAAAACCTTTAACAAATTATATAATCATGTAACTCCTATGTACACTGGAAGGTCTTACCTCACCAGGGTCATGGTGGAGCCCTATCCTCTAATGTGCACAGTACAAGACAGGGATACACCAGTACATAACAGGGCATCATACCCACCTATTCACACTTTAAAGCCAGCAATCCGCCTACCATTTTTGGGAAACTAGACATTGCAGAAACCATCCATCCATCTAGAAACCTCAGTAGTCCAACTAGGGATTTTGAATCCAATGGTGACCATTGTATTTATTGCCAATTTTTACAACCATGGTAGGACCTCCGGTCAACATTCACACATGCATTCACACATTACAGGCAATTTGGGAATGCCAATTAGCCTAAGCTGCCTGTCTTCGTACTGTGGGAGGATACCAGAGTACAAGCAAAAAACACAAAACTCCACACTGACATGAAACCAAAGCTCAGGATTTATCCTATGACCTTGACACTGTGTCGTGGCAAGGCTGCCATCCACTCTAGGGTCAGGAGTGGTTGGCAGCCTTGCCACAACATCAATATCGTCCATTGTGCTAGCATGCCTTGTATGACTTGGGGCCACACAATTCAAACAAAGCCTTGTTCCATCACAATGACCCCAAGAACAATTAAGAAATCAATGAATGTTCTTTCTTCTTAACCCAAAGGTCAGGAAAGAAATTTCAGTAGACTGACATTCTAACCAGGGCATTTATTATTGAGCTATGCAGACATGTGTTATGTTGTTATGTACACAGACGGCTAAGAGATATTTTCAGTAAGAAAGACAATGACAGAGCCATTGGGTTTTTGTTTACAGAGCTTCTTCCCACATCAATTCAGGTCCTTTTGTCACTCAAGACCACAGTAATGCAAGGTTCCTAAAGTAACCAATGGCTACATTTGCAGCAGTGCTATTGGGTCGCGATCGGATTTTGTGTGCAGCAGTCAGCATATACAGTGGGATATAGTGTAGGTGCTTTGATTATTGGCTTAACTGCACCAAAACAGCCCACAAACATTGATGCAAGATGTTCTGAGCTCCTGCACTAAATTCCAAGGGAAATAATCAGCCTCCCAAACCATACGTTTAAACTGAGATATGCAGGACACACTGAGCCACTGAGCCCCGCATCTCCATGAAACTATAAAGTGGTTATGTGCATCTATTGAAACCTTTAAACTTGATCAGGGATGATTCTACTCAAATTGTCCTCTCGATCATAAGACAGATGCTGGTACACAGATGAGCATGTCCTATATCTCTGTCTTAGTTTATTTTTTTTGTCCGTGAATCAACCAACAGGTTTAACCAGACTGGGATAAGAGAGAGAGAGAGAGAGAGAGAGAGAGAGTATAGAATAGAAACAGACAGTAAGACAGACACACATGGAAGGATACAGCTGTCCTCTGTGTATGGGATAGGCGTGGTGCTGCCTGCAGTCAGAAAGCTGTAGAAGGACACCTCCAGAGTGTAGCAGTAGGACGTGTCATCTAGGAGACCTCCAAGGAAGCGCCGTCCTGTCCCTGCTTTCACCAAGTCACGGTTAAATGATGTACTAGACTGCAGTGAGAATGAACAGATAGAATTATTAGCACTCTTCAACAGAATGGACATCAATACAAACACAGCATGCAAATGTTTACTTTCAAAAGTCTGTATATTCCCTGTGACATCTCTCCATTTGGCAACATTGTAAATTCAGTAAAAGTATATTTAGCAAAAATCCAATTGGAAAATACGTTGTTGCCAGATTATAGCCCAAAACCTGGGCTGGCCATTTTAGTGTCTACTCTTGAAAGCTAGTATGGTCTGAACTAAGGACATGAACAGAATGAATAACATAAAGGACATTAAAATGTTCTGCATGAAGGAGTAGTCCAAGATCCTGCTACACACATCTCTAACCTTGTAAGACATTTAAAGTAGGCTTTATCAAACATTAGTTAATAATTCATCATGAATATATCCCTGCACCTTCAGCTTACTGCTCAACATGCACGCTGTCCGTGGTACTTGCCGCAAACGAGGTGTATCTCTCTGCACTGAGATTTATGTAAATGTGCTTTTAATCTTTCACTGCATTTGGCCTCTTGCCTCTAACTCCACAAAAGTTTGGTAAACCTTCTGCCAGAATGTATATTTCTTATACATATATACTGTACATATTTTTTTAACCTTTACAATATTAGAGCTTGGGGTTATGTATTACAGCAAACCTGGACAAACCTATAAATAATTCTGTGCATGATTCTTTTGGGGGAGGAATATATGACAGATGGAACTGTCTACATGAACCATCATTTGCAGTCATTATTTGCACCTAGACTCCTGAGTCACGATGGGAGACCAGTTCTAATTTCCTTAAAGTTGTATCCATCTTAACTTTTTTTTGCTGCATTGTGATTCAGATTCTGGCAACTTGCCACTTCCTTAAACCTCCATGCACTTTTTTGTGACTACCAATTAAAAAGTAATGGGCACAAAATGTTAAATGGTGATTTAGCGGACAGTGGGTGTTTACAGATAGAGCCACATAAAACTTGAGCCTGTTTGCCACACTATGCTTGTGAAGCATAATCTCCATAACAATCAACTGAAAGCACACAATCAACAAATTTCACATATTGTAAAAGTTTAAAACTTTTATCAAACGTGAGTTTGAGGTAATAAAGACAGTTAAATAATGTATGTATGTATGTACATGAATATGGTGCGCAAGAAGCACAATATGTTGTCATAGAAAAGAAATCATAATTTGCAGTGGTACAGTACATTACAGCTAGAAAAAAATATGAACGTCTCATTTTTTTTTTCATAGCTAAAGCACTGTTTGGAATAAGATCATAACTGTGATGTGTGTGCATTAGCATCCTTTAATAATTAATGCTATAATTTTCCGAGATAGGAATCCTTGAGTGGGGCCATGCAGCTTTTCTCTGCTAGCAACTTTCACTATGTGCTTAGTCTGCACCTTGCAGGACTTTCTGCGGCTTTACTTGGCTCGGGCGTAATGGGTGGTAAGCGTTTGCTCTGGGCAGTGGAGGTGACTGATCTGGTGTCATTGGGGAAAGTTGCTAGTGGCTAGCTGCGACAGAGACATGGCCCTCTCCAGAGGCACAGCTTCATCAACATGTGGCCTGACCTGGGTGCTGAATAAGCACAAAGGTATAGCAGGAGGATAGATACTGAACTGCATTCGGTCTCGCATGCGTTCACCTTCAGTACATTAAGTACATAGTATATACATTTTTTAAAAAGTGCCAAAAAGTATTTAGTCAGCTGCCAATTGTGCAAGTTCTCCCACTTAAAAAGATGAGAGAGGTCTGTAATTTTCATCATAGGTATACTTTAACTATGAGAGACAAAATAAGAAAAGAAAATCCAGAAAATCACATTGTAGGATTTTTAAAGAATTTATTTGCAAATGATGGTGGAAAATAAGTATTTGGTCAATAACAAAATTTCATTTCAATACTTTGTTATATACCCTTTGTTGGCAATGACAGAGGTCAAACATTTTCTGTAAGTCTTCACAAGGTTTTCAC
>JAOVVA010000032.1:6328998-6355474 GCA_028565275.1 Leiocassis micropogon | reverse complement strand
TGTCACAGCATCACACAAAACTGTCTGGACAGAATTTAATGAAACTTTCGGTCCTTCGGTATTTGCCTGAAGTTAAATTTGACCCCAAAATTAAATCAAAACATTGAGCAACATCATCCAAAGCTTTTTTTGGATGAATATAGCACTTTTGCCCTCAGAGTGGGCGTGGCTATACACATCACTCAACAGAACCAAACAATGCGATAGTTTACTGTGTATACACAGAGTAGAAGACTCTGTTCTATAGACTCAGAGTAGAAGTGGAAGACACAGAAACAACCGTAATGCACCTACAAAGCATCCAAATCCCCATGGAACACAAACAAAAGTGCCACACGGCATAGCTTACTCCAAAAAAAAGGCAAGTACACTATGAAAAATGAATTATCAAGGTATGTTTATTCTTCCTGCATGAAGTTTAAAACCGGTTTGTATCATATGTTCTGAAACTTTGGTGCTTATTAATGCAGTGATGTGGAATGCCACTATGAGGGTCGTTAAAGCAAACATATCCGTAGCAGTGAGCGCACGTACAAGACCTGAACTGAGAAAACGGAGAAACTGAGAAAATGTTGAGTAAAAGCGATGATATGTGGCGAATTTAATAATCTACTTTAAAATAAGCTACTAATAAGCAAACAGATCCAGCAATAGATATTAATTAGAAAAGCTAAACTAAATATTTTTACTGGGATTAGTTTAGATTTTCATCGCTGAAGTGGAATAAGTGAATTTTAACTCTCTGGAGTTGTTTTAAGAAAAAAATTGATCTTTATCTGATCTACTTTTTCAATGTCTCATCTGTGATTCACTCTCTGATTACAAGAACAGGGAGTGTATTTGGCTGATGATGAAAGAAGTACAACTTAGCATGAACAAGCCGTAAACATACACAACATTACAATTTTTTTCCTTTATATTAATAATTTAGGCAGAGAGTTCTACTGACCAGAAAGACAGGCAGACATGTACATGGGCTTCAACCTGAAATAATAATATCACTGGTAACATTACATTACATTACCACTGATAGTGGCTTTGCTTTAGCTAATATGTGTCAATGTAACACAAGTTGTGTTGTCTGTGTTGTCTCAGTTTGTGTCAGCCTGGAGCTTGGATAAGACTGTATTTGTTGTTGTAGCAAAGTGGGACAGAAGGATGTACAGTATATCCAGTGAGCAACTGCTTTAGTTACATGATACAATATTGCCCTAATTTTGTGAGTATATACAGAACACTGCATCCGATGTGATTAACCAGAGAAAAAGACACTGTCGCTATGACACAAGAGGGCATGTGCATGTGGATTGTGGGTTTGAAGGCGAAAGCCCAAGACTTACTGTGGTATATAAGAACCAACTTGGACTATATGCCTGTTTAAGTCAGATAGTAGTCAAATAAGTCTCTTTATAAAGAGTATGCAAGTTCAGACATCACCTGCAAGGTGTAAACCCCTCCCTTCTGACATCTTCTACATTGATAGGTACGTTAGCGGTGCTTATTTGCTCTTCAGGTCCGCTTTCTGAGTATAGCAACATCTTTTACAGCTTTATTAATTACACATCATATATAAAAGCTCCCTCATGACCTCATATTTATTTCGGTGAACATTCGGTGAAGGGCGAGTGAGTTGTGGATGAGAGTGTATAACAGGACACTTGTGTATATGGGTAAGTGAAAATAGCTTGTGTGTGTATATGTGTGTATGCAGGGCATGAGGGACATGGACAGCTCGCTCTGCTATGAAGGATCCCATCGATCAGTGTGTCAGCGCTAAGGGAAAAGGTTAAGGCCCATTGCGTTGCCTCGTTCCGCTCACCGACAATCCTGCTCTTATCAGGATGTGAAAGAGCAGCAAAGGGCAGGCCATTCCCAGGACAGCCGCTGACCTTCACTAATCACACACCTCACTCACTTTCTAGCCATAATTAACACCCAGCCAGAACAGATGGCTCTGTACTCAAACAAAGAGCGCGCAAACGTGCAAAGAGAAAATCAAGGGGAGACGCTCCTGGTTGGGAGAGGTTTGAAATCGTCTCTACATATACCTACAAAAAGATGCTGAGTCAATGATCCCACAGTAAATGTTATGAGCATGGGGTGAATACACGGTTTTTAATTTCTGAACTAAGCTTTTGGAATGCACACCACATTCAGACTAATTCCTTTTTTATACCACATATATATCACAGATAAGAGCTGGTGCACTCTGATTCACATTAGGAACACATTACCTGTACAGACATATACTGTATAAAAGTCTTTGCTCAATGTTGTATATGTCAGGAGATATCAAAGCACTATTCTGTTTGGCACTACATTATGGATGCTTGGTTAAAAGAGATCAGTACAACTGTGTGCATATGTGGTTTAAAAGTCTAAAATAAAATCTAAGATCTTTTTTCATTTAAAATCTGAAATAAACTGAAGGATTTAACATATTCAATTATTTAAAACAAAGTAAGTGAGTGTTCAGGATTCTGTACTATTTCTACTGTAGGTCCCATTTAAATGTAAGCATATTTGTGATATTGGCCATGTTCACTTCTGCGTACAAAAGGCCAGATTTTCCTTGCTTAATCCCTTTTATTAAAGTACTTTGGATTGGATCTAAAATGGATCATAGGGTTTTGCGCAAAATTGTGGAGTCCATGCCAGCTCACATGCCCTCTGCCAGCAAAGCAAAAAGGAGACATATTAAATACTAATAAGCTCTGATAATTCATGTAAATATTTAAAATGTTCTTCTTCTCATTCAAATTATTGTCAATAATCTAATTTGATTTTAAAATTTTGGATGAAGTTGCAAAACAAAACAAAAAGCATTAGAGGTCTCCAACTTTTGATCTCCACGGTATGTACCATCATTCAAGTCAAACTGGGACTTGTGATGAAATTTCTCATGAATGAAGAAGTAAAACTGATTGACATTTATTTCTAACATAGACAACTTCAATAAAATCACATTACAGCGTTGAGACTGTAAACTATTTGAATCGTGCAAATGTTTTAAAGAATGCTGTACGTCTGGGAATGATGATCACGGCTGAAGTGGCTTAGAGCCCACTGCAGTCTTTCCTGTGAACATTCAGCAAGGGAACCAACTGACCCTTGAACCTTCTCACCAACTTGTGGAAGAGATGCATCTGTCTTTCGAAACTGCACTCACAATCATTCACAAACATCACTCACATGTTCAGGAAATCAGCTTGTTATTTACCTTGATGATATCCAAGCACTAGTGAAATGTTGGGATGAGTGAATTAGTGTAACAGGGATTATATTGAACTGTGTTTTGTTATTCTGCAAAAGTACTGGTTTGACCTGAACAGCCCTTGTACAGTATATGTGTTTTTGTGTAAGATGCCACTTACAGGATCTTGATTCATTTGGATGATGAGTTGCTTGACGGCGTGCAGAGTGGGATGAGCCCACTGGGATGGGTCCTGCCAATGCCGGTTCAGGTCAAAACCCATCAGAGAGCACCTGCATGAAGAAGCAAGAAAGGAAGGTGAGTAAACAAACAACTAAGCCTCTGCAAACAAAAGCCTACACTGCCTGTCTGAGATCACCTGCTCCAATTGCCCCTCTGAGCACTGTTTTCTAAAACAGCAGAATACCTCAACAAAGAGGACTGAGCAGTGATACAATGATGGCAATGTTGTGTATTCAGCTAACCAGAAGCAAGTGCAAGGTCACATAGGTATAAAAGAGGTAGCAGCATTTAAACATAATAGTTGTATTGTGTTCTATACACAAATGCAGTCTTGCCTCCTAATAAATCACACAAATGACTACAACATTTGAGCTCAATTAAATTGAATTCAATTTGTATAGAGCATTTAACAACAAACATTGTTACAAAGGAGCTTTACAGGAATCTGGATATAGGTTTAGTCAAGTCAAGGGGATTTTTAATGTCATTTCAACCAAAAAAATGAAGTGGAAAAAACACAACATTTGTCTGGGACTATGGTGTTATACAAAAGAATATACAGAGCTAAATAACACAACTATCAACTAATTAAATTGTATGCATGCAAAATTGTGCAAACAGTGCATGGCAGTGAAATAGTAACCTCAAAACAGGACAATAAAGGGCCATCATTACTAAAAACAAGACAATATGAATATTGCGCAAATGGATATTACAATCTGATAATAGATGCTGTAAATTAAAACATGCAGCAATTTAAGAAAGAAACGTGTTGCAAAAATTGCAAAGAGAGTGGAATGGTGTTTGAAGTTGGTGGTCCCAAATGCCATTGGATAGTATCCACTTGCCACTGCAGCTAATAGACCCCCTTTGGAATTTAGTGAGGAAAACAGGTAAGGGGTGGGCTTTCCTCAAAAAAGTAGAAAGTAGAGGTGCTGCTGTGCTTTCTTGGCTGGTATTGAGGGATCAGGTGAGGTTCTCTACCAGATGAGCAACAATGAATCTGATGCTCTTGACAATCTTTATACAGGAGCCATCAGTATTCAATGGAGAGTGGTTGCTCAGTGCTCTCTTGAAGTCAATAACTATCTCTTCGGTTTTGTCCATACACACATTTATATCTTCTCTGTATATTGACACATTGGTTTTACTGATGAGTCCCTCGATTGTTGTGTCATTGGCTAATAAGCCATGCATTGCTTTGCAGTCATGAGGCCCTGGTGCTCAGTATGGTGGTGTTGGAGATGTTTCTCCTGATTCCGTCTGACTGAGGCAATGGTGTGGTCTGTTGATCAATCGTGACAATGTACAAACTGCAGGGAGTCCACTTAGGGGCAGCAGGGTCTTGATGCGCCTCAGGACAAGCTTTTCGAAGCACTTAATGACAATAGATGTGACTGTGAAGGAATGGCAATTGTAGATGCAGGACATTGAAGACTTCTTTGACATAGGGACAATGGTTGGTGCATGTTTAAGCATTTTGAAATGATAACATGGTTATAGGAATGTTAAAGATGTCAGTAAGACTCTCCAGTAGTTGGTCTGTTTCCACTGTGACCCTTGATTACTTTCTGTGCACCATCAGCCTTCTATGGGTTGACTCTATGTAGCTGTGGTAAAAAAAAGCGTACCTGGTCTCTGGATAGAGGGATAGTCTTTTTCACCACTATGCCATTATGTGCTTAAATAAATGCTGAACTGACGCCTTAAACTCTGGAAGAGAGGCATCACTGTCACAGGCAGGTGATGTTGTCCTGAAGGTGGTGATTCCTCAAATGCCCTGTGTGACAGCGAGCATACAGCCAGAGCCTCTTACCATACTAAACCAACAACAAAACACAACGCCCATTCAGCACCATGGCCAGCTCCCACCTATTGTGGCTGGCAACGCATATTCGCTCACCATTTTGGAGTCTTCAGCACCCAAAAATGCATTCAGCATATCAAAGGAGCCTGAATGGCAGTCCAGTGAGTACTATGTTCTGGGTGCATACACCATTAATTCGCTCTCTCTGCTCTGCCCTTGCAGACTCTGAGTGCTCTGGAGATTTTCCGAAATGGGAAAAATCGCAGAGAAGAGGCTCTCTCCGAAGCTCTACTGTCTCGGCTTCATTGCCTTCAACCTCAGACAGCCTGGCCTGTCAATCGACCCTGACTACCCACTGAACCACCGAAGGTCTGATGACAACATTGCCTTTACTAGCACCACTCATCCTCACATCACTACCCTTCTACACTGAGCTTTTCTCCCCAACACCTCCCCTTTGCCTACACAACCGTCAAATAAAAAGCACTTGTCTCTGCACGTCTTCTGTCTCCCTGTCTGTGTTCTGGCCTACCCCAGCGTGAAGCCTTACACCTGTTCCATGTGTCATGTGTCGCTACTTTAGATTCCTAATGAGCAAATCAGAGAAAACATCAGCAAAATAAGTTTCCCTTGGATTAGAAAGAAATATTGAAAGGATTCAAAAGACGAAAACATCCTCTTCTGGATAATACCAGATTATGGGATTAGGAATCTGTTTTTTTCTGATATCTTTGTTTGAAGGTGGCAACTTTCACATGCTTCTTTCTCTCTCTCTCTCTCTCTCTCTCTCTCTCTCTCTCTCTCTCTCTTTCTTTCTTTCTTGCAAATGGCTTTAATGTAGTAAACTTAGGAAACGGATCAGAGCTTATATACACCTTTTTCTGTAAATAAACTAGAGAACTTTCTTATAGTCCATTGTGTATGTGTATGTGTGTGTATGTGTGTGTGTGTGTGTGTGATATTAACAAGCATGACAAAGCACAGCAGAAAGATCTAGTGGTTCCTCATCAATTTTAAACCTAGCAAAATCATTACAGCATAGAAAAGAACACATCTTGAGGTACAGAAACACTTGCTCACACTCAACTGATTTTTTTGCATCAATGTTTGGGTGCTTCTGTACAAACTTCTTAATTCTGTATTACATAACAGGTTTGCATGCCATGACAAGTTACACTGGTTACTCTATAGGTCAATATCATGCACCACTGTAATGATGCAAAGAACTACAAAAAAAAAAATTGTCATGAGGTGAAGAGGAGCATGATGTATAAATTTTGCTTGATATGAGATCAGATGCCCTGCCAACTTTTAAGACATGCTAGGAGGGATAAAAGTGCAAGCTGATCAGTATACGGTTGCAATAGTCAAGTTGATGATGATGATGATGATGATGATGAAGACTTGTATGCTCTTTATGACAAAGCATCATCTGGCTGTTCTAATAGAATTGAGAGTAAATCTGCAAGACAAGGTATGTAAAGGCAAGACGGTTGTTGATTTGTGGAAATAACGGACCAAGCTTGATGATGATTATTTATTGACTGGGAAACTCCCCAGGATAATTAGAAGCTATTTCTGTTTATGTTTGTAATCCTTCATCCAGGTTGATATAGCTGTACTGAGAATGAAACATTATAAACACCAAAAGAATATTGAGTACATTTTCTCAAGTATGGTAACAATTTTCACACATAAAATGTTTGCACTTTTTATAAAGTTTATAAATATAATATAATATAATATAATATAATATAAAGTATAATATATATGAATTGTGCTAATTGTTTTCCCATTTTTTTAATTATTATTAGTAATAAAAAAACTGCTGTTTGAAAATGTTTGATTTGTTCAGGGAAAATTACAACTTACAACTGCCTTCATAAAGAGTGAACTTGCAGAGCCCAACATGATCACAATACTAGCAAACACAAACTATTCACCTGACTAAAAAAACACAAAGAGAATGAACCAAGAAAACTTTACATTTCATAATACAGTGCAATAGCCTTGGGTCTTAAAGCCAATACTAAACATGTTTTTTTTTTTTTGCAGCCCCTCCATAATGCTCAAAATTCAATCAGTTTAATGTTCCGCAACGCATATGCAAAAAACATGCCCCCACATTAGTCTGCAATAGATTCAAGTAAACTTCACTTCTTTTTTCTTTTTAATTTCCCAAGAACTTTCAAAATATTAAATTTAACCCAGTAAAAAAAAGTTAAACATACACATTAGGACAGATTTACACAAACTCATTTAGTACAGCACTTAAAGCTTTTAAGTGATTCATAACAATTTCCTTTTTTCCAGTGTAAAACTCACATCACAGATTTTTGTGGTCATATTTATTGAACCACTCAGTCATTTTTTTAATGTAGAGAAAAGGAAAAGTAGAGCTGTGAATCATCAGCAAAGCAAATATGAAGAATGGGTGATGGCGCCCAACAAGGTGTACAGTCAGAAGAGAAAGGAGCCCAGCACTAGTCCTTGGGGTATACCAGGTAAAAAAGATTGTCTCAAAACAATGCTGATAATGCTGACAATTACACAAGTACAAAAAGAGCTATTTTGTGGTCTACTTGTTACCAGGCTGTCATACCCCATGATGCACAACAGGTGTGTACAAAGCCATGGCAGTGGATGACTTTTCTGCTCCTTCAGAAGTTGCAGACAGATGGAGATACAGAGAGACAGATGTCTCAGTGAAGGCTTTAGTGGGTGCTATTGAGCTGAGGTAGAAGATCCATGACTTTGAGCGGCAGTCGGAGTCAATGCCCCAGCCTGCACAACATCACTAATCCCCCAGTCAGCAAGGATTGATCCTGTGTTTCTCTTCGCATCTGATCACTCTACCCCTTCTCTCTCTCTCTCTCTCTCCCTCTCTCTCTCTCTCTCTTTCTCTGTCTCCAGATGCAAACATACAGCTGAGGCAGCAAAGGAGTGATGGAGTGTGAGAATGTATACAAAAGAAGAAAGAAAGTGATTCACCTGTCACTCATCTCACACCATTCACCTCTTGTTCATTTATGCCCCGTTTAAGTGCCACTTGACCCCCTCGGTCACCTCCTCAGAGGGGTCAAGGCACTACCGCTGTCACTGTGCCTCTGCAGTGCAGCCTGGCTGACACCAGATGGCAGCCAGTGATGCCCTTTTTACTAGGTTTGTGGTAATATAAGGCAGGTTATTTGTATTCAGTGCGGCCACAACCATTAAGTAAAAGGCAATTATGGAATGAAGAGTAGAGACGATGCACACAGTGACCGAGCAACTGCAGCCCTGCATGAAGCATTGGGTGTGTTCCTTCAGAGCTCATAGAAGTGTCCTGATACGGACTTCTGGTGTATGCCGGGATACATCATCTTTAAATACTGTATCTGCCATTTCTGAGGATGTTGGCAGCATGTTCATTCAGCACAGGACGTTTGACTAGCTTTGTCGTGCTGTTGATGGCCGATGATGGATCTGCTTCCTGGTGTTTCCTATTATGAAAAATGTCAGGGCTTGGCAAAGTTAAGCTGTTCTTAGATTGTAGATGTAGGCTGTCCTTGTTTTGGAGGACAGCCTACATGCATGCACGAGCACTTTGCAAAGTATGAATCTTAAGAAAATTAGCATACACATTTACTTGAATGCAAGAGTAATAAAGAAAAGTGCTCTGCACACATATATCTCATGTGTCCCTCCAGAGCCCACACTACGTGATTCTAGCTTTAGAATGCTTCCTGCCCTGTTCACCTTGATTCTTATATAGTACTTCAGCCTCAAAGCTGCTTTACCAGCAGCAACACTCCAGCTCTTAATCCATCAGAGACCTGGGATCGTTAAGGAGAACCATTCTTCTAAGCACATGATCGTGCTTAGAAGTCCTTCATTTTGCAGATAGCATACATTTCTGAGCGGTGAAGTTTAAAAAGAAATAGGAAAGTTCAGGAGATTTAGGGTGATATAGCTGTACAAATCAAATCACTCACTCACTCATGTCTATATCGCTTTATCCTGTGATCAGGATAGAGCCCATCCCAGGAGACTTAGAGCCTGAGGCGGGGTACACCCTGAACAGGGTGCCAATCCATTGCAGGGCACACACACATACAAGCACTCTATGGGCAATTTGAGAACGCAAATTAGCCTAATCTGCATGTCTTTGGACTGTGGGAGGAAACCTGAGTACACAGAGGAAACCCACCGAGCACGGGGAGAACATGCAAACTCCATGCACCCAGAGACGGGAATCAAGCCTGGCCAGGAATCGAACCCGGACCCTGGAGGTGCAAGACGCCACCTAAATCAAATCATATGTATCATAAATTGCAAGATATTGTGACTGTAGATATAGTTGCTCACCTGTAGTTGCCCAGGTACACACCATCAGGGTTGAGCATGGGCACGATTTTAAAAACCACATGGTCACGCAGGACTTGTGCCACAGGGTGCTGGCTCACCAGGAAGTCTATAACACCTACACACACATATACATAAAATATACATTAACTATGATAATGCTGGAGTGTTTATCTTCACACAATACAGTATACACAGTTCAACTTTCAAAGGCATTTACTCATTGGGGAGAAAACGGACAGAAAGCTGAGTAAAAATAACAAACAGACAGGTCCATTATAATATCAGAGATATTCATCTTCGGTCGATACGAACAGAATAGAATGAAGAAAGGTGATATGTAGAAAAACACAGAGATATAGAAAGAAAAACAAAAAAGAGTTATGCAGTGAAAGAACCAAAGGTCATAATAAGTACATTAGGTGAAACTCAAGAAGAGAGGGAAACCAGTTTATGATCAGGTGAAGAGCTGACAAAGAGGAAGGGCGGAGCTGGGTGGTGGGGGTCAGCCGTGGCAGCCAGTCGTCTTTTCATTTGCACAGCGCTGAGTGGCAATAATTGACAGGTAAATAAGAGACACACAAAAAGGGAGGGATAGGTAGATGGAAAGAGAGAAAGAGGGCGGGAAAGAGCAATGACCCCATGCCTCTCCTCTTCCCTATGCCCATTCTGTCCTGCTCATTACCGCTAATGGAGGCATAACAAGCTCTTTAATTGAGTCAATGTGGCACGGAGGAGAGAGTCAGACCGAGAGAGAGGGAAAGAGAGCAAGCCGTAGAGGCCACACCAGTGCTCCGTCTAATTGCTCGGACTTCCCGGATTTATTCATGCACATCTGTGTGTGTGTATGTGTATGTATGTGTGTGTGTGTCTGAAAGTCACATTGAGGTGGCATGGCAGGTGCTTTGAAAGCATTATCGTGACCAGACTACCGTTATCCGTGTCAGCCCTCTCCTAAATTACTACAATGCTCAAGTTCCTAATTACCCACGCAGATACCTTGCGAAGCCAGAGATGTTCAGGCCCTTAAAACATATCTCTTTTGTATTTATGAGAATACTGTTTAACACGGTATAATTACACAACTGTACAGAAAGGGGAGGTCAGAAAGTCTGCATTGTGAGAAACTACAGCCATTAGTTTTGTCATGGATTTGTGATTGATGGTGTAGCGTAGTGATTGAGTGGGGCCGGTTGATGGTGGATGTGTTTGCGTGTGTGTGTGTGTGTGTGGGCATATTTTTATATCTTGGTAAGGGACAAGTGCCCCGAAGTATAGGAATATGTAAATTTTTGACCTTGTGAGACATTTGCTGGAGAAAAACTGAAGTCTTTATTTCAAAGAAGTTACACACACACACACACACACACACACATTTTATATATGCATACATACATAGGATTGATTTAATTAGGTGCATTAATAATTATGTCAGTGGAAAGTCCGCACAAGGTTGGTAAGACAAAAACATGCAAGTGTGTGTGTACAGTATGTGTGATATAAGATTTATAATCCAAAGATTTAAGCGACCGCTAAAGGTCACTCTGTCTCAGATTTTCCCTGAACCTCATGAGACCCAGACTCACAGATTAAAGAGCCCAGCCTGATAGAAGAAAATGATAGTCAGCCACTTTTGTGTGAGCGTGTGTGTGTTTGTGTGTGTGTGTGTGTGTGTGTGCGCACAAAAGTGTGTAGGACAGGAGACAAGGGTCTTACCCTGGCAGATGAAAGAAGCAGGCGATTCTCCTGGGTGAACACGTGCTGTGAGGAAAACCACACGTTTCTCTCGCTCTGGGCTCAGGTTAGCTGCAACACACACACACACACACATACAAGCACACACACAGGTTTAGTGTATGTGTGTGGTAAGAAGCCATATGTCTGTCCCTTAAGGCAGAATATATCTGCAATCTGCAGTCATGAAGCAGGAGAGTCAGTGCGCCTGGATCAAACTGAAAGAAATGTAATACTTTGGTTATAGGTTATGTGGAATATTATACCTTTTTATTCAAGCTGTATTCAAAATATATGTCACAGTTTGCTGTTATGTCAAAGTGCATTTTTTAAATATGCGGCTAGAGAGCATTACTTAATTACTAAAAACCTGTACAGTACACAACTGCTACTGAATGGTTACAACAGCTACAACAGTATAACAGTTATGCATGGACTCTTTAAAATAGATTATTTGTGCATGCGATGTTTAATTTTTCAAATTAGTTTTTTATATTATATTCTAGTATTTTCATTCTTATTGTTTTAATGATTGTAATTATGCAGAATATTTTAAAACAAATAAGGCTAATTTAAACCGTCTTTGAACTAAATAAAGATGTTACTGATAATGAGGGTAAATACTGTGCATGCAACCTGTATATTCCCTTGTGGCCATTCATTGTCCCACAAGCTTCATATCAAGCTACCTTCAATCCAGTAAAAACCTTAAATGTCCCAATACACATCTCTACTCTAAACCGATGATACACAAATGTTCTTGATATAAAATGGTAATAAACATATATATATTTCTGTCAATGTTTTGACCACATCACTTATCAGACCATATACAGTATATATATATATATATATATATATATATATATATATGAGAGGTGTTCAATTGTGCGCAATTATGAAAGTAAAAAGCTCTCAAACTTTAATTTCTCTACACTGTATAATCTTCTGCCACACTAATGCACTCATCCTTGTGCTTCGTAGAAAGTTTTCTCAGAACACTGAAGCCATGGATCAGACTGTCTGTTTCAAATCTAAAACACTGGCCCAAAGATGTGGAAATGGCTTGGAGCAAGTTCAGGACTGTATGGGGAATCTTGTGTACAACATTTTCAAGGATCAGTCGATCCACTCACTGAATGTTCACGGGAACGACTGCAGCGCGCTCTGAGCCACCGCGGCTGAGATTGTCATTCATGGATATACGGCCTTAATTAAAAGGTTTGCACTATTCTAATGTTTCACTAGTTTTCTAAGAGTCTCACCAACGTACTGTGCTTGGAGTCTTCTGTAAACATAAATCAGTTTTATGCCTTCATCACAAGTCCTGATAGCACTTGCATATACCAGATCACACAGATCCCAAACAAGTCACTAAATTACAGTTATTTCTTTAACTTATACAGATATATGTGAGTATCCAAGTTAGCATTTGTTTATACTGACTAATTTATTGTGTCCGTAAAGGCAATGAATTTGGTCTGGCATTTGATTACATATAGGATGCTTTCTGAAAAGAATGTAATACTAGTTACATAAAAGTTGTTTCTAATGCTTTCTAACTGAGTTTGTTCTGATTTGTCTAAATAAAATCATTCAGCCCATTGTTCTGAGTAATGACATGACGCAAAACAGGGCATCACAAAACTGAGTTATAAGACAGAAATACTGTTTGTGAGGGCTTCGGGAGACAGTACCGGAATTTGAAAGTGCACTTGAAGCTACTTGAAGATTTTCAATGTAACCACGCACTGGTACACTTCACCTACTTCACCCTCATCAGTGCATGTGCATACACTTTTCACCATTAAAATAAGAACAAACAGAGAAAAAACAACTAGTAAATAACCAACTAGTTAAATTCAAAATAATGCCTGAGATTTTTAAGAATTATAATTTTGTGTAGTGACGATCTGGTGCACAGATCTGTGTTTGAAATGATATAAAAAAGAATGATTGAAATAGACAAGAAGAAAGAGACTGCATGGTGATCCAGTGTCCTCATCAGGCCAAGGACAAGACGCTTCTGTGATGGCTCAAATTAAATTACTGATGGCCCTCGCCCTCTGGATGCAATAATAGGCCGGAGATTTCTCCCCTCGGTATGCCGTTCATGCTTTTTTTTTTATATAACTGTCCTCACCTTGTCTGTTTCATACATGAATTTTAATGCATAAAAAAACGAACCCAGTACCTCTGCGAAAGGCACCTGGTGTATAACCGGCATGGAATGTTATACAGTCTAATAAAGCAGTAGGGAGCAGATGCTCAACAAAAAGGCCTTTTTAAAATGCTGATATGCTTCCACCCATGGTGAGGTGAGCTCATTTTTCTACCTGGTGCTTCACGATTTCATTGTTACAAACCCAGGAATTCATGCACCAGTCACAATCACTTGCTTATCAGCTATAGGGCGGGCTGGGGAAAGCACAAAACATCTAAAAAAAAATAATAAAATCCCTCGCTTCCAATGCAAACAGCAGAGTGCTATAATGACCAATGGCAAATAACACAATAGTTACGCTCACACTCACACGCCCGCATGCCTGCACACACACAAGGAGCTGCAGAGAAAAGCTTTATCATATTGGCAGACATGCTAAACTACATCCCTAGCTCTTTGTCTCCTATTCAGTATGGATGATTACATTTAAGGCAGGAATAATATTCTAGTCCGCGGCGCATGCCGCACATCACGGGGTGTGCGGATGTGTGTTGGACTAGCGTGCAGAATGGAGAAGAATGTTCCACACACATTTCTATGAATTTCTCATTGACACTAGCAGTGATTTCAAAACGTACAGGTGCACCCTTATATATGCTTTCCAAGGGTATTGTGACCGATGGCGTGGCAGCATTAGCAGTCAATCTGAGCTCAAATACCAATATTCATTATTCAACAGGTTTCCCAAGTCCTGTACATCACTACCTGTAAAAGCAAGTGTGGCCTGATTCATTATTCCAGCACTGTTTTGGGAAGCTATGGGATAATTATTGTCATTGCGGTCACTATAACACTATGTCACACTGCAGTGCCACCGAGAGTGAGTGGACCAGATGACAGTAATTCACGCACAATGCGTTTTTTTTTCTTTCGCATATTGGAACACATATATAAACACTCCCTGGACTGTTTTAAATCGACTATCTGGTCAATAATATATCATGTCCGCTGCATCGTTCCTGCACTCCTTCCTCTCCTTCATGTCCTAAATGACTTTAGTGATTATGCAGCTCATTGCTATGTACACAAGCTTAATATCTTATTGATCTCAGGCAAGTGTGTGCTCAGCAGTAGTGAACCTTATTTAGCAACACAAACACCCCAGCTTTGCTTTCTGCTCACCTAGAGGAAAAAAAAAAGAACAAAAAAGAGAAAAACATGAGTGTGCGTCACTGACACAAAAGCCATAAATATAAACCATTATTCCATTTTTAAAGGAAAATGAAAGCAGAGCCCTCTTCTCTCTCTCGTTCTGCCCTTCACTGAGATGAATGGCTTTGCCATTCAGGAGTCTCGACGGAGTGACCCTGCCCAGTTGCCATGAACATGAGGGTTTTTTTTTTCCTTTGCCCAGGCCCTGCCTCACACTTGCCTGTGAAATTCCATCAGTTCCAAATTACACCTTGGCCCCGGCCCACCGGGACATGCCAGCAGCGGATGTAAAACAATGAAATGATAGCTGTGAAGGCGCTGGAGGCGAGCACCACGTACAGTACTTAAACTCAAACAAAGCAGCAATGGAGTCAACCTTGCATTGGGTGTGTAGATGAGGGTGTGTAAGTGCTGTAAAAATGAACACTTTTCGAAATTTTGCCCAGAGCTCCCTCATACCGCTCCTACCAGAATACTACTAGAGCCGCTGAATATTAATTCTCCTGAATCGTTGTGTAATGAGCAAAGTATAGAGATCTGCATTGTTATCTCTTAATGCTGCTAAGATTTGCATTCCGGATCCGTCGCATTCTACTTCTCCATCAGCGGTCAGAATTCCACATCACACTTGACTGAACTAGCGGCGTGCGGCCTGCAGGTGGAGCTGGATATCAGCAGGGGGCCCTAGCGCCACACACATCTCAACATTTACCTCCTTCTGCCTGGTCAAGGGGAGGAAAGAGCTCTTATAAAACAAGACAAATGTGCTTGGGCCGCCAGCTGAGCTTTTTTTCCCTTCCTTCCTTCTTTCTTTTTTTTTTTTTTTTTTTTTTTGCTGCTTCAGTAGTTTTGTTACACTCTGTTTTCCTTTAGCATCCAACAGACAATGTGATGCCTTAATGTATGGATTGTTTCCCATCCATTCCTGCTCTCAGCCTCTTCCTCGGTCCTCGCTCTTCTCAATGCATGAATCGCAAGGATCTCAACTGCAAATAATCAAGCTAAAGCTGGAAATGGTGCGGTCCGAGTTATGAAGTGTTACCTAGATGCCGTGTTATGGTGTACTGTGTGCTAGACACATACTCCCAATTAGGCCATTAAACAGCGGTCATGTGCCGACTCCTCTGAAGGGACTCCTAACTGCCTTCGCTCCATATATCGCCCTTTTTATTGGTACTAAAGAAGTGATGGGTGTAGGAATCCTTGCTAGAAGATTACTCTGCAGAGAGGCCGGAGCAGCGTCAAATCATAGGAGACGTCAACAACCCAGTTACTCCTGCTCAGATAAGGAGCTCCCTGTTTCCATTAGGAGAGAAATTAAAGACCGACAGGGAGACATGAGAGAGAGAGAGAAAGAGAGAGAGAGAGAGAGAGACAGAGAGTGAAAGAAGGGAAGATTTATGTTCACACCCTTGGCGACGACAGCCAGCTCAGCATATTTCTCAACTGAGAGTGCCACAGTCTCCACATTACATCCTGCGCCAAAAACTGAAAAAAAAAATTCAAGACGTCACATTATGATCAGCACTGATAAATATGTAAATTGCATCAAGAGAAGAAGTCTTTGACAAACAGTGGAAAATCTAATGAATTCTGAAGGTTACGCAGATTGTGCAGCTCAGCTTTCCTTTAGTGGCCGTCTTGTCACTTTTAATTCATGTGGATAAGACATGAAAAGGTGTCTGATGTAATGCAGTTACTGAGATATGAGAGAGAAAACTGGAACACACCAAATTCTGCAAAAAAAAAAGCCACCTTTTCTCTATTAAGCCCAGCTTTTAAAATGTTGATTAGGTCAGCTAAACCGGCACTTCTTTTTTTAAATGAGCCAGGCTGTGATGATTAATGATAAGGGTCAAGTAAAATGTGTGAAATTCAATCATCTCTGACTTTGTCACCTCAAATATTGATTTCTATCATCTAACTGTATGCCTATGGCACTGTGTGGAATGTATAGTATGCTGAGTTCAGTAAACAAATGTAAGAACTAATGGATAAGCAAGTGCGAATGTATAACACTATGATTAACGACAGAGATTATAACGCTCCATGACACAAAATCATTTCATAATAACGGCCATAAACATGCATTACATTTTATTATGCGTTATTGGAATACATTGATCTTCCTGTGTTTGGAAAGAGAATCTCTTACCTACAAAAACACAGATAAAACTAACTCTAAGTGGGAATGAGTGTGTGAAAGTGTGTGTGCCTCACAATGGACAGATGATGAATCCTGGGTGTATGTCTGCCTCAGGCTCAGTGGTAGAAGGAAAGGCTAAGGATCCACCATGACCCTAATCACAATAAAACTGTTACTGAAGAGGAAAGTAGGAATGAGTATACTCACAGGTGCCGTAAAGCTAGATTTTGTCAAATACTGTGAAAAAGTCTCGAGTCACAACTCATATGGTCATATTTTGCTTTCAAAGAGCCAGACTGTCTAGTATTTTTTTTTTGATGTAGTTTTGATGTTCTCCAGACTTCCAGAGTTCTCCAGACTTCCTAAAAGACTTTTTTTGGCTTTAAGTTTCAGTCCAGTCTCTGTACCTGACCAGTTTCAGTTTCAAATATAAGTAATTTTTGTAAAGCCAAACAGTGATCTATGAATCATTCAAGCATAAACAAAATCTAAATTAAGGCATGAACCAGTGAGAAACAGATTCAGATGATGACAGATGATCAGACCGGTGATTAGTACACTGGTGATGCTAAATGCTGAGGGTTTAGAACAGACGAGAGGGGAAATGAGGTTGCTGCTGAAATTGTTACTGTACATAAACAACCAAGTTTTAAATTGTATCTTTGGACACATTGCAGCCTGTCACAGCAAAACATTTGTTTAATTTAATCTACATAATTTAATTTAATTTAATTTACTGTAATTGAATATAAAGAAATGGGGGGTGGCTCAATACGTTTGCACAGTACTGTATGTCAAGGGCACTGACTCTATAACTCCATTTATTCTTGGCATATTAGAGTCGAACTAGGAACGTGCCAAAAATCAAAACAAATTCAATCTAATTCAAGGTTAGAGAAAACATACTATTTAAAATGAAAAATTAAAAGAAAAATACCTATACCTACCTCTACTATCACAGTTCCATAAAGTTTCATAAAAAATATTAATATTGCAAGTTTTAAGTAAAAAACACTGCTACAGGGCTAGAAGAAATATACAGACCCCTGTAGTTATCATTACGTACAGTAACAGGATTATAAAGAACGATTTATGTTACTCTTTCTTAACATTTTGTGTTCGATGTTTAGATAAATAAAAAAAATAAAAAATCATTGTCCAATACAAAACCCAAGTATTTATAGATGTGTTTTGTCTGCAAGGTGTATATTTGGGTTTTAGAGATAAGATGCATTAAATACTATGCACTTTGTTTTTTCCAGCACATTTTCCTGTGCAGTTGAAAAGGCTTTCGGAAGATCTGAGATTGCCTCAGTTGGAGATCAGGCAGAGCGATAGACAAGCATATAAATTAAATTCATTATTGTCAACATCTTTAATATATAAAGAGAATAACCGGGCTGCAAAATCTAACCCTGTGGAACTCCAGATTTAATGTGCGGCTTAAAATTTTGATGAGCAGACCAGGGATTTTACAATATCGTTAAGTACTTTACTGGCAGCAGTTACAGTGCTGTGACTTTTATAAAAAAAAAAAAAATAAATAAAAAAAATGTAATTGATCACTAACCAGAGATTTAAGTATTTCAGACATTGCAGGAAGTAGGGAGAAAAAAGCATCAATTATTCTGATAACTTATTTATGTAGCTAATATGCCTCCATATACATCCACCACATCCACCACACCATCTGCACACAATAATGTAGAGCTTATACATAATTCAAGTATAACCCATAGATAAAATGTTGCACGTTCCTGTGCCTAAGTGAAATAAGAAAGGCAAGAGAGGCTCGATCTAAAGACAACACTGCTCTTTCTGTCCTTTTCCCTTCTTTCCTTATGGTCCCAGCTCAGTGTGATATCAAAGCGACTTTATGACTAGGTTAATAGTTTCTTTTATTTTTTAATAACTTGGCATCAGTTCACAGAAGCAGGTCAGATTCGCTGACATGAAGAGGCTGTAATTGTCGCTCATGCTCCATTTACACTGAGCTTATACACACTATACTGACTATTGAGCTTGAAAGGCAGTCAACTTCTATTATTCTCTGATAGTTTCTCAAAGGCACAGAACGAGCTCTGAAAGCAACAGGGCTTCTGAAAAGGTTAAGCCAAGAGGAGGGCACGCGGCGCATCTTCGAACTCTGTTCTAGGGCAAGAGTACCAGCACAGCTCTATATGTCAAGGGGCACTCTCAGCTCCTGAGCCGAAGCTCCATTAACCCTACCACTACTTCATAAACTGCAGTCTCTCTCTCCATTCAAATAGCACTGACCAGATAGAACTGCCCCGCCCCCGACCCTCAAAACCTTTGTACACGTTTCCATTCTTTTCCATCAGGTGATTTTTCCTCCCAGTTGACCCTCAGATAAGAGGACAAGAGGCTGATGCAGACGTCACCAAGGACAGAGGCATGTGAGCCAAGGTGACACTCAGACAGAAAAGAAAGGACTAGATAAATAGAAAAACTGAAAAATGTCCACCTAGGTCAAGCATGTTGGATGAAAAGAAGCCTTTCTCTCTCTCTCTCTCTCTCTCTCTCTCTCCTGATGAGAGGTGGCTGGAGTGGGCAATCAGCAACTAAGATGCTAGGGGAGGGGGGAGGGTGGGCAGTTTGATGCGTGAGGTGGCCACCATAAAGGATTACAATGCCACATTGTGACAATCAGAGGGACGGAATGAAAGTGAGGGAGAGAAAGAGAGTCCGACATTGAAGACCCTCCAGACCACAGCATGTAAATATATCCCCGAACGCTCTTAAGCCCAGCAGACAGCTCGGGGATAAAAGCGCTGAGCACAGGGTGATTAGAGATCGATTTGCTGCAATCAAAACCTTTCTCTCTCGCTGTCTCTCCCATTCAACTGTCACTTCCTGCGCTGCTCACGACCTCAATTGTCACTGTCGTCCTTGAAGTGGAGAAATCTCTATTTCAGAAAGACAAGATGGGGTGGGGGTTAGGGTGACCCCCCCCCCCCTAATGACTTCTGTTAATATAAGAGGCCAATTTAAAACGAAGCCTTGTAGCTGTATTTGAAGAAGATATGGCTGAATGCTCTTTAATGCCATTTGTGGTGATTTATTTGAACATTGAGTGACAGTTTTGGCAGTTGATTCTGACAAAACATCATCCCTCTGCAATCAACTGACGAATTCAGTATTATCTTCCTATTTATTTTCCTCCTTTCTGTCTACTTCTTAACATTGTTTTCGGACATGAAAAAAGAAGAGAACAAAGGGCTGCCTCTTGAAACTAAGTGAAAGAACAAGAAAGCGAGAGAGAGAGAGAGAGAGATTTTTTTTTTGTCTTGTCCAAACACAGAGCAAGAGGCTGCTTTGATTTTGATTTCACATCAATGGTCATAGTTCCTCATTCAAGCTCTGACCTCTCGATTCTTTTTCAAAAAACGAGTGAAGACAAGAGACGAGGCCCATCTGGATTCTACACGATCCCGAATCATGTGCTGTCTTCGAAGAATGAAGGCTGGGCTTTCTTGCTTCAAATAAGAAGGAGAACTGATTTCTGTGGGAATTACCCCTACCAATCCTCTATATCTATGAATGTTGGGACAACGACAGGTTTGGGGCATATTTGGAAGGGGGAAACAAGCTAAAGAAACAATGCAAGTGGACAAACCTGCAAGTACTGTATGTCAAAGCATTTGGGAGAAAGGTAGAGAAAAAAAGTCATATGTACGTATTATCCTCATACATTTGCTCCTTTAATATCTTCAGCCTAGAATTTATTTTTTGCCCTGTGTTTAAATCTTCAGTCAGAATGAAGCAGGCAGCAATTTTATAGATGTTGTCTGAGTCCCATGAAGCTCGGACTATAAACGCAATTGAGAGAAAGACAGCCTTTTTAATATAGGTTATTAGTTTCTCTCCCTCCCCACAGAGTTATAAATAATTTCTGAAAGCAACAAAAGTCCAGACGGGGAACCTCTCACTGCACCCAACATTATTACGCTGTTACAGCTCCCAGGTTTAATTTCTTTCATCCCGTTTTTCCACCTCCCTTTTCCCCTCTCTCACTCCCTCTCTCTCTCTCTCTCTCTCCATCTCTTCTTTTTCTTACCAGATGCAGTAAGATCTCTGACACTCAATTTACAGCCTCAGCCTCTCTGTCAATCTCCATCATACTCCCTAAAAAAATATATTCACATGCAAGTTTCGCTTTTAGCCCGAGGCCGCAATTGCGGATGGCAAACTATTTTCTTGAGGGTTCACTCTCCACCTCTCTTTCAGTCGTCTGTGGTATCACTCTTTCTCTCTCTTTCCCTCCCTCTCTTCCTCTCGTCAGTGGTATATTGATTAAGCAGCGAGCGTTTTGATGCCCTCTCTCCACACTTTAATCAGAGAAGATGCTCGCAATCCCTGAACTTGGCCACTCCACCGACATCAGTGAATTAAATAACGATCAGCAACATTGCTCATCAGTAATCGTATCACACAGGCTGGTCTCAACGTTTCAGTAGGTAAATTGGTAAGCATTTGTACTTATACTTTCTAACACGGTTAGCAACTAATAAATACAATCCGTTCCATATTAAGCTCCGTGGAGTTCTTTAGGTATAAATGTGACAAAGGCGTAAACTCGATCCGACCTCTCTTTCTTCTCTACCTTACTTCCATTATCCCCATCTGCATGTAAGAGCAGCCCAGAGACTGAGAGAGTGGAAAGTCAGTCAGCAGTTTAGTAACAGCTCATCACACTGTTAATAACACACTAAGGGGGCTTCTCCTATTTAAAAACACTGCCAAATCTCTGCTGTTATTACCTGATAATAGAGACACACAAAACCATCTGCACAATACCATGCTGATAATTTGTTGAAGCCATATTAGGTTTTAAATGAAATAAGGAAAGAGTAATTGTTGCTTGATGTGTCCGCCACACCTCAATACACTTACCGGCTGACTCGACGTGCATGTGTAATGTGTCTGAATGAACTGTTTAGTTTATTCACAGGATAGACAGAGTATTCAAGTTTCTCAGGTACATGCCTTGGGTGACGTACAGTACATCTGTTACCAAGGTGCAAGAGTATTTAGCATGTTCTGGGTAGAACAAAGATAATTAGTCATATAGAAACAGATAGGAAGCACATTGGTATATTCCTGTTGGACAAATTGATTCTAGCATTTCATAGTAAGTATTACCAAATAAGGAATGATGAAGCACAGCGAAGGGATTGTTTTATGGACATATGATATAAAACAAAGAGAAATGTACAGTAGCACATGGGAAAGTTCACACAATGTCAGAAAGCCTTGCTTCATTGTAATAACCACTAAATACTGATTAAGTTACAATTTTTTTTGGTTTTAAAGGTGCACATAAATCAGAGACACAGTTAAAACCAAGCTCGTTATTAGTCTCTTAACCAATCACATTTTTTTTCACAGTTTTTGAGGACATTTGTTCTTTCTTCCATTTGCATGCTTGCTGGGTGAGACACTCCTTTAGAGCCCATCAAGTTAAGTAAAGTAGGCTTTTATTGTCATTTCAACCATATATAGTTCAGTACACAGTGAAATGAAACAATTTCACCCAGCAAACAAACAAGCAAGCAACCAACCAAACTCTTCGCAGTGTTGCATCAGAGCTCCCAGATCCCTCGTTTTAACCTGAGCTTAGGTTACAGTCTTGCAACCTTCTCAAACCATACTGGGTGCATGTTGCCTTGTAATGGGCTGGTGTCCCACCCAGGGTGTATTCCTGTCTCAAGCCTTATCCTGGGATTCGCTCGGGATCCACCATGATCCAAAATAAAAGATAAGATAAAGCAGTTACAATAAAAAAAATTAAAACCTTTGCTCAGAACACTAATGTTTCTCCTTCTACATATTTTAGCAAGGTAAAAGACTGCATAAAAGGCATAGCACTCACACGTTCATATGTTCATCAGTACTTACATTTGCTACAGAATATTAATATCTTATTGCTTATTACAGAATACATTTAAGGGTGTACATATGTACTTTAGCTTGTGGGTCTATGTATAAAGGATATATGTGTATTTTTAACATTATGCTCTCTACTATGTGCACAAAAAAATCAATGCATAATATGAGCTCTGTTAATATACATAATATAATCCATTCTATAACCTTGAATATGGTGTTCAAATTTAGTGACAAATGCCAATGTGTGCACATGTTTTTTTTTTCACACTAGTTACCTAGTGTTATTTTAAAGGGCAGTAAGTGTTGGAAAATGTTTGGCTAGCCGCATTAAGAATTGATCAAGCCCCGTTGTAAAGGGCATAGACGTGGTTTGTTGTTGCTATGTCCAACTGTGCACTTTTAATTTAGCTGATTTCAGTCTTAAAGAGACAGATGCTGGGTGCCCTTTAAGTCCAAGGCGTGTGCCATTTCCTTTACAATGATACAGGCAAATTTAATAATGGCCTCCAGGGCTTACTGAAGCCCCGGTAGTGCTGGATGTGGTTAGCGAGACTTTGATAGAGATTAATGAAATGTCAGGTAATTGAAGGGGATTCTGATTGGCTTGTTGAAAGGAGGTGCAATTTCCCTGCTTGTGTCACTTAAGGCCTCAGAGGTGATTGATGGCGAGTTGACTTGCAGAGTAGGCTGGACTGGGACAGAATTGCGTGCCACGTCTGTTTCTTTAGAACGGCGAGCTGGTTTCCTCTCGGCACATGAAACAGAGGTCATAAAAAAATAGTTTCAAAAAGCTCAGAGGGGCACCTAACGGTGCTTCACGCCTCCTGAGGGGGCTACCTCACCGAAAACCAGGATGTAGAACAAGGAAAGATTAGTGCATTGTTCTCCAAAGACTTTCCAGCAGTATTTCCAGCAGCTAAACAGATTAATTAAGGCAGAGGGTGTGCTTCATTTGGGCATGTTAGGCACGGCAATTACACTTAAATGTTCAAAAAAATAACCAAGCATGTGAGAGTGGGGTGTTTTGGAGTTTTAGAACAGACACTATTCTAGATTGATGGCAGTATGAACATGATTCAACTCTGAGTTGACACAAGTACATGAAAAGAACCAAACATGCGGTGTATTATGGGTTGCATGCTAAATCTTATACTTTGAATTTCTTGTGAGCTGTTAAACTACAAACTGAAGAAAACAGAGCTGGTGTGTTGCAGAAATACGATGTTTTCTGAAAATCTGAGCCAAAGAACACACGCACAAATGAAATGATGGGATCATGTTACAAATAGTGTTGCCCTTGGAATCACAGCTTAAACATCAGACATGCAAAAATAAAATGTTTAAAAATCTTTGTGATTCTAAAGCTGTGTTGTTAAATAAAAACGGATCAATGGTAAACACTAAAAAAATGCTTTCTGTTATTAACTTCAATTTAACTGTAACAAAATGCTACAGTAAATAAAATGGTGCACATGGTACAGTATGTGAATAAACATGGCAAAGAAGCAATGTGACTGACATGACAGGTGACTTTTCCTACAGATCCTTGGCAAACACACAAGACAACCTATTTTTTTATTAAGTGATAAAAATTGGGCTAAAAATCTGAGAAAAGCTCATTTTCCTGAAATTGTATTATTTTATTATTATGAAAAAGGCTACTGTGAGCTAATACAACCCCTGTACTTTGATGCTTAAGTAAATTTGAAGCTGAGCACTTCTGTACTTTTACTCAGGTACACAATTAAATAAAGGACTTGTACTTCTACTTAATTAATATTTACCCTAGGGAAAGACTACTTTTACTCAAGTTGAGATTGTATACAAAAACAATCTTTTTGTAGTACTATGCAAAGATCATAATTATCTTAGTAATACTGTAGCCACTCTTCTGCTTTTCATTCCTTTCACCATTAAAAAAAAGAATTACAGCTATTAATTAGAGATATGTTACTGTATATTAATATAACAAATATTAATCACAGACAACATCACTTTTCCTGGGCAAAACTCTGAAAACAGCTACTTTCTAGGCCAGACAGTCTGGGGCTCTGAATAAGTGTGAGTAGAAGGGCATGGTTTAGCTCGGTTGTCATGGCAACCAAGCTCCTGCACAGCTCTCACAGAGGTAACGTAGCAGCTAACATAAAAACAGCTAACTTTAACTTCGCCTTCAATTATAGGAAAGTGCTCCGCTTCTTCTGAAATAGTACTGCTAGCGCTACAACTTAGCTGTTTCAATTTTAAAAGATGTTTTAGCTGATTTAACAAAAATTATAGTGCATGATGAACAAGCGATTTTGCCAATGTTAATAGTCAGGTCCTATGCTAACCGTTATAACTTCAAACGTGTTTGACCAATCTGCTTAATTTTTGGAGTGTTCAATTCAGAGTTGGATTCAGAGAGGGATTGAGGAGGAATCAACAAAAGAGACAGATGATTCACTGCCTTCACACTGTAAAATTCCAATTATTTTCAAGGGGGAGAATTTCGAGCAAGATTTAAAAGGGGTCACTTACTTTTGATCAATATTTTCAAGCCGTTTGACAGGACATATTTGTTTTTTGATTGGATTAAAAATGAGTAAGCTAGAAGCCATGAGAACAAATGAGCAAATCCTCAAACGTAGAAAAAGTGCATTTTCTGCCGAGGTATTAGCGAGCTATTCCTTGGGGAAGGAGAGAACGACCAACCTTTACAACCCGCAATAAATGTCAAAGTTTTCGGGCTCAAAAAGTGCCTGAGGGCAGCTCTACTAATAAAAGGGTAACAGGTTTAACGGAAAAAATGCAGATTCTTATAGGCTCTGCAGATGTTGTGGCAGTAAGAAGATATTTTTTGTGTGTGTCATGGGGTAAAGGGAGAGATGATGTGCTGTACACCTACTGTATGGATCATTCTGATTGGATAGCAGTGATGCAATACAAATTAAATATAATTACCTCCTCAAATTTATAATTATAACTCAAATTGGTCAGAAGAAGAAAATGGGGGGGATTAAGACATTCAGAAATGTTCTTTTGTACCTGATGGAAAATTTACAACAGCAAGCACAGCTAATAGTTGGAAGCTAAGTAGGAATCTTTTTTTAGTAAAAACCTTTTTACCAACAGGTTTCCAAACACTTTCTTAGGCTCAAGGCATATTTCAGTAAATGTCTCCATTAAATATGTGTGAATCTTCATTGTGGAAAATAGTTATTTGTTGTCCTGTGGCAAAAAAAAAAAAAATCATGAACCAAAAAGAATCAACTGGAAACGAAAATAGTTCCTATATGGTGATTATATGAAGTGATATAAAAATGTTTTCGGGACTAGTTTTTGTAATACGCCAACAGATGGCAGCACAGGCTGTATGCACATTCACAGGGAGCACCAATCTTCATAAGTCAGTGTGCCAAAAGACATCTTCCTGTGTACAGCAAGAGCAGTGGAACTGGCGCTAAACTGACCAGATGCGTTACCACGTGCGAGATTTCATCATGGCCAGCAATTTTGAACAAAGAGTCATACAGAGAACAATCTACACCACTGCTGCCATTGTCAGTGTGTCATACAAAACAGTCCAGGCAATCCTCACATGTGATTTAAAAATGTGCCATGTTTCTTTCAAGTTGGTTGCTGACCCAGAAGTCGGCTAGCCGTGGATGGCCTATACTTAATTTTGAGGATCAGCACCGGAGAAAAAACTTGCCCGTATGTGTACGACCCTAAGACAAAGCA
>JAOVVA010000032.1:6309983-6328898 GCA_028565275.1 Leiocassis micropogon | reverse complement strand
GATGGCCTATACTTAATTTTGAGGATCAGCACCGGAGAAAAAACTTGCCCGTATGTGTACGACCCTAAGACAAAGCACAGTGGAAGACCAAAAACCCATGACCTTTTAATATCACCTCATAGCTGTAGCTCTCTATGCTCTATGTTTATTTAAACAACTACGTTCAAATAGAGATAGTGAAACATCATCAGCATATATCTGACAAATGAATCTATGACTTCTCTTTTTTGGCTCATTAAATGTATGTAAATGTAAACCTGAGTAAGGTCACATAAAAGAATTTGAGAATAGATAGACTAACAGGTGAGAATTTTGAAGCTCTGAAGAATGAGCTAAAAAAAAAACACTGGAAAAAAACCTAAATAAAACTACAGTATTTTAAAAAATCATTACTATAGTATATGTATTTCACAACAGCAAAAGTGCACCAAGGCTACGCTTACCTCCAGAGATGGAAAGGAATCATTTAGGGCAACAAAAAAAGCGCACAAAAAGCAACAGGCAGTAGCTGTGATAAATGCAGAGTGAGCTAAATGGAATTTTTATGGATTTGAGGTAACTTATAAAAGCTGAGGTTTTAAGAAGGCTTTCCTTTCCCTTGACAACAAAGGCTAAATGTAAACTCCCCACATAGAATGACATCTGTCAGGATTTTAATTCTGCCTTTGTGCTTTGAGTTGAAAGACATACACTGATAAAAAAAAAAAAGAATATTGATATCACTATGAGATGCAATCTTGGCTTGTTGCTGTTGTTTTTTTAACGGCACAGAGTGAGCTACACAAATGAGCTTAGAAGAAGAAAGAGGAGATGGGATAAAGACGTCTCCATGCTCCCCCCCCCCCCATGCCGTGTAATAATTGCCCAGTTGAGATTTTCCTCAGACAGTGTTTCACTCCCACAGTGAAAAGGCTATTAGCTGATAGCACTCTTTTTGTGCAAATGATCGGACTATGCTTTCTATCCTCCCCATGAATATGCATTAAGGACAATAAAAAAATACCATATGAAACAACACCTAGGGTGCTGCCAATTTAGTTGCTAAATGCTTGCATGTTTGCATTTAAGAGACATTTTTCGATGCCACCATACAGACAGCTGGAAGTCATCCAGGTACACGAGTTAATCCTGTGTTTCATTTTTTTTTTTTTTTTGAAAAAAAACATTTACACTTAGAAAGCATTCTAGAAAATGTTCCTGTTCCAGACCTTTGGGACATGACTTTGAGGTTGAGTCTATTCAAATGAGACTCTCTTCACTGTCATTGCTACCTGAAATGGCAGTGAGGGGATTATATGGTTGCCATGGAGATTAGCGGGTTGCGCAGAGAGTGGAGGAATGGGGCCTGTGTTTGAAGCGACGGGGCCTTTAATAGTGCTTTGATCAGGGAAATGTTTGTAGTGGGGACAAACCTGAAGAGCAAACAGGACTTCTAAAAGATTAGTTATTCGGCCAAATATAGACTTGTCTCTAAGGCATGTTTAAGAGAGAGAGAGAGAGAGAGAGAGAGAGAGAGAGAATAAAGCTATAACCATCAGCTCTGATGATCACTCCCTTTTTTCTTTTTTGAAATAGAAAGAATAAGAGATATATGAGACATAAGGATGGACGCCAGATCTGGGGATGAGAACAGAGACTCTTTTTGCAAACCAGCAATCCATCATTGACGCCTCCTTGCATAGACATATGCAAATGAATGGTGTTACATAATAACGTAATACATAATGAAATTTCAGAGCATGATGCAAGTGTTCCTCTACTAATATCGAAAAATATATAATGTGTGGACTCCTGACCATCACGACCACTGCCATGTGTGGGTCCTCTCCAAACTCTGAAATTTGGAAGCACATGATTGTTTACAATGTCTTTGAAAGCTGTAATTTCCACCCATAACATATAGACGTCATAAACGGTCCTGTGGTTGAATGAGAACTAATCCCCACAGCCATGCTGCAAAATCTATTAGACCCAGACATGGCACCTTCCACTGAGTCTCTTCATTCTGTATAATCCATCATCACCATATTTCCAATACTTGGAGCAATAGTGGCTCAAACGGTTAAGGCTCTGGGTTGCTGATCGGAAGGTCAGGGGTTTAAGCCCCAGCACCACTAAGCTGCCATTGTTGAGCCCTTGAGCAAGGCCTTTAACCTTAACTGCTGACCCTGATTTCACTGTACTGTAAGGTACATGTAAAAATATTTTTTCGATGATGATATTCTCATAGTCCAGCTCATTTCCTTCATCATTATTTAAAAAAAGAACTGTGGAAATGTATTAGGTTTCTCTTATGGATTGTGAAATGCTTTACCATGAAGGTAAGAATGAATGAATGAATGAATGAATGAATGGTTGTCAAATTTAAACAACTGGCATTCAGATCAGGCAGTTAAAATAAATAAAATAAAAAGAAATAACTACACAGATACACTTTCCAAAGAAAATGTAAGAGGTGCTTGCCATGGCAAAACTCTGTGGGATCAGTTGCTGGTGCTGACTCAATGGGTACAACTTATACCCTCTTGCAGCGTATGTTCTGACACAGCTTGCCAGCTTCTTCAAATGTGTTAATTTTTATATTTCTACAAAATTCTTGCTCTGCGCTAGAATCCATCAAAGTTGGTCTCAATGTAAAGTCTATGGGATTTTTTGGCGGTAAATTGGTATATGGTCTATGAGAGCAATTTACCCCCCATCCCTTAGACAAGCCGAAGCACCCCATTCCTAAATAAGCCGCATGATTTGACACCTCTTTCATAGGTCTATGACAAATGGTAGGGGACTAAGTAATTTGTACGGAAAAAGAATTAAAACAAAAGAAAGAAAAATATGCCGGCAGGATAATAAAGGGATGCTTTGCATTGCAAGCACCACTAATTAGCACTTTATTAATCCCAAAAAGGGAAATATCCCAGTTAGGAAGCTGGGGTCAGAGCGCAGGGTCAGTTAGGATACAGCGCCCCCTGGAGCAGATAGGGTTAAGGGCATTGCTCAAGGCTCAACAGTGGCAGCTTGGCAGTGCATGGCTTGAACCCCCAACCTCCAGTAACCTGCAACATTCATCAGTAACCTACATCATTAAGCATTTTTTGATGCGCAACCACTGCCTCCTAATTCTTTACTAATTAGTACCCAGTTATAAATCTATGAATAAATTGTTAGGTTCCTATATCACAGTGAATATCTGTTTAGCAAGGCAGGATAACCTTTTCTGCCGCAGTTTGTGTGACAGTAAGACTATGTGTGTATATGTGCATATATGTGGGTGTTTGTCCGTATATCCATGATGTAGCCCCTGTAAAACCATTAGAGCAGTGCGGCATAGACGCAAGCACTTTAGCGGTGTAGCTATGCCCCAGAGCCCCCAGCCTCCTCCATCACGCAGTGCCGCAGTGAGGAGAGGCCAGAGCTGGACACTGAGGATAGAGGAGGGGGGCTGACGACACTCACTCAGACAAATGTGCCTTTTTCTCTCCCTGGTGTCAACCAACTGTGTCCCACGTCCTCCATTATACCATATCTCTCCTGCCAGCCACATCACATCACTCACTCTAATACACAAAACCAATGAGTAGCATGCACAAACAGAGGTCACACACTCACGATGCCATTCTTCATACACTTATGCACTCTTGTAAAGGAAGTACCACACCCCATACCCTGCCTGTACTAACTTTAATAATGAATATCAGCCCATTTTGGTGTCTTTAGGACAGCATAGACATAGAGCACGGGATCAGACATAGAGCGCCGAACTGATGTGTTTAAAAGCCGATTCACTTCTGAGCTCCTCGACAGCAAACTTAATTGAGATCTCTCTCTACTGCGAGCGTTGGGTCACTCTCTCATCTTTCCTTCTAATCAATAAAGTGGGCTATATTAGACCTCTTACAGGCTCCCCCTCTCTGCTTTTTTTTTTTCTAAGCTTGATGGATCTGTGGGGAACAAGGCTTTGGTTGCATAGAGGAAGCATCAGATAATGTATTATTAATGCCTCCAATGTCTCAGTGTTTAATATAATCAGCTCCAGCACAGACACACTCTACTTACAACTACAAGCGGCTGGCTTTTCATCCCCCATACACACACACACCCCAGCCCACCCACTCTCTTCTCTCGCTGTTCGAGCTTTATTTGCTGAGCTGTCTCCTCACCCCTATCCTGTTGAAAACAAACTTTCACAAGTCTGCAAAGGGAAAAGAAGAATAGGAGAAAGAGCACCGGGTCCTGTCAGAGTAAATGGCAACTCTTTACAGTGTTTCAGACACCTGTAGAGTATTTTTAATTCACAATCTACAATGTCACCTAAGGCTATGTGCAAGGAATATTTTCAATCGCCAGTTTCCAGTTGAGATGAAAAAAAAAATCATTTCATATAATGATCCAAATTACTGTTCCAAAAGAGATTTTGTTTTTTAGTGCAATTGATTTTTTTGGATCTGTTTCTTGCATCTTCAGTAACCACTTTATCCTGGTCAGGGATCTGGAACCTATCCCAGGAACATTGTGTGGAAAGCAGGAATTCACCATAGCTGGGATCCATCCAAACCGAAAACTTTGGGTTTTGGGCTTCAGGGAAAGAGGTGGGAATGGAATTGTACTGGACAGAAATATTAATCATCATCACCAAAATTACAAAGGGAACACTTACTCAGTGCTCGACAAAATTGACCATAATTACCAACCCCATGGCACAGACTGTCTACAATATCTGTTTTTTGGGAAATGTATCCAGTTTTTCTATTTTGCATTCAGGCCTGTCCAGTGGTATTAGCTAAACTAAACATTAACTAAATATGAATTATTAGAGCTGTATGTCAGTGAGAGGAGCCTAGGTCTGTTCCCACAAGAGAACCTGTCAAGAGCTAAGAGAATGTAGGGAGAGACAGAGACCGGGGAGAAGACCATGACCTTCACTGTCAGACAAGACGCTGAGTGAAAGGGAGAGCCAGATAGCAGGAGGGAGACGGCGAGAGGGAGAGAATGAGGGAGAAGCTTCAAGCCCTGTGACTCTATGCCTTTTGACAGTTACCTACTGGGACATGCCACAGCTTCACCTTCCTTCTGAAGATAAAACAATTTTAATCTAACTGTTTTGTTGTCTCATCAATTTAATTTAATCGATCCAGAGAACATTGAAAATGTAACATTCCTGCAATGTTCTGAAATTATGGAACATTATTACAGGTGTCATCAATTGATCACAGACATGATAGACAGCAAGAATGTGCTTCATTCCTTTATGCTGCTCAAGGTTTTGGTATACCCTGGTTGGGAAATCGGCAGCACCCACTTTCACACACTCATTTGCACATAATGGATATTAAGGCTGTCTGCTGACTGGCAGGAAACCAGAGACCTTAAAGGAAACCCAGAGAGACACAAGGAGAACATGCAAACCACCATATAGACAGTTATTCAACACTCAGGAGTGACCTGAGGATCCTGGAGCTATAAGGCAGCAACATGACCCACTGCCTCAACAATTAAAACCATTACACAAAAGTGTTCTGAAAAAAACAAAAAGGAAAAAAACTGGCCTGATCATACATTCTTGGAGTCAAATGTTCATTCATTCCTTTTCTGTTAGCACCTTATTATGGTCAGGGTTGTGGTTGATCTGGAGTTTGGCAGCACAGAGTGAACAGCAGGACAATTCATTTTGGCCAGACCATCGCAGTGCTCCATTCAGGAAACAAATGTTGTCAGATCCAAAATGCTGATTCAATAAACATTTGTAACAACTGTATCTTTTGCAAGTTCTTAGTTGGTTCTCTTTCATTAGGAGAACATTTACATACAATCATGTAAGCTAGTAACTAATTTACCTTTTTGTGTCACTAGCTTTAAGGGTGCTATTAAAATGAATTAAATAAATAAAACAGTCTTTATAGTTTGTGCTGAACATATATTACAACAGTTTATTCAGTGGGAATATTACAAATTGTACACATTATGGCCAAAAGTATGTAGTTACATGACCATGCCCATATGTGAGTTTTCCCTAAACTGTTGTTATGACATTCAAACACATGATTGTTCCCATCTTCAGACAGGCATGGCACCTGTCACCTTGCACCTCCAGGGTCCGGGTTTGATTCACAGCCAGACTCGATTCTCGCCTCTATGTGCATGGAGTTTCATGTTCTCCCCGTGCTTGGTGGGTTTCCTCCGGGTACTCCAGTTTCCTCCCACAGTCCAAATAGGTTCATTGCCATTCCCAAATTGCTCATTTTGTGTGAGTGTCCTACAGTGGATTGGTGCACTGTCCAGGGTGAACCCTGTCTTATGCCCAAAGACTCCAGGGATAGACTTCAGGCCCCCACGACCCTGTACAAGTGTTATAAGCGGTATAAAAGATGAATGAATAAATGAAAGACTCTGTTTGCTGTAGCAATAATATTTTGCTGTGCCACTGTTTACACAGCTAAATCCTTAAATCCATAGCCTGCCCAAAGCCTTTTCCTTAACCCTACTGATCACCTTTGGGATAAACTGAAACACAGATTGCACCCCAGACCTCCTCATCCCTGACCTCAGTGTCTGACCTCTCTAATGCTCTTGTGGCTGAATGCACAAAGTTCTCCACAGACATGATCCAAAGAATCCAACAGTGGAGGTTTTTGAAGCAGCAAGCTGGAATTGGATGTTTAACAAGCACAAATGGTCAAGTGTTCACATACTTTTTGCCAGGTAGTGTAGAAATTCTGTGCCCTTAATGGTACCAGTTGAGTGATGGTAGAACACAGTTCAGTATCTTTTTACACACAATAACAGCACTAACACTTTGACCAAATATATCAGGCAGCAAGACATGAGACTGCTTCAGTCTCTGCCTCATGCAGGGGAAAGGAGTGCTATTCTCACTCCAACTCGGCCCTGAGGCTATGCAACTGATAATCTGTAAAATCCAACCTGACAGTCCTATGAATTGTGAAGTGCTGCTATTGCATTTTCTTTTTTTTTCCCCCTTTAACTGAAACAAGAGAGAGCAATGCAGCTGTACAGGGATCTCAGAGAGAGAGGGAGATTACATGCAGGTGCGGGACTGGTGGCCAAGCTGTTGGAATGTGTGGTGTGTGTTCACATTGCCTTCACTTCCCATCAAACCTCCCACTGTTTACACACACCATGGTGCTTACGTTCATCATTTTCTTGCTTAAAGACAGCCTCACTCTCACTGTGAACCCACTGCCATGACAGAGATTCTCGGTGTGATCACAGCACATGGCACAGCGTTGAAAGCACACCTCTCCCTGACAGAATTCCACATAGACCTTTGCTCGGGCTAGGCTTAAGGGGAAACCTGAAGTGTGTTTTGGTGCGAGAGTGAAGAGCATATGTATGTGCGTGTAGGCACGTGCAGGCACGTGGATGATGTACACAAGGTGACAGGCAGCGTTTTTGGTGCCTTCCCAAGAGACCCAAGTCAGACAGACATCCAGGTGACCAAAAGTAAGTCACGCTACTGTCACTGGTCTTGCTGTCAGACTTCTTATCTCTTTCTCTCTCTCTCCCTCTATCTCTCCCTAGCCCCGTCTGCTCCATCTGTCCCTCACGTCTTCCTTTTTCTTTGTGACCCCTTTCTGTCTTGTTTCTTCCTGTCTCCGGCACACCTGCATCCCTGCACTTTTCCGTCTCTGTTTCTTACTTTCTAACGCCATTGGAGGCCAGTCCACTTCCCCATGGGTCTCACAACCAAGGGCTTGATTTTTTTTTTTCTCTCATCATCCCATCACTTGACTGTGCTAGCATTTTAGCATGACACTCAAGTCCATCTCATAGCTAAAGCAGAGCTCAAACCTAACCAGCAGCAGGCAAACGAGGCCACTTCAGCCTAATCTAAAGGGTTTTTGTGTTTCTCTGCTCAGCCAGGAAGTTTTACTTTCACTGGCCAGCACTGGCAGCTTAGGCTCTCAGCAAATTAAAGTTCCCGTCTTCAGACAGTCATGGCTGACACTTTTGTTCACGCCAACAGACCCTCGGAATACTAATCACAAGGGGCTGTGAAATTTTCATACTGATTTGACATGCATTAAAAGCATAAGAATGTGTGTGTGTGTGTGTGTGTGTGTTTGCGATGGTGATTGTAACGGTGGATAGAGAAAGGAATAATTTATCATGTCTAATTAATTCTTCTCAGTAACAGGGGGAGCCTGTCATTTTCATAGCAAGTTCCAAACTTTGGAGAGCAGTTAAAGCACAAAGGGGTGGAGATGAACTCCTGAATTTATTTATTTTTTAAATCATAGAAGCCACTGCGCTATATAAAGTGCTCGTTCAGTTTGCACATTATCATTTAAATAAATTGACTATTCATTGACCATGCATATCCTTTAATCCACATTTAAAAACTGTTTTCTATGCCGCTGTCTACAGTATAGTGTTCTAAAAGGATATCTGGCTGAAGCGAATTGACCAAGAACCCTAGCCAAGTCCCTAAGTGCATGAATTCGAGAGTGAAAGACTGACTCCAGATGGGATGTCAGTGTACTCAGCAACATTTCTGAGACAAAAGCAAAGGACAGATATGATTAATATTTCAGTACTAAACATAGCAATGACTTACTTGCCAAAGCTCACAATTCGCCCATTAATTACTAATTAGCCACTTGTGCTAATGGCTGATATCCAAGACTGGCAACTTTTGCTAACGCTAGCTAAAATGGTAGCCATCTCCTTATCCTTATCCATGTTAATGTTATCTGGTTTTTTTCCCCCCCAGTCTGAAAGCAGCTATTGATTTTCTTTTTCTTTTACTGACTGCATGGTCTTGCTAAAATACACCTGCTTTGTCTTGGTTGGTTTGTTCCCTGATGAGAAAAAAAAAAAAGAAAAAAAAAAAGAAAAAAAAGACCATTAATCAAATCTTAGACAAAAAAAAAGAAAAAAATCTGCATTTTTATTCTTTTCATTAGCTTTTAATTACAGAGAAAGCGCCACCTTTCCTGGTATCATAAAACAATCCTTTTAATCTAACAAATATGCTTTACTTACATGTTATAATCCCTTGTTGCTTTGCATGAGCCGTCAGTCATGATTTCAGTATAATCAGAGTTGATGAATATTTCATCTAAGCTGGATCTTAAAACTTAATAAAGTTTTTTTTTCCCCCCCAAAAAAAAGTCTTCCATTAATCTACCTCTAGAGAGACTGTTAATTCAGACTAAAACTAGACAGAGCCATGTGTTTAAAGCTAATTTCATCAAGGGCCCATGCACACAAAAACCTTTAGGTTCCTAAACACTTTATTGCTTAGTTGCCAAACCAGAGATGACTTGTAACTTCATTTAATCTTAAACCTTTAAAAAAGTGCAGTTAAACAGATTCTCTCACTCGCTATCCTGCTTATCCTGTACAAGGTCACCGGTGGCCTGGACTCTATCCCGGAGGACTTTGGGCACTAAGGTAGCGTACACCCAATCCGTCTCAGGACACATAAGCGCACACTCACTCACACACTACGGGAACTCACACCAATTAGTCTAATCTTGGACTGTGGGAGGAAACCCGGAGTACCTGGAGGAAACTCACCAAGCATGGGGAGAACATGCAAACTCCATGCACACAGACCCCGAGGCGGGAATCAAACCCTGATCCTATGTTACACTGTCTAGTTATACAGATTGAACAGCCAACATCATGATCAACTGGCCAAATGCACCTCAAGGGTTGGGGTTGGGGTTTCTCCTCGTGCTTGGTGAGTGAGTTTCCTCCCACAGTCCACTGACGTTGCCCATAGTATATAATCGGGTGTGTGGGTGTGTGCCTATGCATTATTGCACCCCAGCTTGTGTCCTAAGTCCCCCGGGATAGGAAACGATGGATGCATGAATAGATTATTTAAATAACGGGCTCATTAATTAAACATGCACAATAATATTTAGGCTATAGTTATTTCAGTTACAATTATTTCACACACGGAACATATTTCTATTAAAATGTCATTAGATTCAAATAAACATTTATTAGTGAGGTGATAATATATATGGCCTAATGGGAGTAGCTGAAAGAACAACAGAGGGTTGCTGAAGATGCATAACTATGTGAACTCAATTAGAACTAAACCAAGAAGAGAATTAAATTAGCTAATTTGTCTAAATGCTTTAAGTCGTGCATCCCAGTGCTTCTTTTCTAGGAGAGCTTAGTGTGTGATGTGAGCATGGAGATGAACGCAGTGCAGTTTACTGCTTATTGTTCTCTGTGTAACTTTTGTTTCTCCTAAAACTTTTTTTCGAGTGATTGCACGCTCCACTCAAACCTGCTTCCTGATCATTAGTCAGAGTGTGTTGTGAAACCTTGAAGGCAGCAAAGCTTATGGCCTTTGCTATGTATGACTCCGTAACTATTTCGATTTGTGTCATTTAATAATGTTGTAACAACCGCAATGATGTCCATGCTAAATTCCAGAAGCTCCCTCACCCTCGCTATGAACTCTAGTTGTGTAACAATGTTCAGCGACATCAGGTGCAGTTTGCATGAGAGCATTCGAGAGTAATCAGAATATTTATTTCCTCTTATTTATACTGTACATTTTTTTTTTAGCTTTTCCACAAATGTAAGAGGAATTTACCAACAGCCTCCTTGACTATGTTTCACAGAACCATGGTGTTAGAGTATACAGCCAACTGAGCGCTTGTTGTGCTTATATATAAAACATATCACAATAACATAAAAGAAACAAGGGGACAGACAGGAAGTAGAAATAATATACTCATTCACTTATTCATTATCTATAATGTGGGATGATCCTAGGGAACTCGGGGCACTAGGCAGGGTACACCCTTGATGGGTGCCAATCCATCGCAGGGCACGAGCACACACACACTGTTCATTAACATACTACAGGCTATTCTCTGCATGCCTTTGGACTTTGGGACGAAACTGGAGTACCCTGAGGAAACACACAGTATGACTGCAAATCAATTCCTGATATCCGTTATCACCCAATTGAGCCTGTTGAGTCTGGTTCCTCTCACGGTTTCTTCCTACTGCCATCTCGGGGAGTTTTTCCTTGCCACCGTCCACCGTCCGGCTTGCTCATCAGGGACAATCTGATCATTTATATTATACATTCGCTCACACTTTTCAAACTCATTTGTATCATTTTTTTTTTCATTCTTTAAAGCTGCTTTGCGATAGTGACCATTGCTAAAAGGACTATATAAATAAAACTAAAATTAATTGAATTGAAACCCACCAAGCATGAGGAGAACCTGAAGATATTGATGCTGAATATACTGTACAGATACAGAATATTAAGTAAATGACACAAACATCCTGTTTGTGACACTATTAAGGGGTTCCTGAAAAGTCTGAAGTCTAAATCATAACTTTAAAACATGTACAGTTCTCGTTGGCGGTACGGTGGCTTAGTGGTTAGCACTGTCAGGTCTGTGTGCAATGCATGGAGTTTGCATGTTCCCCCTGTGCTTGGTAGGTTTCTTCCCGAGCCATTAATTGGCTAATTTGCATTTCCAAACTTGCCCGCAGTGAATGAATGTTGACTGGAGGTTGTAAAAATGGGAATAAATACACTGGTCACCATTGGTCTCTATAGTCCCTTGTTGGACTGCAGAGGTTCCTAGATGGATGGATGGACAGTTAGTTCCCTTACAACCACTTGGATCTATTTGGTGCTCCAAGTCTGAATCACAAGACCTCTGTATAAGTAAATAAATTTAGTTAATTAATAAAATAAATATAGATTTATGCTAATATTGACCTAGCGCTACAAATCTAGCCTCTCTCTTGACATGGTTTTGGTCATGCAAATGCTGAAAGATCACTATATCAAGCTCGTTATTAGAAGAGTATATAAAGATAATAATAATAATAATAAAAAATAATAATAATAATAAAGCAAGTCAGATTACAGTACAGAGCAGAGGCAGACGATAATGTTTTTTTCACACATTATCATATGACAATTTAGCTTAATTTCTCTCTCTCTCTCACACACACACACGTTTAAATTTTTTTTAATTTTTATAAGACTAAAGAAAAGCCTGTGTGTATTTGGAATAGCAAGGTGTGTTGACTAGTATAGCTGTGAAGCGAGGTCCTGCGACAGTGACATTAGCCGTCAATGTCAGTCTGTGCCATGGTGCCACGGTGAAAAGCTCCTCATTTGTGCCATAATTAGCTTAAACGGTTTGAGTATGAAAAATTCATGATAGCTTTGGATTTTTTAATTGAGGCAGCATTCTGCATTAATCGAAGTCATTTAAAAAGCCTTCTGTTGCACACAGACGGAGCGAGAATGAGAGAGAGAGAGAGAGAGAGAGAGAGAGAGAGGATAGATCAGCCTGCAAACCCATTTCCTCTGCAGTTCATTTTAATATGGACAAATATATCAGCATGTAACACAGCTCAATCAGTCAGGGTGAATACAAGCACAAGAGCTCAACGGAGTCTGATAGAAAACTATAGGACTGGATCATGGACGATACACACAATATTCAATCCGTTAGCCATTTTCACTCCTGATCTTGACACTGAGGTGAATGGAGATTCGCTGTGTTTACAATCACTGTGTTTCATATGAACACCACTTCTTGCTTTTATTGCATTAGTTAGTGAGTCTTGAAGGACTTTTTATTACTCTTGATACTTGGGATCTCCATGACCAACATGTGACCACACAAGATATTATATATATTATATACACAGCTAGTGTCATGTTTTGGGGAGGTGAGAGGAGCCGGAGAACCCAGAGGAGGCATGAGGAGGACTTGTAAAGCTCCACAACCCTCAGCTCAAACCCCAGACCCTCCTACATAAAGTGATCTATACAAACCTACAGTACTATATGTGATGAGTTGGAGGACATGAATCAGAATAATAAAGAGCACAGATGTAAGGCTTTGATGGAGAAGATCGTAAATGCTTCAGTTTAATGACTTAAAAGCATATTCCTTAGTGCGTTCTTAGCATTTCATGATGGAACAGCCAGAGTTTAGAGGAAAAGCACGGAATTAATCAGAATAAAAAGAGTACAGCCTTTTCCCTCCATTAGCTTCTCTACTTCTCTTTAAAAGTAAGTATTTAAGCTGTTTCACACCAAGAGCCAGACCGAATCAATGCGCTCACATCAATATACCATAGCCATAAAAAAAAATAAACCCACACAATTTAACCTGAGCAGATTTCTCTCATTGATTAGTTCTGAGGACAAAAAGGAGCAGCCACGCTGTCGAGTCTGCGAACAGGTTAATGGCATTTTACCGGCCTGAGTGTGAATGACCTTCCTTAAGAGATAATTGCAAGCACAAAAGAGGACTCGGACGAGCCACGGTAAAGAATCACAGATGCACGGTCCTAGCTTTATACTCAGAAACATATCGATCTTTGAGGAAAACATTGGATTGGTTTTGTGAACATCATGTGGAAATTTCAGGAGAGCTTTCAAGCAGAAAAACATATTACGTTGCCGTTGGGTTTTCATGTATAAATTTCAGACATATGAACCGGGTTGTACCTTCTGATGATGTAGTCTGGCATTAAGCAGCCTGTTTGCTTTTCTGCAAGAGTGCACATAAGCATAAATGCACTCTCTCTAACTCCCTCTCTTTATATCTTTTCAGATGTCCAATTAAACATATCTACAGCATGAGGATGATGCGAGCAAGACAACAAACCTGAACCTAAACCTAGCCAGAGGATACATGAAGCTCCCTGTAGCCGACTCCTGGCGAAAGCTATGTGTTCGGTACATCTGGCTGCATCGGATCACAGGCACAGTTTTCTACTGCTCTTCTCCGTTAACACTTTTCTTCTTTCACGTGACACGACAGTCGCAGACCCTGGGGAAGTTCCAGCTAAAAAAAGTTTTTTTTTTCTTCTTCCCCCAGCAGTTAACAGTAATAGTCTGCAAAAACCCTCCCATCTCATTCCGTGATAACCGTATCCGATTGTATTATAACACATCGCACACCTAATCCCAGCACCTCAGGGGAAGGTAATGACTGTATGTCTCTTTTTAATGCACATAAAGACACGAGTCGATGTAGCCGCGCTCTGATTGACTGGCTCATCGTTCAGCAGTGAGGAAGAGAAGTTTCCTTGCCATTTTTTCCCCTCCCAATTTAATCGTTCAGGATTGTACAGGATGTCAAGAACTAATAGGTTTCTACAGGCAAGAAACAATGCTATTAAATCAGTGTAATAGAAAGTGCTGCGAATAAAACTTTGGGGATTTTCAAGGCCGAAAAAGAAAACAACACTTCTCCAGAAGCGCTTAAAAGCACTTTAGAGTAAACTAGAAGAAATAGACGCAGTGGCGAGGCTGCAGAGGAACAGTGTGTGCTCTCTCTCTCTCTTTCCCTCTTTCGTGAGCACGTATGGCCCTGTGTGTGCTGGCCCAGAGCGCCGGCTTCATCCATCATTACTACACTGAATCATCTCCCTGTCAATATCCCTCACTGCAATACATTACCGCCATGTGGACACTGTTAGCGCTAATGACATTCAGCAGTCCCCTTGGGCACAGACAGAACGATGAGAAAACTTGGGCCAAGTAGAAACGCCATATTGTATAGAAACACATTTATTTTTACATATGCATCCGTAAGCCCGCAGGCGCTGTTGCCATGGCGAATAATGAAAATGGAAAAGAAGGAATTAATAAAAGCATCCATAACAAGTCATAAAAAAAAAAAGAATCCAAACAGATCATAGCACGCAACTCTTTTTGTCTTGTGATTTAATCATCTTATATAACAGCTATTTTGATATTACAATGGATTTTAGTGGCATACAATAAAAGGAACATTTTGTGTGTGTGTATGGGTGTGTGTGTGTGAGAGAGAGAACACAGCTGGGTGTTCTGATATTAACTCCCTGCCTCCCTAATAAATCAGACAGACCAGTGTGCTTATCTCTTTTTGACACTCCGATCAATCTAGCTTTTAATCCCGAGCGCGCTCACACTGCTCCACACATCAAACACACACCCTCTCGCTCATCACCGGCTGTGTGTATCCAATTCAAAGTCAAAGCCACAGAATGGAGCGAGAACTGATCCAGCAGATGATACACACCAAATAAGACAACAAAGCGAGAGCTGTCTGATAGCATCTCACATGCAGTTTAATATTCTCAATAAAGTAAAAAAAAAAAATTGGATTTGTGCGGATTTTGTGGACGAGATATCGAACATATTGGCGAAAGATCATAAAGCTGACGTTGTGTGTCCATCCCAGGTCTGGAATTTCTAGCATTGTAACAATAATTCACACTATTCATTATTTAATTCAGTATTTTACCAGAAATTATTTTGATAATTGGAAAAGTGTGTCAAGAAAATACTCCCCTGTCCATTAAACCACCCCCGCCAGCCTGAATCACTGACAGGATGGATCCATGCTTTTAAGTTCTTTATGCCAAATTCTGACTCTACCATCCAAATTTCACAAAGCAGTTGAACAGGTGTACTTAATAAAGTGGCCAGTGGGTGCATGTTTCTTCCTTCCTATGGTAAATATTATGTTAATCCTTTAACATCTAAACAAAACTTTAAAAAATATAGTAAATGAAAAACAAAAACAAATGTGAAGTTTTCAATTTATTATATTTCAGCGCCTTGCATTCGATTCTATTTACATTTCATTATTCGTTTCATTATTTAGATCTCAACGGCTTTTAACTTGTAAATGTTAATGACTTTTTTCCTTGCCTTTTAAATCATCTGAGAAATGTAGTTTATACAGCAAGATGAAAATATACTCAGAGAAAAGCAAATGGCAAAAATGAAAACAGTGGTCTGGTAATTGTAGAATAAAAGTCTGAATTTATTTTGTTGATCTGTACATAGAACAAGAGTACTTGGACTGCAGCACATACACAATAAACTGATGCTGGCCAACTATAGCAGCTGCGCACCAGAGAGGAGTGAGAGCGGTCAGCGAGGAAATGCTTTGCTTTTCAGGTCTTCTCCCTAAACCCAGCAGGAAGCTAAACAGGACAGCCTGGTTTACTATACCCAGCTGTAGCCTACTGTTACAGACCAAACTTTTACACAGATTCTCTGCCGAAACTACGTGCGTGTTCCAAAAAAGCAGGAACCGAGCTTCAGTCTAGGTTCAAGAAACCAGGCAGACCTGCCAGCCCTCGTCTGGATTTTTACGGGAACTTTAACCCAAAGGTTAGAACATTGAGCATGTGCGCTTCTCCATCTAAAAAGATGATCCAGACAAAAGCACAGTGTGTGTAAAAATCACCACGCCCACAACACCTGCCACTCAAAGAAAGGGTTTTCACAGTTGTATTTAGAAGACAGACATTCTCTATTGATTCTGAAAAATATAGGTAAGTACATATACATAGATTTCTAGATATTATTCAGCAGCAAGAACAAAGAACATGAAAGATGAAATGAAAGGACAGATTTAAATGCAACACAGCTGATTCCAGATAATGAGTGTATTCTAGTTCTGAGGTTGTTCAGGACACATTTCAGTCATACCACCGATATGTAAAACCAACAAACTTGAACAATGGCGAGAAAAGAAAAGAAAAAAAAACCCAAACAAACTCAAATAAATTTTAAAGAAAGAAAAAAGTTTTTTTTTTTTTAAGAGATAGAAATAAAAAAGGCAGGTAATAAAATGAACAGTTACAAAAATCTAGCAGTTTTATTCATAGAGATTTGATAATTTGATCATTTTGCCATCAAATAATTGAACATTTTAATAGAGGTTGCAGATAAACTGTCTTTGGGAGAAAAACCACTTTGGCAAGTTATATAAACTCTTAAAATACACTGTACTGTATTACAATATCTAAAATATTTTCTAAATATATAATTTCTTGCAGTTTATGGTAACTACAGTGGAGCTGGATAAGTTCATTGCTGAGGACCGTGGTACACTGCCCAGTACCTTTCTGGTAGATCGACTGCAGGGATAACTTGCTCCCTACAGCATTTTATTTCGCTTTTAATGAAACTACACACACTGTTAAACAGTGATCCATTTACTCCTGTTGAACAACCCTTTTCTAACTAAAAACGTTACGGCGTGCGTGGTGTGACTAGCAGGACGCATCTGTCCTGATCTTGTTTGATATATATATATAAAAAAAAGAAAACTACTGGTTTTTGATCATGTGACACTGACTGACATCCACCACAGTAAAAAAGTAGCACCATCTGAGGTAAATGACACGTGTGCTGTTAGCACCATCAACCAGAGAGAAAAAAATAATAATACAAAACACGCAGAAAGAAAAACAACGACGACATCATAGAATTACAAGACAAACGACACCGACAGCACTACAGAATCAAAAGGAAAAGACTTGCTCCTATACAAACCAGGCAGACTTAGAGGAGGTCCATATTGAATATATACCGTTAAAAAAAGCTAAATCAGCTATACGAGTTTAAAAATCTACAATACAGATCGATTTATTTACAAATCTGTGCCCGTGTCGAGTGAGGTGCTATGAATGGAGCACACAACTAAAGTGACATGATAAGCCATGAGGTAGGATTCAGATAGTACACATTTCATTACTGCCACAAATCTCCTTGTCCTGGTTTTATAAAAATACTTTCTTTTTTTGTTAAAACATGGTAAAGCTGAGCTGCAAATGAACTGCTCTGAGCTTGGCCCTGAATAACGACGGCATTGGCTGAGACCTGTAACCTGCTAGGATTAGACTGAATAGGAAGTTGTGACATGGTGCTGGCAGGAAGAGCTTGAGTGGAGGACTGGGCAGCTTTGTCTATGTTTGATGGGTCCTCAGCATTTCACTCACTATCTGTGTAGGTGACTTTAAAATGGAGGCCAAATCCTTACTACTCTACATACATAGATTAATCTCTTTCGCTCTCTCTCCTCCGGCTCTCTATATTTTAAACTATTTTCCCTGTTCCCATTTTTTGGCATCACAACCAAAATCATAGCAAAAAACTATAAATGATTAAATGAAAAAAAAAAAGATCAGCTTGAAAGAACAATACGCACCACTGAAAGCTTAATGCACTTCTAATATGAAATTAAGCATAACAGCACTAAAATACGCTAAATAGAATCTCAAGTAAAACAAAACCTCATATACTGAAAGATTTCTTTTGAACAAAAAGTATATTTAGCCTCTCTCTTTTTTTTTTTTTTTAAAGCTTGGATGACTCTGGACCTTGGCATGGGCCAACTGTGTGCAAGTTCATATCAAGCTGAACGATCACTATTCCACTTTGGCTTATATTAAATCCACCACCCGGGGAGCTTTAGGTTACCCGACACCTACACACATTCACATATAGCATAAAAACCAAAAAAAAAGGTAAAAAGATACATCAAAAGAAAACATTTCCCCAAGTATTAGTTCCACATAGTCACTTTATACTGCTCTTCTTGGCATCCAAATTGTTTTGGACCTTTAGGGAGCTAAGGAGCTCAAAGCTTAAGCACCGCAGTGATGTCACTCTAAAGCATGGACACGAACACGACGACGTATGAAGTTCACTAGTGCGGACCAAAGGACCGTTATCTCAGAGAGGTGTACCGGTTTGCTTTTGGAACTATTAAACATCTTATGAATACAGTTTCTCATGGCAATATATAGCACATTTTTTACATTTCACAGTCACAATTTTCCCTGCTAGGGTTCACAACTGAAGGGACGTCACGTTTATCGGCCATATTGCATGTGAAAGCTGGTCACCTGGAGAGAGCGGCTATCGAAGAGGAATTACTGCTGTTCAAGGCAACGTTACAGCTGACAAATCTCAATATGAAAAGGATGACCATGAGGATTGTCAGTTTCTTTTGGCTATCGTTTAACGCCAGCCTGAATTAAAGCTGGTGTTTTTCCAGTGTACCCACAGAGCCACTATTATATATAGCATATATATATATATATATATATATATATATATATATTTTTTTTTTTTTTTTTTTTTTTGTT
>JAOVVA010000032.1:6289460-6309883 GCA_028565275.1 Leiocassis micropogon | reverse complement strand
TATATTTTTTTTTTTTTTTTTTTTTCAGTTAGTGGGGCGGTATATAGCACATGACACTTTGACACACAGAGGAAAAGTTCACAGAAAACCATAAACCATACAATAACTGTCTAGTCTGTCATTATTACACCAACATATTAGAGGTAAGTTACAATGAAAGTAAAGGTTTCTTACACAACCTAGCTATGAAGCATAAATGGGATGTATTTCAACTTTGGAGTTGGGAAAAAAAAGTGCTAAGTTTTCTGATTCGCCTTTTAGGGAGAAAAAAAACCAAAAAAAAACCCTTAATATTACCATTAAGATCCATATTTGCCCATCATTATGACATGGCCTTTCTTAAGATTAAAGTGCTGTCGTATATGGTGACTACATCTGTTTCAATTATGAGCACACTTCCAGAAAACAGAACTAAAAGTGAAATGATGCTCCTTTACAAATGGCTCACGGTGACGTGCTAGTAGGAGCACTGTGGTAATTGACGCGGCTAAATTAGCTATTATAATTTAAAATAGAGTTTGCTTCTTTGACAGCGTTCCATTAAGAGATAATGCATTTGTGACAAGCAAAGCGAAGACTAGAAAGAAAAGTGAAAAACTAGGCATGAACAGGCATGGAGGGGGAAAAGGATGGAATCATATGGATATGTGATTACTTGTTTCAAATGAGAAGACTAAGCAGAATAAGGTGCAGCCTGTATATAGATCATTAAGATCTGAATATGTCCAAATATACAATAAAATCTCTCCTCTAGAAAAATCCATCAACTAAAATATGTACATGTATTTGATAAGAGCGACTGGACTAAAAAAGTGATGAGACAAAAAGGGCTGAGAGGCAGATTCGAGGTTGATTCACAGTTAGCAGTACGCCATCACAGTTAAGAACTCAAACCCGCAGCAAGCAGGCCTTTTGAATGCACAACCACATGAACCATTCTGTAAAATGCAAAAAGATATGAGAAATGAATGAATGGGGAAAAATTAAAAAAAAAAAAAAAAAAAAAGGATGTTATGATTCACTGGAAGTTGTCACTTTAAAGATCACCCCCTTTAATTTCTCCCCTAGAGGGGGCTCAGAGGACCCAGTCATCCTCTGGGGTGCAGTTTGGTGGTTTTGGTGAAGAAGAAAAACATGCTAAAAAAACAACAAAAAAAAAACAACAACAAGTGTAACACCAAGCACTGTTGACAGCTTTACCCACATCCACCAACACGATTCTGCCATTTTACCACACTTACACACACCACCAAAGTTCAGGTTAAGCAAAATCGGCTCATATTACAATCACAGCTTGCTATAAAAACACACAACAGTTCCAAGTGATTGCCATATCAAAAGTGTAAAATCCCTGCCCAGCTCCTCAACCTAACTATATTAATGGCTCTAAACAACAAATACATTATCAATAAACTCTATAATCCCCTGTGGAACTTGAAATCACAGTTACATAAGATGCTGCATCCATTTACTTGTGAAAAGGATCAGATGCATCATGTTAAAAAAACAAAACAAAAAAAAACAGAAAGAGACGACACTAAACACGTTGCTGATATGTAAACATATTTACGTTAAATGTGAATTTAGAAATGTAACCCCGAACCTCATAGTGACTGCTCTGCTGAGAAACAAACAAAGGGACCGTCTGAAAACACACCGTGTCATTAGCACCGTCATGGAATCTGACTGAAGGAAACCACTGAACTCACAACTACGCAATATATATCGAGAACAAGAAGAAACCGATTATAATGGTTCTAACCATTGAGGGATCAATTAATCAACTGATTTTTTTCCCATTTATAAGACACTGCAGTAGCAAACCCTGTTAAAAGGTGCTTTTTTTATTTATTTTTTTTTTTTTTTAAACGTCTCTCACATCAACAACAGACACACGAGGAGAGCGACGTTCTCCAAGTTTCCATTCTGAACCACAGCATTCATGGTTTGAAGAACAATTTTTTCGTTAAAACAAAACAATTCTCTTTAAGAAAAATCTTTATTCCTGACTTAGACATTAGGACATGTTCTGACACAGAACACAATGTGCCTTACACATTATTATCTAACGTGATTTAAAGGATCTCTCCTTTCAAAAAACAATGACTGATTGATAACCACATACCCCTAACCTCAGTATTCCACAATTCAACCTTTTAATCCCCGGTTTAACCAAAGTCACTGTTTAGTCACAGCACATAAACCAACACACTTCATTCATTTCATGGTAGGCTATGTGGATTGTGAGTAAAGCTGTCTTATGGCCTCTGAGGTGTTATGGGGTAACAAACTGTTTTCTTTCTCTCTCCTTTTTTTTTTTTTTAAAGAAACAAAGGCCTCGCTGTAGGCTTCAGTGAAAATCCAAAATGGCAGCGCAGGTGATCACGTATAACCTCTTTTTCGCAGCAGCAGTCTAAGACGTGAACATTGCAGGTCCTACATGCCGTCATACAAGTTCTCCATCTTTACCGTCTGCCGGATGAGGAGCTTGGACTCCCTCCTCTCCTCGTTCTTGATGGATTTGTTAATATCCATAATCTTTTCACAGATGTATTTGTTCACTTTGGATAGTCGCTGAGTAATCTCAGCACTGTCGGCTGTTTCCTGAGACACACGGTCATACAGACACTCTGGAAAGAAAACGTATATTAGGGCTGGATTTTTTTTCAAATGCAACGTTCCCAGTTAAAATACATCATGAACACACATGCTTTAAAAACATATCCGCCCAAACCCATTCATCCCACCTTCTAAGAGCATATGAGGGTGTACTGTTTATGTACCTCGTACGATTTTGAGTTTGCTTGGTGAGAGAGGTGGCTTAGGCAGAGCGTCCTTTTTCTTCTTTGTCGCAACACCGGTGACACTGCGGTTTTTCAGCGTCTCTGTGCCCCAGATCATTACAGCCAAGTTTTTGGTGAATTTGGAGTCACCCTGTGTACGCTGCAGCTGATGCCACTTCTCCTCCTCTACCCAAATACCACCACCCAGATGTACCTAGATGAAAGAAAACGCACATCCAATGGTAACGCTTTACCTCGACAACATCACAGTCGGGAAAAATACTTTTCTGGCATGCAGTTCAGACTTCAACAGTTACTAGGGTTGATCTAATATCCTGGGAGTACTCATACCAGTAGTATAAAAATTTATGGAAAGGAGTGCATGTCTGAGAGGAGCTTTAGAGAGTACAACCATAGAAACTGCATGAAACTAGTACAAAAACGCTTATTACTTAGATAAGTAAGTTTATTTAAGAAAAAAAATTATGACTTTGAATTTCCCATCAGATTGAGGTACGGGCTTTGACTGGGCTGTTTTAACAAATTCAGCTTCTTTGGTTTTTTTTTTTCCTAGGATATTCCTGTATTTGAGTGCATCCTGCGTGCCCTCACCCTGAATCAGTCTATGTTGATAAAGTATCCTCACAGCACGCACTGGTGAAGATACTCTTCTCAGGGTGATGAGCAAAGACTTTGGTTTTATCACACCACAAATCCAAACTGTTCTCCACCTGTGGGATTTCATGACACCTTCAAACCAAATCCCACACATTAACGTTATGGCTGATTTTATGCAGATTCATGGCACATAATCGCAGTTAAGTCTATTCCAAGTCAAGGCTGTAATATGGGAAAAGGCACAAGGGAGTAAATAATCATGCAAGGCATGATATACCTGGGCATCTGATTTTACAATGATCATATACAGCAGTATATCAGTCTTCCCTGCCCCACCCATCCTCCAGGACTTAATTTAACAAGAAACTGTGGTAGATACGTTTCATAAATATATTCAGGAATGAAGGCGTTGCCAGGCAGAATAACATGTTTTGACAGACACCAGACCAGAGTGTCGACTTTTAAGTTACATTGTGGAAGACGATGCCAAGCAAGCCATCAGGAGGATTGTCACTCTGAGAAGTCTTTAGGCTGACTTCCAGAGGCCTTTCCCCTAAAGTAACTAATGTGCTTTAGGCTGCCGGCCAGCAGACATGCTTTTTCCCTGCTTTTAGAGGAGATTTGTGTTCTCTGGCTAGCCGTCACTCAAGACAGCTCCTGTGGTACAAATAATTAATATGGGCAATGTGCGGGTGTGTAAGGCCTAATTTGTTTTTGCTCTTCATGCTTGATCTGAGTCAGAGAAAGAAGGAATAAGGGTGAACACTCGTTGAATGTCTGCTAAGCTGCATAGCTGAGAAATAGCACAGTAAATGTTCTGCTTAAAATGCCTACTGGGACAAAAGATTCATAGCCAATTAGAGAAAACTAAAATTCCTGAACAAAAGACTACACAGCCCCAAAGCAATGAGTCTAATAAAAAAAAGTGTATGATCAGCTTCAAAGCGATGCAAAAGTAAGCATCTCTTCCTCACTTTGTACACATACACACACTTACTTTTCCATCACTGAAGGTGTAGACGGTCCTCGGGGAAGGGGAGTGGGTGGAGCTAGTGTTGGCCTCCTCTCTGCACATTTCCTGTGGTTCAGGTATTGGCTCCACCACCTCAGGTTTGATTGTCTGAGTGCCGTTATCGTGCATTGGCTCTGTGAGCAGGAACGCATTTAACCACAAGTCAATTAAATACATCTTATTTAATATACTGGCACAGTGTAGAGTGTGAAATAAAACAAAGGAAAAGCATTAGAAAATATTTCACATAAAAACCCCCATGTGCAGAGACACTTTGGTAGGCTGCCTAAAAAGGGTTTCCCCCCCGTGCCCTGCGACAGCCTGGATATTTTAGCTCCGTAAGCAGGCTTGGTGGCTAGCCACGCTAAGCTCCAAAGTGGCAAGTTTAATAATGGTCAGTTTACTGCATTCCTGACCCCAATTTAATCAGGCCAGGAAAAAACACACACACACTTTTTTTTTTTACGCAACCAGTGGGAGAGATATTGGCATGGTTTGCAACCAATTCAATTTTGAAGAGCAATAATAAAACCACAAAAAAAGATAAATGAGTAACAAATATTTTGTGTAACAAAAAAAAAATGTTTTTAAATAAAATAAAACCATATAACGGAAAAACCTATGGAAGATCAACAGGAGCTTATGAGTTTAAATCCTGACAGTATCACAGCCACCTTCAGCCAGGAGTCCAAGATGGATTAATAACAGAGGAAGTATGGCATTACTCCTTCCCCTGTCAGAGAGACACTAACCAATTGTAGGAGTCTGAACCAAATTTGTGCTCACCTCCAAGTGTCTTCCTTGGATACTCGGCACTATTTAAAGTGATGAATGATTTTGAGAGCCAGGTGGAGATCAGGACGTTGCTGAACAGTCAGAACTTTTAATCAACATAAATGGTTGAGTAATGGTGCCAGTAAACTGATTTCATAGTTCTTAATAGGGCTGCGCAATAGTATGGTACAAAATATGATCATGGGACCCTTTTTTGTAAAAAAAATTCCATATTGATCAATATCAAGATTTATCACAATACATAATGTTATAATGCCACTAGACTGAGGAAGCTTGAAGAAACAGAGTTCATTACACTCTAGATTATGGGACTCTGACAACAGGGAGAAGGATTTCTGACTAATGACAAGCTGTAAAACCACTGACAATACATTCTACACTTTAAAGTCTGTATTTATTTGCAAACTACTGTATTACCAAACACTATGAAATGTACCTCATGTAAAAAATAAAGCTAACACCTAATACATGGAATGATGAATGAACTAAGTGAATAGATAAATGAATGAACTACCCTGAAGAGGATGCAGGTAAACTGAATTCTATGCAACACCGGTCTGCAGTGACGTCACCTTTTACTCTGGTCCAGTCTAAGCCCTAAGCCCACTAAGCCGCTCCCCCATGTAAAAAAGAGGCTCAGCTTTGCAAACACAAAGACTGAACCATAAACACAAACTGAGGAATAAGATTTAGGTAATGCATTTACAGATTTTTTTTTTGTGCTTACATTTATTGTTTTACATTTATTGCTTGAAGCTCAGCCCAATGTGATGCTATGAATGCAATTTAACTTACTTTGCAATGTATTAAAATAATATACAGTACCAGTCAGAAGTCTGGAAACATCTAACTAAATGGTCTTCAGCATTGATTTGTATTTCTTACTACATTGCAAAGCAATGCTGAAGCCATTGAGATCCGTCTGTTACTCATGCTTTACTGTATATAATTTTTTATGCTGTTACTTTGTGATTTTTTTGATGCTGGTAACTCTAAGGCCGTTTTTTTTTTTCCTCCCCCCCATCAGACTGTTTCCGGTTCATTTTCATCAGTGAGAATGCAACTGTTCCACACTTAGGAACCGGAGTCCACTGGAAAAAGGTGGTCTCGAGAATGACACAGCATATTCAGGCACAGATCGAATCAGATATGAAAGCAATCATACCTGTGCATGGCTTGACGTTTAATGTAGTTCATGATACTTTTTATTATTACAGTACATTAGCAGCAGACTATTATTAGCATATCATGTGCATTACTTTTAAAACACTGACTTAACATAAAACAAGTGACAATGCCAACACCAAGTATGGTTGAGATGGCAGTGGAGTTTGTTTTAAAGCTCATTGTGCAAAACAAAAACTTTATAAGAGACAGTAAAAAAGCGGGTGATAAAACTGAGCTTTCCCAAGAACATGTTCTGTTTCCTTAAACAAAGGTTGTCATTGTGTTATCGGCATTTGCTGTAGAGAGCAGAAACCAAGCAGTTTGTAATCCAACAGCTGTTTGTGCAGCTGCCTTGCAACAAATAAAGCTGATTATTTACAAAAACAAATGCTTTAAAGTAAATAAATTAGCTGAATTTGTCAATTTGCTTTAAAAAAAAAAAAAAAAGCTATTTTAAAATCTCCATCTGTTGATAATTCACTTCTTGTATAACATCCAGAACTGGCTCACTGTATACAGAGTATGAGAGGACTGTATTAAAAACGTCTATAGTGTATACTTGTATGGAGAAACTCACCGCTACCCAGCCTCATGAGCAGCACGTCCTGCAGGCGGCGGTTGAAGTCCCGCAGTTCCTTGACCTCTGTCAGCAGGCTACTGTGCTCCTTGAGCTTCTTCGCCTGCTGCAGCAGCTGTCTACGTGTTCGGTCCAGCTCTTGCTGCAGCCGCCGGACCTCCTCCTCCTGCTGCCTGTAGCTGTGAACCAGCTCCTCATAGAGGACGCGGGGCACCACGGCTTCTTCCTCCTCCGGCTCCTCTTCCTCACGAAGCTCCTCACCCTCAGTGCATGAGCTCACAGCGTTTCTTTCCAGACGTGCCACTACAGCTGCAAGGCTTTTGGAGGCCCGCTGATGTTCCTGACACTGCACCTGTTAAGACACCCACAGCAACTTAATGGCACTCGATCCAGAGCAAATTCTATGTAAACAATTAAAATTGCATATTATAAGGATTCCTGATGTTAAGTTCAGGAAATACACCACACACAGTCCCCACTTTAAGCATTGGAATGGCAAGATCAATTCTTTCATGACAGGATTTCCTTGTCGCACAGGTTTGCCCAGTTAGGCTGATGGCTTAAATAATAATAACAATAATAATGATAACATTATAATATGTTATAATATGTTATATAATGTTATAAAATATGTATAAAAATGTGATTTGGCAACAAAAATGAGACAGAGAGAGAGCGAGAGAGAGATGTCTTTCTGAAAAAGAAGCACAAGCTATTTTGAAGATGAGAAAGAAAAGGTGGGGGGGATTTATTTATTTATTTTTTTTTTTTAATCGATCACAGTCATTGCACAAGCACTGGCCATGGCCAATATAACAACTTGTGCCGTCCTGATAAAGAAAGGACCACTGGTGAAGTAACAATCAGACACTGAACAAACAGGCCAAAGAAAACAACAGCAGTAGATCACAGGGTCTCAGTCTACAGTTTGAAATAGACTTTGGAAGCAGAAATATAGATGCCATAGCACAAGACACAAATGCTCATCAGCAATAAGACTCAAAGCCAGATCGGACTTCGCATGGAAATACAGAGATGAGCCCCTAAAGTTTAGAAACTAAGACCAACCAAAGTCATTTAAACGGTCAAAGTGCAGTGAATGAAAGGATCTGTTCGTGATGTAAACCATAAAACAAGCTCATTAGTCAAGCACAGTGTAGGTAGTTTAATGGCTTGGACTTCGGGGCTCGCTATTCTTTATGGATGATGAAACTGATGATGTTCAGCAGCATGAATTCAGAATATACAGAAACTTAATGTATGTGTTTTTAAAGATGGAATGCAACTAATATTACTCTAATAATGCAACTAACCTGATGAACTAAACTTCACAACCAAAATCACACTGCTATAACATAGGTCTTCACCAGGCGGAAAAGGTAAAAGGTTTTTGAGTCAATCACCAGACCTTAACTTAACTGAGCATGCATTTCACACCCTAAAGATATGACTGAAGGAAGAAACAATGCAAAAACAGGTGTAAAATCGTTGCTCTACAAGTCTCATGTCAGTCTTATTATTTAAGGTATTTATTTATTTTTTTTTTAAACAGCCATTTGTCAGTTATTAGTGTCATCATATACTGCTATTAGCCATGAATGTGTCGAACAAACGGTAAAATTACATAACTCTACATGACTTACATTATCAGTGTTACCCCCAAGGCACTTCCATATAGACATGCCATATGGCATGAAGTGCCTTTTGTTTTTGTTTATTTTCCAGAGACAGGCGGGAGTCTTGTAAAGGACACTATGCAGACTAAAGGCAAAATATCTTACATACACACACTACCGCACAAAGGTTTGGGATCACTTTCTAACTCCAAGGTCGTTCGTGATTTTTTTTTTCGTTCTAAATTGTAAAACAATGCCGAAGGTGCCCAAAACATGCAATAATTTCCACTAAACAGTTATTGTTGAGATGCATCTGCTACTCATGATCTTTAAAGCCTTAATAACGGCTTTTTCCGGGGATGATGTTAATTGTTGATTTTTAAAACTGGTAACTCCAAATGAACTTCTCCTCTGCAGCAGAGGTACGTTTCTTGTTTCGACTGTTGTTGATACATAATTACCTAATTTAATAGTTTTGAAATCCCCAGTATTGTTGTAGAATGAAATTATTTTTCTGCGGTAGTGTGGATCCTTACTGCATGTAGAAGTGAAACCCCTGGGTTTGTCAGTCATAACCATTCTTGACTGAAGTGGTTACCATTGTTGTGAGCAATTAAAGAACTATGATTTTTAACTAACGATTTAAAAACTAAACGTTTTTTAGGTGATACAGGCCATTGTGCACACATTTATCAAAATATCAACCATTAAGAAATAAGACAAGCACACAAAAATCCATGACGATATGCGTGATACGGTGTGGTGCAAAGTGGATTAGTTTCGTATATGTTTTGTCGTGTTATTCCACTTAGTGTTATTCTACCATAGTGATTTGCACAAGATAACAATGTAACATTTATTAATGAATGACACGGTCATTTTAAAAGTTTATAGTCGATCATAATGCTGTGGAATATCCGTGAGACTAAGCCCTCGTTCGGACTGAAAGCAAATTTGATTTGTTTCACAGACCTGAGCTGGAGCAGTACTGACTGTCCACACTGTTATTTGAAAGTGGTCAAAACAGATTTGGCTCTGTTCAGATTGGCAGCCCAAATCTGACATGTTGTCAACCTATCGTAACCTTGGTTGCTGTGGTAACGATACTGGAGGCTTGCATGCAGCATGTTATTTACTCATATATCGCCACGTTCTTGTACATTCCCTCTAGCATTGCCTGTAATGATACGTACTCCCAAAATGCTATCAGACATTTTACTTCGTCCTCCATCCAAAACTGTGTCCATTCAAACTGCGGTTAAGCCAGCCTCTCAAGGGCGCCATTTTAAAATACTTAAGAGGTAGTGGCGCCAAAAGTAAAAAAAAGGCCCTCCTAAAGCATATCTACATAACTTTTTACAAAATGAAAAAAAATTTTCATGTCCATTTCTTTCACCGTCTCCCCACTTTTTTTAACCATGGATTTATGTCTCATACCATGCGATCGTGTGGATTTGAACTTCCACGTTGGGTTGTCAGTGAGGTAGCGGACAAAAAAAAAAAACAACAACATGAGCAGGTAGAGCATCCAGACGAAGTCAAATCTTTAGAAATCTGATTTGATGTGTTTAAGATCGGATTTGCAAAAATCTGTGTGTAATAACACTAATGTATTAGAAAGAGTATAAACACTGTTTATGGTTCAGCTGTACCTACTGTCCAGGCTTTACAAAGTTTAAACAAACAAACACTTTCTGACCAATCAGACTAGAAAATTCCACCAATAGAAAATATTTATAAATTATCACTGCTGTTATAATAGTAATAGAAATTAAAGTATAATAGACACTTAAGGAGAATTTATGGACATTACACATCTACACACTCGTGCACATTTCCCAGACAGTCCGATTTAAATTCTATGTCAATTTCCACAACAGTTTCTATATTTTTGTTATATCTGTACAGCGAAATCTTCTATATTTTTTTTTACAGCTAAGTTTCTTTTATATCTTGTTCTTATCTTCTATAGCTATACTTTCTATAGCAAAGTTTTGCTACATTTCATTCTTATTTTATTCCATTATTTATTTCTTATTAATAATCTTTTTTTTTTAAAGGTCAAGGGCAGTCGTATAAGCATTTCACTGCATATCGTACTGTGTATAACAAAAAAGAATTAAATTTGATTTGAATAGCGGTGGTTTGATTTAACACTTAATGTTTCCTCTCTTAATGATTATAATTAATAAATTAAAAAATCCATCCAATTTCCAAGAAAACATTACAGACATCAACATAAGACAGGAGCCGCATAAGTTCGGGATCTAAAACGGCATCTGACGTCCTCTACCCGGCGTTACTTTACCTTTTTATGTCGGAGTGGCATTCTCTCGTCGCCAAAGTGATTCTCGAGGACATGTCCCGCATTCCTGGTTGTCATTTTAGGAATTTTCATCTTCTTTTGCATAATACTGTTGTCCAGTTCCTCGATGCTTTCTAGGGGGCAAAGGGGGGGAAAAAGTCATCAGGGAGTTTACACAGGGAGTGTGTATGTAAAAGATAAATAGTGGACTGAGAAAGTCATGCAGAGGAAAAGAAACGCTGTAAAGGTGCAGATAGATTTTTTTTTTTTTTTAATAATGAAATAAAACATATGCTGACATACAAATATATTAAACACGTTTGAAATGCAGAAGTCATCAAATATTCGACCTTTTGACACAGGCATGACAAGCATGACATGAGGTCCAGAGAAGAGGTCCAGGTAAACACCTTAAATCAGTGAGAGTTACGGCACTTAGACATGGGCTTTGGATTGATGGCGTGCATTAACCCAAAACGTTTATTTTCTCTCTCTCTCTCTCTTACTGAGTAACAGAAGTTAAACCGGAGGCGAGTTAAATGCAACTTGTGCATGTTTCTGCACGACCTCTCCAACGTTAGCATTATGGCTAGCTACGTACACACCTAGCTACATTGCAAACCTACGTGACACCTATGCTAACTCTCAAGCTACTGGAGCTAGCTATACACACACATATCTCCTTTCGCGCTCTCTCTCTCTCTCTCTCTATATATATATATATATATACATATAAATATACACACAAATATAACGTAACCCTACGGATTCTTGTATATTATTATCTTCGCACAATATGTTCTATTTCATTCAACGCCACGACAAAACGTTAAAGCATTTGAAACGCTTGCTAATACCTGAGGTAACATGGTAATGAAAAAAAATAATAATAAAAACCAGCAAAACAAGTGCACATTGAACAAACACGGACGGTTACTTTGAAAAGAAATAATGTCAGCGCGTAGCAACAACACATAAGGATTTCTAGTTTATATATTTTTTTTCTCGTCTGGAAAATAAATAAAACGAGTGTAAAAGAAAGCAGTGTATTCGTGAACTTACCTGCCAGAGCGAGAACGTGCGCCTTGGCCGGCTGGCCTGTACCATTCTCCTCAGCTCGGAGCACCACATACACCTTCTGCTCATCAAAATCTCTTTTGTGCACTGGTCTCAAATCTCTCACATTCGCAACGGGTAACGCGCAGCACGTGTCGTCCTCCAAAAACCTCACAAAAGCATACATTATTTCTCTTTGGTCCAGTACTTTGGGTATGGTTCAGTTCAGTTTCCCTCTAAAAGAATTAAAAAAATATAAACACAAAAGGAAATGCCTCTGGGATCGACTAGTTCCGCCTGCTGCACAGCGCCCTCTGTCTTACCTAGACTCAACTAATCGACCCAGAGCTTCCAACAGGGGATCAGTAAACCCTACTGATCATGTTCAGCGTTTGATTGCTGTTATTATATATTTCTTCTTCTTTTTCTTCCTATTCTTTCTTTTTTTCTTAAAGATAGAGGTTGACTTGAGGTTAGAAATCTCAACACACCATTATAAAAGTTTTTATTAGTCTTGTAAGTCAAATGTAATGTAAGTCGATGTAAGTCAAAAACTCACTCACTCACTCATCATCGATATCCTGTATAAAGGATAAAGTGATAAAGTGTATACCCTGGACAGGGTGTCATGCTCATTCACACGCTACGGGCAATTTGGGAATGCCAATCAGCATGTGTGTGGGCAGAAACCAGGGCACCCGGAGGAAACACACCAAGCATGGAGAGAACATGCAAACTCCATCCAAACATACACCAAGATGGGAATCGAACCTGGACCCTGAAGGTGCAAGGTGACAGTGCTTACCACTAAGCAAACATGCCACTCTACTCAAAAACAAATAGTCCTAACCAAGTTAAATCTATTTACATTGATCAAATATTTATTTTGTGAATAAATGTTTTCAGTGAATAAATACATTCTCAGTAGTAAGCATACTTTTTCTTATAACTTGGGTGTACCATCAAAAGTGCATGTTATCTACCTTGTTGTCTCATGTATCTTTGACCTCAGAAGGTTCATGTTGTGAAACTTTTATTTAATTTTATGATAAACTTTTAAACATACAGTTGGTGTACATTAAGATCCCTAAAATCCGATTATGTCCCTTCAGTTATTATTAAGGTGGAAGATAGTACAAACATGCCCCCTTAATCGCACCACACAAGCGACAAGGTAAGGAATATTGGTTTGCTGCACAGACATTATCTCTACAGTATAATCTCTGGACTTCTCAGGATCTCCTGATGGAGCAACACTTACAATAGTCCTCACACTTGTAAGTACATATAATTTTCTTTCTTTTCGCTATAGACAGTGTAGTAGTTTCTAAATCACTTAAACAGGAATGAGTAGAAGTATGATGCATTAATTCTAAACTGCTTTGTGTAATACGTGGTTTGCTTTACTACTCGTATTGTCATTACGTTAATACACATTTCTTAGAAATCGGAGGAAAGGTGCATGTTTTAATTGAGGGGTTTCAGTAGAACACTATCATCTCATGCACATCAAAATGACAGGCTTTTTACTAGTGTATGTTTTGAAATTACTGGTGGTTGTCATCGTAATTCAGCAGATTGTAGAATTTAAAATGTTCCGGTGAATAGACCCGATAGTCAAAGGATAAAAGAAATCTGCAGTTCTTTGTGCCAGAGAAAGAGCGTACCTAGCAATGCATAAAGATCTCAGTTAATGTTTTTTTCAATAATCCATCATCTCAATTTCATTCAGTGGGAAAATGCTCTTCACACCAACTGTTCATTATCATAATCGATTCATTCAGCTATTGCTTTTGTTCTGCACCAGAATACAGAGAGAGAGAGAGAGGGAGAGGTATTCTTCAGGATGACTGGCACTGACTGTGTCTGTGTGTTTGTGGTGTTTTGAGAAGTGTGTCAGTGGCTTTCTCTTTATGCCTTCCTTGTTTCTAATAAACTCACACAAGCTACCTGACAATAAAAGGGATCTCACAGACAGGCTGTTGTACACAGCAAAAGATTCCTTGGCTTGCACTTTATTACACAGAGGTGCACATTCGATAAACGGCACTAACAATTTCGTTCTGCTTCATCTGGCGTAATTGAAAAGCAAGCGATGCAGAACTTTCAATGGTACTTCCTTTACACAGTTCTTTTTCATGTCATTGTTTGACTCAGTTGGACAGAATGCTGACCTGTTTTCAGGTGGCTTCATAGACAAGCTTCTCACTCCTTGTTTAAAACAGACACAATAGTACAAAGAACATCTTAAAACACATCTTACAAAGAAGCACCTTATTAATTTTGATATATAAGTCAAATAATTTTCTTCTTTATTAAAAATGTTTTGATGCTTCAGAGGTGCCAGTTTTAATAGTTATGAAATATTACAAATAAGAAGTATATTTATAGAAGAAATAAGAAATACAAAAGGATACAAAGGTCTATGTCAGAATCAAATATTCTGAGGAAATTGAAGTATCTTACAAAAATTCCCCATAGCCCTGGCTGTGTGTTGAGAGAGTGAGTTGAGGGCAGGAGCATGACCTGGATAGTTGCTGTGCAGCACGATTGCACTAGCCTAATCTGCTCCTCAATAGCTCACCTCTCCTTCAGCACAAGTCTGCTCCAATAAGAATCCTCAGATCCTCCAGGTCAGGCATTCAAGTAAACCTGAAGCGAAAAGAAGTGCCGCAGTGTCCATGTTGAGGAAAAGAAATGTGGAAAGGACCAAGTCAAAATGAAGACTAATATGAGCTTGTTCCACTCATGCTTGTTCGTTCTCCTCTGTGTATAAATCCCTTACACCAAGTCTGAAATGAAGGGAACCCGAAACAATAATTCTACCTAAAGAATCGCTGAAACGATCATATCCCATGGTACACGGCTAAATGAAAAACCTATTACAATATAAAGTGTAAAAAAGTCATACATTTTTATTAATGAAAATATTTTTTAAGGTTAAATTGAAAAGATTAATTGGTCATTACAATACATAGTGGTGTAACATGGTCGTTTGTGCACAGGATTTTCTGACTAAAATCTGATTATCTTTTGCATCGGCCTCAACCAGAATGAAAGTTCTAGCATTTTAAAATCTGTCTACCGCCAAAAGTTGAAAAAAAGAACAAAGATTCATTGACATGCGCACAATCATTGGTGACATCAGGCTTGTATCCATTTTGTCATGGCATTTAACTATACTGTACAACTAGATAAACCTCCTAGTAAAGTATTAAATATCTTTAGATAGAATGTAAAATAGATCCAACTAGCTCCTTACCTGACATGATTTTTTCCAGAAAAAAATCCAGAAATTCAGTTACAAAAAGGAAAATTGTATTGTTATACTGTAGCATTCAAAACAAGTGTTGTAACGACAGTTTGGAAAAGAGCCAGATTTTCTTTTGACGGTCAAGTGTCCATAAACCTTTGGCACTATTGTGTATTTCTTTAAATTGTGGTTGGGGGAAAAAAAAACCCTGTATTTTGGCTAAAACCTGATGGATCTTTACCAGAATTTAGCCACAGTGACATCTGATGGGCCATTTCATTCAAAATTGTCCTTCTTGTCCAACTTATACATTTTAATAACTTGATTAAAAAATTAATAACCTGACCAGTTCTGAATTGTTCGTGGCAAATGTAAATTGTGTACTATCTAACATCACAAAAATGCTACAAAACATAAAAATACCCGACACAAGCATCTGTTTGTGCAGCCACACACGTTGTGGCCCAGGATGGCGACTCATAAAGAGTTTGGCACTGCAGAAGTAGTTGCCAACACTGAGTCAGACATCATGTCCCTCCAATTAGAGTCTCCCAGCTCCCCTCATTCATCTTTATTGGTGATACATTAACCGCCATTTAATAAAAGACATGGGATAATCTTTATAATGATGTAGCTGATGGAGCTGGGCTCCAGAACGGGAGGTAGCTGTTCTGTGACTGGAATTTAAAAACGGCCAGCTATTGGGTGAAGTGAAACCAATTTGCCGGATGAGTATGATGATGATGATGATGGTGACGATGATGATGATGACAGAGCGAGATAAATATGAGGAGCAATGACACTGGCATTAGACGCAAACATATTAGCCATTAGCACATGGCCAATCAAAACGCTGCACCTGTGCCAGATTGGGAGAAGGACAGACGATTGCACAGGTGCCTGTGTGTGTAAGCGGCTGTGTATTTGTGAGAGTATGATCACTGGCTAAGCATGAGCCAAACGTCTGGCATGCTCAATACCTGCTGCCTTTGCCAGACTCTCTGAAGCACGCCGGGGACAGCAGGATCATTTAGAGAGCATTACAAATATGCTTTAAAATAAAGAGTCCAGTATGTTTGGGGAGCTCAGACAGTCAGGGTCGATCAAGAAAGGAGCTGTTTGGCGCCTTTATCTTATATTGATAAACAACTTAGCCAGCACAGATCCTCTCTTGTTTAATTGAACCAATCATAATTACATTACTTTATTTTGTCCCTGAATTAGCACATCATGAATAATTAATTGGCCGTGACCGCATCAGCCCGGTAATAAAAAAGTGATAGCCCATGAAATGAACAGTGGCCTCCAAACAGGCCGCAGCGGAGCACCATCGATTACTAATGGGAGTCTCCCTGATACCCTGTGCATAACTGACAGAGAGAGCAGCTGCAAAACTATATCATGTAATATATCCCCCCAACCCTCCTCCACATCAAATATTCAGAAGGGTATCATTGCTGGTGAGCCAATCCACTGCGTATCCTCTGTGACACAGCAGGGGGACCATTGATCTTCTTTTAAATGAACAAATGATCAGTGCTGAACTAGTGCTCAAACTCCCGGCGCGTTCAATGCGTTTCGTTAGGATCACTCTCACTCCAGGGCCTGCACTATCGATTCACCCAGATCAGGGAGCTATACCTCCCAAGTAACCTTATGAATATGATTTTTCACCTGTGTTAGCATTGAATGACAAGGCTGTTTATATGCAATGCAAATACCAGAAATAAAGAATTTATTACCAAGAAAAGCAGCCAGTGAAGTCTTGCTCTTCTAAATCAGCATGAACCATCAACACTCCCGGACATTTTGTATGTTTATGCTATGTGTGATGTCACCAGAGTCCTTGTTAATACTAACTTTATTTAGCATGCCAACTTGAGCTGAACCCCTGTTGGGTTGGGAGGGGCTTGACTGAAGGTAGTTGGAGCTTTGTTTATATGGGTAAGAATGGTGGGCATACAATCCACTGTACCTGTTGGCACACCACTTGCCTTATTTGAGAAATATAATAAATATTTACCATTATTTACCATAAAACTATTTATTATTGGAAAATTTGATCCTGAGCATCATCCACATTAGTCTCAGTAGGCTTTATACTTGAGGTAAATGACTGTGGCAAAAAATAGAATAGCAGTCACGCCTCACTCGACTTTGCATTATGTTGGTGCTGAGAGGTTAAGTGAGTTTTGTACTCTTGGGCTAAATTTAAAAAAAAAGTTTCAGGCAATGATGGTGCTTGTGTGGCTCAGATAATTTGACAGAGGGCATCTAGACGGCACAGTGGCATAGTGGTTAACACTGTGGCCTCGCACCTCCAGAGTTCGATTCCTGCCATGGGTCTGTGTGTGTGTGTGTGTGTAGTTTACATGTTCTCCCCATGCTCCGGTTTCCTCCCATAGTTCAAAGACATACAGATTAGGCTATCTGGCACTCCCAAATTGCCAAAAGTGTGTGTGTTTTGTGATGGATTGGTATCCTGTCCAGGGTGCACCCTGAATAGTCTCCAGGTCCAGGATAAGCGGTATTGAAGATGAAAGAATGAATTAATTAGATCCATCCTGATGGTCTACTTGACGCTGGAGGTCTCATCACATGGAGACTGCTCACTGCTGCTTAGGATGGCTCCATATGGTCTACCAAAAGATACATGTGACTACTGAGAATGGCTTTAGACAATAATTTAGAATTTGATACAAACAGTTTTGCTATGATGGCATATGATTTCAATTGCTCAGATTTTAGAACAGACTTTGGCATGAATGTTTTGTACTCAAGTTTTAATCAGGCAACTTCAACAAAGTGAAGCAATTGATAAAGCTATACATTTTTACTAGTTTACATTTATATCTGGAAATTTCATTTTTGTAAAGTTGCTTTTTGCCGATGTCTATAGTTGTATTGTATAGTTGAACACAATACAACTACACATTTGTGCAGTTACCTAATATTAGCCAATCAAGTGGCAGTGGCACAATACAAAAACGTTTCAGTAAATGTTCACATAAAGCATTTCTGATCTCTGTGACTGTGATTGTTGTATAGTTGGACTGCTCTAAATATTTCAAAGTGCTGATATCTGGGAATTTCTCACACAGCAGTTTCTGGAGTTTCAGATTAGTGTGAAACACAAAAATCTAGAGGAAGTGAAAGTTCTATAGGTGGAAATGTTTTGTCAAGAGAAAAATGGTCCGATTAGGCCAGGTTTGAGCTGCCATGAAGCGAATCCTACCTATAGTAGTCACTCTTTACAATAGTGATGAAAAGAAAAGCATTTCAGCATGCAAAAACATAAAATCTTGAAGTTTATGGGTTGTTGGGAACCTTCAGGTTGATGTGATGAGACCAGAAGACCACATTCAGTATTCACTGTTCTTTCGGGGGTACCTTCAAACCACCTTAGGAGCAATTTCTAAACAATAGCAGTAAGGTGGAGGGGGGCCACCTGTGCTCTGTAAAGGGCGCACTAGTCAGGTAAGTGGGAAGGAAGCCACACCGTCAAATAATGTGGCTAATTAGTGTCAGTGTGTGTTGTAGTGAACCAGGAACCATACATGGAAAAGAGTTAAAGCCTGAAGTTAGAGTGTGTCTGTGTTTCCCCACCTTAATTTCTCAGACATGATAACATAATAATGATAACATGCTGGAGTACCCCAACTTGAAAAAAAGAGATCTCCCAAAGAGACGGGTGCACCCCACAGCACAACAGCAGTGCTTCTGCTTGCTGTAAGAGCTGCGAGACGCCTGCAGCTGGTGGGTGTTGGGAGTGGTCCACCACATCAAGGAAGTTGGCGCTCTGGTGGTGCTTATGCAGATTGTTGCTTGTTTGCCGCAGGGAATAATGGAGTGGGTCCAGTGCTACTGAGCAATGTCTCTAATTGAGTCTATCCAGCTGGACCATCTGATGGTATATCAGGGAGCAGGTGGATACGATTCATCACTTCTTCTATCTTTTCTCCACTCTTCCCCTGTTGTTTCCCTCCCGTCACCCACACCTGTCACAAGAGAGAGGACCCCACTATTAAAGCCCATTCTCAGGGGTTCGGGGATGAGGCCTAGTGTTCAGTTGGTGTTTCAGGAAGCGGGGTACAGTTTACAATGCCTTGGTGGATTCAGATTATAACAAGACTTTGACACATCAAGGCTTGGTTCAAGCCAGGGAATTGGGTATAGTGCAAATAGTGAAGGTGTGGTGTGTTCACTGGAAAAAATTATTCCTTCCTAACCTTCATTAAATACTGGGCAAATAAACATGAATGGAGGTGGTGGCTAGTCCCCGCATAATCTTGTCCACTGATTCTGCAAAGAAATTAGTCTTGTTTTTCAGTGTTAAAGCAAGGGACATTCATGCTTTAATTAGTAATTGATAAAGGTTGATACAAGTTAGTATAGTACCTGTATCTCTGGTGTTGGTAGTTCCAAGAGAGTGGAGCTGGTACTAGACAAAAGGTGCATTTAGAGATGAGTTTTTGCCTCTGCTAAGCTCCATGAATCTAAAAAAATACCAAATTGTGACTCCTCCAGGGGTGGTGGTCTGCGGCCTCCAATAAACTTTGCCACTGACAATGGCACAAACAACATCTGGTGGGTGGGATGCACAGCAATTGCAGACTCAAGGCCAAAAATGAGGCAAGTTCCTGGGATTTTCTGGCTGTTCCTGGCTGTTATCATAACTGACTGATCCTGCTAAAAATGGGGCATCAGCTCTGGTGCAGTGTACAGATCCAGACCAACTTGGGGGCCCATTCTTATATTCCCGTAATTTATCCCTCTTTAGTTTTATGGATGGACAGCGGACATTGTTTTTTCAGGTGATAGAGAGGGAGGAATGCCCCATGCTGTACAGGGCAGTTGTAAGCTCTCAGTGGGGGGAAAGTAAATACACTATTAAGAAAGAATATCTGGCCATCAAGTGGGCAGTCTCTGCTCTTCGCTAATACCTGTTGAACCACTGCCCACTCCAGTGGCTTCACCACATGAAAGCTGCCAAGGCGTGGATCACTGGTTGGTATCTGGCACTCTGGCGCTTCAAATTCAAGGTAATTCTCATGCCACGAGTGTAGCTGGCTCAATGATCTGGGATGGGCACTGGGGGTTTGTGGCAGCAGAGGCATGGTCAGAGCCACTCTGTGAGTGAATTAGGGTCAGGTAAATAGGAAAGCACATACAGTGGTGTGAAAAACTATTTGCCCCCTTCCTGATTTCTTATTCTTTTGCATGTTTGTCACACAAAATGTT
>JAOVVA010000032.1:6256005-6276005 GCA_028565275.1 Leiocassis micropogon | reverse complement strand
TGGGGGGCATGACAAGGGGGCAAAGCGTCTACACTAAGCAAGCAGTCTTTGACCGTGGACTATGGTAGAGGCGCCAAAAATGATCACAAATTACCGATTACCATGGACACACACACACACTCATGCACACAGCAACCATGTAGTTATGAGGTAAAGGAAATTAGTTGTGAGTTACTTAGGTTGTTTGCGTCTTTACCAGCAGTGACGCACAGACTCAGTGTCTTTGACAATGTCCTCCCAGGACTCTTTTTGTCTGATGGCAATAATCCCTAGAGAGGGAGTGTGACTGTGCATGTGTATGTGTGTGTGTGTGTGAGAGAGAGAGAGAGAGAGAGGTAAATCAACAATCTTAGTCACCTTGTTTTAAGAAGGAAACCCTTGTGAGAGTGAGTCAACACCCCCACCGCCGCCCTTGCCATGCACTGACACCCCCCCCCTCCACTCTTCTCCACCGCCTCCCTAATTTCCAGCTCTGCCCTCCCCTGAGTTGCGATGCTCCCCTGTGATGCGAGAGTGGTCTGAGGGAAGTGCTCACTCTGAGATCATGCTCTCATGGGCTTCTCATCTTACATGTCCTTTTCTGGCAGCTTACTGAGCACACACTCAAACACACTAAAGCTCAAGGACCACACACTCATCCTGGCTTTATTTCCCATTTGTTTTATTGCTAAAAAAAACAAACCAAAAAAAACAGTAAATAGACATTGTTTAAATACACATAAATTCTATTCCTGTTCAATAATGTATTCTTTTATTTAAATTTTAAATCGTTTAAAAAAATATTCCGACGTTGATAACACATTTCTATTTAAAACCGATATGTTCTCAGATGACCAGTTCTCAGCTTATTTTCGGTTAAAAAAAATGAGTCATGTGACAAAAAAAAAAAAAAAAACATACCCTGCATAATACTGTTCCTGAGCTGCTTAATATCACCCTGACAATCCTGTAATAGTAACTGACAAACCGCAGCACTGAGTCATGGGTGTTGAGTCAGAACTGGAGAGAAATTTGTACACATATGTTACTCGCCAACTAAGATACGTCAAACGTCATCATGCTGCAACTTTCGACACAAAAGAAGTCCAACTCCACGGTGATATGCAAGAGCCAACAACCAATAAGGAAAGAGAGAGAGAGAGAGAGTGTGAGTGTAGAAATTAAATAGAGAGAATAAATTATGGCAGCAAATCCCCTGTATGCATGGAGTTTGCACGTTCTTCCTGTGCTTGGTGGGTTTCTCTGGGTATCACAGTCCAACAACATCCAGGTTTGGGCACTGGGTGGGAATAGAACCCTGGTGAGAAACCTACCACCAAGCCATCAATGCTTATCGCTATCGTTCTTTCAGCTGTTCTCATCGAGTGGTCGTCCCAGCTGACCATCCGATCCGCACACAACCTAGGGTTAGGGGTTTTTTACGCCGCATGCCCTTCCTGACGCAGTTTATCTGTACAGGATAAGCGGTATGAGTGAGAATACATTAATTCATGTACCGAGAGTGGAGATTTACTTTTTCCGCTAATTTGGTGGATTTACTATTTAGTGAACTACACAACTGATCCACACAGAATAAGAATAGTCTGATAAGTCATTTTAGTTTGAGAACTCATAATAGATATCTATTAACATGGGAAGTGTGCTTATATTTCTCTGTATTTTTATGTTTCGAACTTGGTTATTTTAAGCAAAAGCGAATCCTTCAGGGCAGCTGCTCGACCCAAGTGTTTACTTATTGCTTTGTGTTGTGACTAGTGTTTTCATGCCTAACGTGTTTGACAGGCTGGAGAACAAAATACGCAGATTAAATTACACAATAGTCACAAAGAGAAGTACACGGGTTAGGTAATAAAATGCACACATCTGAAGCAACTAGATGTGAAATTTAGTGCAAGGCTGCTTCCTAGCTCTTTTTTTTCTTTTCTTTGAATATACATTTTATTGAGGGTAAAAGTGTACTCTAAGGGCATTTTATGTTATTTCTAGATTGTTTTAAAAAAATATATAAATTACTTATACATATATACTGCATATATTTTGGGGGGGAAAGGTGTGAGTGAACAGTTTCCACTCGTGGTTGCATAAAATCTCATTGAAATTCAAATGTGCCTCTCTAGTCCTTTCGCATGATTGTGTGAAGATCAACTGAAGTACGCCCTGTGCAATCAATATGTTGCAGATAGATTCTTTCTCAGATTTGACTCACAGAAAGCATAAGGAAGATTTTCTCTCATCCACAGTAAAAGAGAATGAAAGGAAGAACTCCCTGGCTATCTCTGTCGCATGACCACAGGGCCCTGGTTTAAAAATAAAGCCCAACAAAATAAAAGATTCATTCCTTAGGAGAGCTGCGGCTCCTGTCAGACCCGAGGCACCTTCCAGACCACCTGCGCAGGGCTGCAGCTCAGGACCGGCTCGTCCGCCTCAGAGCAGAGAAACTAATAACCCCATAGCCGACGTTGCATCTCCCCTATTCAGCACTTAAAAGCCATGATTGAATTTCATCTTGATTTCATTAAATATTCATAAAGGCCAATTAGAAGGGCAGTGCTGGCTAGCAGTGAGGACCCCTCTCCATCACTCTGTCACACACACACACACGCGCGCACACACTATCAGATGCCACTGGGTGGGGCAGCGTCTAACAGACCAGCAGACCAAGCCTGAAGAAACACTCCGGATGAATCTCTTTGTCTGCATAGCCTTTTCTTTCTCTCCCACTTCATTCACTTTAACTCTCTCACACACTCAGCCTGAGAACAGACGCTGTAGACGGATATGATATGATACGATACACTCACACTGAGACATCATTAAATAAAACTGGAAGGCAAGGAAGCGCTTTAGCCTATAGATAGAGACGTAGAGAGAACATTAGGCTCTAATAGGCACTGAGCAGAGCTATGCTACAGACACACACACATCCCATCCTTCCATTTATCCATCCATCCATCCATCCATCCAGAACATGCCACTTGGTGACTGATGGACTTTCAAACTGAGTTATGAGAGACAGTGAGTCAGACTAGAGGTGGAAGATTATAGGATGAGGGAGGACGAGCAAAACGGACAACGGAGAGGTAAAGGGTAGATTTCATAAACAAAACAGCATGTGGTGAAGCAGAAATCTGTGCTAGTGCTCCAGATAGAGCTATAAAAACACTTTATATGAAAGTAGGTATAAGTTTGTCATGAATATATGAGTGTATGTGGAAGGAGGTGTGTGTTTGACTTTTTTCATCAACACAGAGTTCGAATCTTTTACAAAGTGGCTCAGAGCTTGGACACTTTAACAAAATTTTGAATGCATGGTGTAAAAAACAAAACAAAAACATAGGACGCAAGGCAGGGTACACTTTGGACAGGGTGCCAATCCATCGCGGGGCAACACACTCAAAAAGACACTCATTTACACACATTACGGGCAATTTGGGAATGCCAGTTAACCTAATCTGCGTGGGACTGTGGGAGGAAACTGGAGTACCCCAAGGAAACCCACCAAGCACGGGGAGAACATGCAAACTCATTTTGAACGCATATTACATTTTTATCTCATTTTTATCACACCTGAGGAGTTGAGGGTTAGGGGCTTTGCTCAGGGGCCCAACATTAGCAAATTGGTGGTTGTGGGGTTTGAACCTGGGACCTTCCAAACCATAGTCCAGTGCCTTAACCAACAAACGCATGCAATACATTTACATTTAGATAGTTGTTTATCCTGCCTAAAAATTTGTCCAGTGAAAATATTTGGTTGGCTGCAGTTCATACTTTTACAAATTAATAATAACCATTAACCAATAACCATTTTTCTTAGAAATCATAATGTAGCTTTTCTAGTAAACCCATTATGCTTCTGTGTATTCGCTAAAAATGGGGGTGAACCATGACTTGATATTATTGGCTAATATTCTAAGAAAAACATTTAAAGTCATTGCATTTGTCTTTTAAGTCTGTGCTAATCATGTAATGTGCATAAAATGGCCAGGGGCATAACTACTGAGTAAAAAAAGGTCAGTTTCAGGTTGCCTTTAACAGCAGTCATGCAAATAACCTGAGTTGTTGTCATGGAAACAAGATAATGTCATCCCCAAGCTTCTGATGCGACTGTTTCTTGGTTTCTGACAATCAGTATTTTGGTACTGGATACCAAATGTCTTTGCTAAGTGAACTAAATGCAGGTAAGTGTGGAACGGCTCCACGGTATAGGAACTTGATTGGGTACTGGCTAAAGTGAAAGAAGCAATCTGCCCTGCTAGAGGTGACAGACAGAATGTGTGAATGAGCAGAGTTAAAATTGTTATTTTAGCTACGTTATTTTAAAATTCCCCCTATATAGATCAGCTCAACGGGGAGGCGCATTACAGACAAACAGCACAGTTCATAGGCAGTGCGGTAATGGAGCCTGTCATAACAGCAACCTCAAGGCTCCTTTCCTCGTTGACCCAAAACAAAAATCGATAGCATGCCACTGACTTCACAAAATCAATCAATCATTTTACAGCCCGGATAGCTTACCAAATGGCTCGCTTGCAATCTGCTCTCCAAAGGGACCTGTCACTGATGGAGTCCTGAAGGAGTGACCTGATATTTATGTGATGCAAAGATCAATGACCTCCTGCTTGCTCCTAGCTAAGCGGAGCCACACTGCTGAGTCATGGCGCGCAACAGCAGTGCACTCTGGGACAACCGCACACCTCCAGCCATTACCTCGAATTAGCCTCGTGCACTGCTTTAAGGGCAAATCTGAATGTTTGGCTTTTAGATGAAACTTAAAGCACCTGGACGGCGTATCGGTTGCTATGAAACCGGCTGCTGGAAGCCGTGTTGCGCCAACAGGAAAGTGTGTGAATGAAAGAATGATTACTCGAAGTGCTCTGGAGTTCATATCTCTGATTAACTAAAGAAAGTGATAGGACTAAATTGGTTGAGCCTGCCAGGATAATCTGTTGAAGTACGCAGACGTTTTATTTCCTGCCTTCGTCGGCTAAAAAGCAATTTAAAGGAAATAAAGCAAAGCAATTGGTACACCATCTATTGTGTAGGTCAGACAGTCTGAGTTAACACTTACTGGCTTGGTTTCATTTTTAGAAAATGTGTGTGCTCAGGAGCAGGACTAAGCAATTTATCGCTATAGGAACATAGAGTATATGATGGATTTGTTTGCAACAACCTCTCAGACATGCACAAACACACACAATGCAATACTCAGGCCAACACAATGTAAGAGACAACACAATTGTGGCAGTGAGGGCGCGCGTGTGTGTGTGGCATGGCTCTGCACAGTGCATAGTCTAGCTCAAATCCAGAGGTGACCTAGAGGAGGACTAAAGGACGAGAAGCCATTTCCTAATCAGATCAAATAAAACATGTCTCTAATCAGATGGCAACGGAGAGGAGGAACAGCGAAGCGCGCACACTCACACACACACACAAACACTGCACAAGTGTCTACACCCTACACTGAGAATGCCAAAGGCTCTCATTAGAACAAAGATCTAAGAAACAATGTTTTAAACATGATTAAGGACAAAAGCAGAAGGCTGAATGAAAGAGTAGGATCACGTAAGGTAATAAATCATGTCAGGGTGTGCTCTAGTTGAAAAATAATCAGCAAAAGGATGGTGAGATGCGCCCCAAACTGACGCTACATTACATTACATTAACATAAAAATTATTAATGAAACACATATATTTTATTTAGTCGTTAGCACTGTGGCCTCGCATCTGGGTTTCCTCCGAGTACTCTGGTTTCCTTCTACAGTCCAAAGACATGCTGATTAATGCAGATGCTAGATTATTAACAATCCTTGTCCTGCTAGATTTGAGTACAGCCTTCGACACTATCTCACACACACTATTCTACTAAACTGTTTCACTACTATTGGCATGACTGACATCCCACTTGCCTGGTTCACTTAATACCTCCCTGACCGTACACAGTTTGTGCAATTAAAAAAATTTTTTCTCAGCCTTTCCCAGTCAGTGGCGGTGTTCCCCAAGGCTCTGTCCTTGGCCCCCTTCTGTTTCTCATCTATCTTCTTCCTCTTAGTCACATCTTTTGAAAATTCATAAAGCCTGATTCTGCTCTTCCACCCTTCTGTCTCACCAACTGCTTAAATGAAATAAACACTTGGTTTTCTTGCAACTTTCTCAAACTTAACAGCAATAAGAGGAAGTTTTAAAATCCACTCCTATCCAAGTCCAGCAGTTTCTCACTCTGCATCAATGGTTTCTCAGTTTCTCCCTCTCCTTAAGTCAAAAACCTGGGGTTCATCTTTGATGGTACTTTTTCTCCTTCGACTCCCATATAAACCATATCTACAGGTCATGTTACCTCCAACTACGTAACATTTCTCGTCTTCGTACCACAAAAACCTCTACGTAAGCTCCAACTTATTCAGAACTCCGCTGCCCATATCATAACCCAAACACTTATAATGCATCACATTACCCCCACCATTCAACAACTTCACTGGCTCTCTATCAAACACAGTGTAGAGTTTAAAATTCTCTTCCTTGCATTTAAATCACTTCATAATATCGCTTTTCGTGTGTAGAGGTCTCACAGACAGCGTCTCTCTTATTAATCAGAATAAAAAAGGAACATATCTCGGTTTGAATAGTGTATAGAGTAAACGGCATGTGCAAATGATTCAACCTGTGTAACAATCTGCCAAACAGAAGCATCACCATGGTAACATTTGAATGTGGTTACAATCATAAACATTGCATACACTATTGCATTTTCTATGCATGTGCATTTGTGTCACAATGCATTCTAGGGACAAAAAACAACAACCTGGTCTTGGTTTGTATTAAACAATAAAATAAATAAATAATTGTGAGGTTGGATTGCAGGAAAGATTAGAATGGAACTATACTGGGAAAGATTAGGTTTTTATCAAGTTACATTATCTTGATTATAGTCACATTTATTTAATATTTTTTATTATAAGACCAAAAATGAGCCAAATATAAGATTATGAAGCGTACTTCTAGCCATACTCATTTCAGTTCAATTTCCTCATCCTACTTGCAGATAATTTTGCTTCTTTCTTGATATCATTGTTTCAAAACAGTATAATTATCTGCCAATAAAGCAAGGATTTAAAATGACTTAAAGTCAGAAGAAATAGCTAAGAATATACTTAATAATCTTATATTTGTTTTTTGTAAGTTATAATAGAAATAAAATAGGAATAATGATAGTCGTGTTAATTAAACTTGTAGAGATATTTAATGGTGGGCAGGTGCCATGGTGGTGCAGTGGTTAGCACTGTGGCCTCACACCTCCAGAATTGAGAGTTTGAATCACACTTTTGGGTCTGTGTGTGTGGAGTTTGTATGTTCTCAACGTGCTTGGTGGATTTGCTCTTATTGCTCTGGTGCGTGTAAGTGTATGCCTGAGAGTGCATGTGCTTGTGTGCCCCGCGATGGGTCAGCACCATGTCTAGGGTGTTCCCCGCCTTGTGCCCCGAGTCCCCTGAGATAGGCTCCAAGCCTCTAGTGACCCTGTATAGAATAAGTGTTATAGAGAATGAGTGCGTGAGTGAGTAAAGTTGGGCAACTGTCTTTGTTTAAGTCACTGATGATAATGAATTGTTCACAATATGACCTGGAGCATGAAATAAGAAGGTTGCATTTAAAGGCAGTGATGTAAATAACTTAAGATATTGTCATGGCAAATATATAACAAAGCTTTCAGTGTGAGACTTTTTTTTTAAATTTTGTTCAATCTGCTCCTTTGCACTGGAGACGATTCTGCTCTTTTGCACGGTTCTAACTCAGACACCGGTATGGGTGCTTGAGACGGAACCCTCAGCTCACATGGTGAATTATGGGTATCTACTTTCTTACACTCTGACAGGATTCACAAGCTCCCAGTATTTACAAGAAGCTGACCTTAAATGCTGCTACTCTTGTATACATACATTTGGTTTGTCATCTTATATGTAACATGCATGTTTTCCCTGAGTTTATAGTGCACATAACAAGTTGACTGAGAATGAAGTTAAGAATCTGAGTGAATTAATATTTGCTATCTAAACATAGCCACTGTAACAAATATGTCCCAGAAACAGCAAATAATGATAGCACTGTAACAAAAAGCAAAGGAATACTTAAACAGGCCTTTTTCCCCTTTTTTCTCTTTCCTATCCCAAACAAAGCACTGCTCTGTGTTCTTGCTATGCTCCACTTTATGTGCATCTTTACCACATGCACAATCCTCTTTCTGAACTACACACTGCCTTAAATTCCGCAGTCGTCTAGATTGCTGCAGGGGAATGTCGCAGAGGCCGTAGGGATGGGGTTAGCGCAGGACAGACCGTGCATGTGCGGATATGGACAGAGGAGTTCATGAAGTAGTCCTGCATTTGGGACCGCTTTCCAAAAACAACACGCCAGACCATCGGTTCTGACATCCTGGTTAATCAGATGGGAGTTGTGCATGATTAGAAACAGAGCAGGAGGGAGAAAGTGAACTTGTGCACGTAAGAGAAAGAGAGATGGAAAGCACGCTAAGTTGCAGCTGTCGGAGTAAAACATTGAGGAAAAAAGGACCAGAGAAGCAGAGGCTCTGCTGCAGAGTTAAATTTGGAGTACAGTGATTACTACAAAGTGGCCTGATCTCTAAGAAGAGGGCATAAACATACACACACACACACATACACTCACTCCCAGTGCACTGCTGAGAAATGCATGGGGAGGCGTAAAAGGGCATGTTCTCTGCTGCTGTGGGGTCTTGCCAACAAACTGCCTTATGAGCTGGAACGTCTGCAATCAAATATGTCCTTAAAGACAATAAGGGCACTAAGTTATTATCTGGATGCAAATACAATGCTACAAAGAAAGAAAAAAGGTAAATAGGAAGGATAGGGAGGGATGTTATTCATATGACAAATGTGTGTATCTTACAAAAGCACTAGTACTTGTTCTCCTTACTAGTGCTACTTGTCTCCTCTCTCTCTCTGTCTTTCTCTCTCTTTCTCTTGCTGCATGGCATTTTAAAGCTGTGGTAAGCAGAATGCATTGTAGGATGTCATTATCCCGGAGAACACTGACTGAATGTGGAAACGCTTTGGATTTATGCTGACAGGATTTGTCTGAGTTATCAGTCTTTGCCTTTAGCAGCATAAAAAAACTCATGAATGTGAAGGAAGCGGTTCGATGGGTGAAACACTAATGACACCGAAAGGACAAGACCACAATAGTTTCTGGAGAGGATGTACGTATTCAAGCAACAAAAATGCAGAAAAATGCTGCTGTCCTGTAAGCTGCAGACATGTTGCATCTATGCATCATGCTGCTTGATTTTTTTATTTTTATTTTTTTTAATGAGGAAAAACAGGCTGACCAATCTAAGGCTTAATACGCTATATAAATGATAATCCTGCTGTGTGTCTCTGCCGCTAATCTTGGCATTTCAAAAGTCACAAAGGGACGGAAAATGAAAAGTTTTGATGTTGAAGTTTGTATCTTCTGCTCTGAAAGATAAGACAGAAAATGACAGGCTATATGTTCTATGTAAACGTAATACGCTGAAACTGATAAGAACATGTGACAGAGCAACAGATGCTGTGGGGCAGATATGTTAATACCTGCATCTCTCTCTCTCTCTCTCTCTCTCTCTCTTTCACACACACACACACACACACATTCCATTCTGTCACAAAAAATTATAATCTGTTTAGATTTATCCTCATATTTATTCATATCTTTATTATAACCAGATTTGTATTTATTCTATGCTCATAATACACTCCCTGGACAAAAAAAGCCACCATTTTTAAAGGGGAAAAATTATTGAGCTGCATCAAGCAAAGAAAACAAATAAGGCAGTATATTATTATTATTATTATTATTATTATTATTAGATATTTTTTTCTAGGAAAAAATCAATAAAGTACACAAAGTGCAGTAAGCAATTTATGATTTTCCATAAACAAAGCAAAATACAGCCAGTTATTATTTCTTATAATAACATTCAAAAGATAAAAAATGTGCAAAAAAGATGACTAAACAATTCTTCTTGGGGAAGATTTAAGTGAAGACAATGAGAATAATTAAAGCTAAAATTCAAAAGAGCTAAATCGGCACATCACTCATGTACACTCTACAATTGTTCCATTTTCAAACTTCTCTTCATAGCAATTTCATTTGTGTCTGTAATATGTTTCCATAATCCTCACCACCATGCATACTAATTGCATACAGGCATGCGAATTCAAATGGTAACAATACAGAATGAGAGAGAATATAATTTAGAGATAGAGAACTAAATACAAAGAGATAAAAGACAAAGAGAGAGAGAGAGAGAGAGCGAGAGAGAGAGAAAGAGAGAGAAAGTTTTAGAGGAAGACTTGACCTTGATGGAAATGAAGAAGAAATTCTAACTAGTTAAAATGAACAAGCAGTATTCACAAACGTACTGTACAGACTTCTCATAGCACTACTGCACTTAATACATAGCCTACAGACTCTAAACACCAACACTGCCTATTATATTCCCCTCCCATGACAAAATAAACAAGAAAACAGTAATTTGAAGCATCTGTAATCACCTTAGCCACATCCTCTGAGCTGCACGCCTTCATTTTGCATGCTTTTAATTTGTTTTCACAGCGGTTCGAGCAAATTGAATTTGTTAATTAAAGCAGCAAAATGAAATGCTGAGCATTATTGACGAGATGCTAATTGTGTTAGTGTGAAAATTGGAAAGGGGGGGAGGAGGTGAGAAAAACAGGGGGATCAGGGGAGGGCTTGAGCGTATCAATAGCCAGGACAAATCATATTACAGCAGAAGAAAGGGAGCACAGTGCAGCAGACGGACCCTGGAATGTGCATGCGTGTCGTAGGTGAACTCTAAATCTGTAGGTCAAATGTAACATACATCCTCTCTCACACACAACTGCCTCTCCTTATATGCGAATAAACAAGTTCTGCAGCAGCTCCTAAAACAGCTCTAGTTATATTTTAAATGTCTGTACGTTGCATCTCTACACAGCCAAGAGATGTGAGCAGACATGATGTTTTACATCACGGAAGTGTTTGTATATATTGAATCGAAGTAAATCACTTTTATTGCTTTACAGCAATGATATCCAATTTAATATTAATCATGCTTTGACTGCATCTAATGAAATTCATTTCCCAAGTAAAGTACACTAGAAATCAATCAATCAGAGGTTCCTGACACCAGTTTTAGGCACCCGAAGTGAAATTCTCAACGCTTTCCCTTACTCTCAATACACGCGGTTCAATTTATGATGAGAGTGATTAACTAAGGGGTGTTTATTTCTCATTACCCAAAGTACTGAACGTTTTAGCAAACAGAACTCTACGACTGTGTTTTTTCATTTACCCAAAAGTTCTGTAAAGACGTTTTTAGATCAACATCAGCACTAATCAAAGCTAATTAGACTTGTAGCTCTGTCTACTATTGTTTATGACTGATTGGCTATGCATAAACATACAATATGACATCGCATACAGAGAGTGCACATACATGCCTTTTTAAAAAGAACATCTGAACAGACTGCAATTTTTAGGGAGAGAAACTGATTTAAGACTGATTTGGTTTTCAATACATGTCTTGCCAATCAGACCAGCCAACAAAGTAAATCCAGTCACTTCTTCTATATTGTAATAATGTTGTTTCGTATAAAAAATGAAGATGTTGGCTTTTTACGGTCATCACTATGAATGTTGCAATTGTCTCTCGTGTTGCTCAAGACTTAAGCAACGTTGCTTTAAAAATATATTGTTATAATACATTTACAATACACCGCCTCGGCACCCCACCTTTAGCTCTGATTATGGCGCACACGGTGGTGGCCAATTCATGTGAAAAATGCTCCTAGAACTAGTCTTGGAATAGAACATCCATAGATGGAATGACCAGGTCATTCAGTACATTCAGGTCATCAGCTGACTTTCATCTTTGGCCACATGAAACTGCTGAGTCTAGAATTGACAGATTAAAGCAACCCCATATCATAACACTGCCTCCAGACTCTTGTATTGTGGGCACTATGAATGATAGGTGCATGGCTTCATGTGCTTCTCTTCCTACCCTGATGTACCCATCACTCTGGAGTATGGTCAATCTGGACACATTAGGCCACACAAACCTTTGCCATTTCTTCAAAGTCAAAACTCTATGTTCTCTAACAAACTGAAACATAGCTGTGAATCCCTTTTCTCCAATGCAACTTCACCAAGAGGTCACAAGTTTTTCCAAAAAAATGTTTCCCACGAAGTTGACAGCTCAGCACTATCCTTTCAGGTTTTAATAATGTTTTAGAGGATTAAATCTTCTTAGATGTTGTCTTTTCTTGTTGGAGGCCAATAATTTGATCCTTCTGAAACTACAGCTTTTCTTTTTGGCCCAGGCAGTGTATAATGGTCCTGAACTGCTAGTTGCCCTGGCAATCTCTTTATTCCAGAAATGCATTCAGTAATACTTTTAGTCTTGCTAAAAGACACTTACTTGTCTTTATTGTCTTAATTTGGTTTAAAGCTTGTGAGAAATAGTAATGTGATTTATTCTTGTTGAGAAATGTGTCTTTACCCAGCTGTGAACTTGTTATCTGACTGATTGCACGTGTTGCAATGCAAATATAATCAGTAGAAGTGTGGCACACATTATTTACATATGGAATATGTAAGAAAGATTACAACGTAAGTTGTTTGCAAAATAAAGATTAAATGAGATAGAATTTTGCTTCTTCCATAAAGTAAAATTTGTTTTCTTCAACACACTCTCCTCCACAGTAGGCGATAACCCTGTGCTCATGCCGGGGTCACTGGCTTTATTGCTTCAGCTTGCGTGATTAGGCGTCCAATAGCTTTATTTTGCATATACAGCTCAGCTTTTTGAATAAATCTTTAAACAGCCCATTTGATCTTCCCTCCCTGTCAGGACAGGGCATACTTTCTAATGACTGGATTTCCCCCAAGCCACATGAGATGCTTACTGAACAAGGTGGAGAGATCGAGGAAGGACAGAACGGAACAGCAGAAAAGAGGAGAAGAGACAGGAGGAGACAGGAGTGTAGGTGAAACAGGGATAAGAGGGAGGTAAGGTGAGAACAGGAGAAAGGAGAGGAGGAGTGGAAACACAGGGAAGTGGCACTGCAGTGGCTGCTTGTCCTTGCTGGAGCAGAACGGGGCGTGACAGTGAACAGTGCTTAAATTAGCAAGTTGATTACGCTGCTAATTACTGACGTTAGTGTGTTACTGATACAACCCAGGCGAATCGAGACCAACAATTTGGCTCCATACACACCAGAAGCCCACAGAGCACTGGCACAGAGTAAAAGAAGAGATCAAAATATGTAGGAAGGCCAGGAAAAAAATAAAAATAAAAAAGCAATAAAAGGTACAAATACAAAAAAAAAAATATATTTTTTTTAGTTAGAGCAGTGTTACTTTACTGCAGATTCTGAGAGGACTGTAGTACATTAATTCATTCTTTCATTGTGAAAAACAGCATGACCAGCATAATGCATTTTTGCTAGTCAACCATGCAGGTTTATATTTAAATTTATTCATCTGGCAGACGGAATAAAACAACTTATACGTGAGGCAGAATCATGAATACAGCTGAGCTGTTCAGAGGGATTCAACAGTGGCTCTCTAGCAGTGATATTTTCTAATGAATTTAGTGGGTTCTAGTTCCCAAAGTAAAGTAGCATAATTGAAACCCACGCAAAGTAAAAACCTTGTGCAACTTTGTTATTGTATCACTAGGGATTCCAGTGCCAATGCACACATGTAGTCTCAACTACATGCCCTGACTCCCAAGCAGTAGAACAGAGAAGAGTTGGCTTTATTGTCCATAGTGAGTCCGATGCCACAGGGAGTGCAAGCAAGTTGCATACAAGATCTATGAGCTCATGTATGCAAAATGTGACAGATAGTACTTTTCTCCTAGTGTGTTTCAGGGGATAGTGCAAAAAACATGTACGTAGCTGGCTGACTTCCCATTCCTTGGAGGAAGACATCCTCTAGGTTGGTAGTGTGATATGGAGAACTGGCTGATGTGTTAGAACTAAGACTAAATTAGAGGGCAAACAAAGAAACAAGACTTTGTTAACCTATTAGTGTGCCTTCTATTCAGATCTGTATACATTTCATGACCATTATTTAAACAAGTATAAGAACAGTATTTAAATATTCATATGAAAATTATGTACAGTAACTATTTATAGATATTAAGAAAAAATATATAGTAATACTGTATTTAGCTATAGAGACTTCAATTAATAAACTTTATACTGACTGAACATATTTTTAATCCTACTTGTTTTTCTAGATTTTAAAACCTATAATAAACCCATTTATTTCAAGTGACTAGTCAAGTATTCTACTTACTCAATAACACGTTAATGAAACAGAATAAGGTTGATAGTGAAGGTTTGTGAGCCCCATCACTGTAACTTCACAGCAAACCCACTTGCAGCTTCACACACCCTGGAGGACCCCAGATCCCCCACTGAGAACAACTGGCTTCTGAATAATATATATTCAATCAGTTAAATACACACAACATCTACATTGGGGGGACGACGACATTGTTTAAAATCAGTAAAAATGTTTGGATTCAATATTAACCATAAAAACTTATAAAATTACTTTATACTAATTTTACAAAAATAACATAAGTATCTGTCCAGTTTAGAGTCCTGTCCATGGCCATATATTATTTCTCATAATAATAAGCTATCTATAACTATCAGGAAGAAAATAACTGTTGATCAACATGTGTCTCCTGAGAGACACGTTAAGCAGACATCTTTCTCTTTTCAAACTCCTGTGTCACAGAGTAGCAAAACACTCTTAGAGGAAAGCACTATTTGCCCTCTTTATGCACACAGACATCCAAGATTAGCAACTTTGTTCCCATGACTCCTAGCCACGCATGGGCCACAAGGGAGCCCTATAGGTTTTTCATTGCCTCCAAAAGACCAAACAGCATGTCACGTTGTTTATAACTAACCAAGTTTATACCCTGGATAAACTTAGTGTGGATTAAGCAACCTGTGAATTAGCTTTTCCAAGCAAATCACGTACAGTATGTGCTTAGCGCTCCCTTAGCAGAGAGACCATACATCTGTAAATGCTATGGCTCTACCATAAATGTTATAATCTCTGCATATGTACACTATTTGCCCAAAAATCATACCTTCCCCTTACGTATATCTCAATCTGTCATTTCTTTGGGAAGGCTTTCCACTAGGTTTTAGCTATGGCTCATCCATTATGAAGATAAGGTTCCAGGTTTTGATGTCTTTTAAAAAGGCATGGCATATGGTTTATTCTGAAGGTGTTCTGTTGGCTTGATGTCTGATCTATACAGGCCTCTTGTGTTTTTCCACTCCAACTTTGGCTTGAGCCATGTAGGAAAATGAAAAGCTGCAGTGAAGAGAAATCATAACACTAAAGCATACAAAGACATTCTATATACACATCCTACATTCTACATATAACAATATATGCGTGTGACAATCAGGTGTCCACAAAATTTTGACCATATGGTCTAGTTTCCCTTAGCGCCATGCCTTCCTTTGGACCATGAGCCCTTTAGACCATAAAACCAGGGAAATCAGATGTGTTTCCAGTGTGTTATTCAGATGTGCCTCCAGTAGGCATGTTCACAAAAAGTGAGAAAACGTGCCAAACATTTTATGTCATGTTCATTCATTCATTTTTGTCAATTGATGTTGGATTCGCTTTAAGACTGATGTTTAAGAGTGGAGTCTACTCTACTTCAGACACTGAAGCTATAGATTTTGCTATTTTAAAAGTTATCTTTCCGCTTGCTTACAAAAATAGCCTGTTAAATTTAGCCCTGTCCCGGTCTGTCTGTTTCTTAAGAAAAAAAAGAAAAGAATTCTAGATTAGCTGAATTACCAAGCTAGTTAGTTAGCATGCTAGTATTAGTATAGTAGGTTGAAGCTACGGTACATGCATCTATTTCTCTGTAAGCATTAAACGGACCAAGCCTTTAAGGATAACGCATGTCTGGACTGTGACTTTTATGCAGGAAGATGAGACAATAAGACTTCTAGCCATTTACATTAGCAAGTTGCACACAGCTAGTGCTATAAACATTATGCATGCAAGCTAACTAGCTTGTTAATGCAATTAGTCTATACTTTTTACCTCCTAGGGAGCAGAAAGGCCTCTAGTTTTACCATATCATTTTTTTTTACCTTTTATATCACGAAACAGGCTCAAATTGAGGATGTCATCGTTAATTAACACTTTAATATTCACACACAATAGATGTGTTGCTATAGTACTTAGACTGTACCTCCGTACCTCTGCGGTCATGTGGTAAAGAACTTATGTATATTTAGATCACAATCTACATGCACAGTTTATTAAAGGGCATGGATTGACAAACTGAGCACATGAATTGACATACTAAGCTCACAGATTGATAAACCAAGGACATTCATTTGGTCTGTCAGTCGCTCAGTTTAGTTGATCTATGCACTATGTTTAGTAAACTGTTCTCGGTTTATAAATCCAGGTGCATGCTTTTGTCATCTGTGCACACAGATTCTACCATAATTTTTTTTGGACCCGATGACCGATGGGGGACTCCATAAGAGTGAAATGCCTGAAAACAATAAAAATGGATTGTTTCAAGGAAAACAATTTCCTGTTTTTTGATTGGCTAGAAAAATGCACCTCTGCAAAGGGGCTAGGGGGGCAGTAGCTCATTTGCAGTTAAGTGCATTTACAGACACTGTAACGATGTGTTTGGAACACAAGTGAAACAGAAGAAATTTCAGGCATGCTAGAATGCATGAATGGGCAGGTATTTCAGCCTGGAACATTAACAGACACATTTTGGAGACTTATGTTAACTTGTTAAGAAGTAGTATAATAGATTCCCTTTAATACACAGTTTGACATTAAGTGCGTCTTTTTTGTTCTCAGTGCTGCTGAAATAGAGATAGCTAATCTAAAAGGACTGTTTGTGTGGTTGTTACTGAAGTGCCTGAGCAAGAGACAAAATTCTACTCTATTAACTGTGGATAGCGATGGTGTAATTTAGAAAACGTGTGGAAACTATCAAAGACACATGAACATGCACAAACAACTTACAAGACACATATGCAGCAAAATCATCTCTCTATCTCTCTCTCTCTCTCTCGCTTCTATTTTCATTAAAGTAGCCTGCTGAATGGTGTCTGTATGCAGGTAATTGTTTGCGTTTAATGAGGTGGAAGAAGAGAAAGGAAACTATCAGAAGGAATGTTCTGAAGTCAAGAACATCTTGTCAAAATAAGTAAAGTTTTCTCATGGACAGTAGTTAGCGGTTCCTGAGTGTGTCTGACCAAAAGGTTGCGAAACAAGGAGTCATCCTCAACGCTGCTGTTCCTAAAGAATAACTGCTAATGTTTTAACGCAGATGTTAGTGTACTTAGACACACCGAGCCATGATAGATTTTTTCTCTCCAGTAGTGTTAAGTTTGTTATAGCTCTATTTACCTAGAGTGGTCAAAATCACTCTGCTTATATCTGACAGAAATTATCTAGAGACCAGAGTTGACACAAATTCATTAGAGTTTTCACCAGAGATCCATATTCACGGCTCACCCACAATGCACCGACAAGCATTGCTATGCCTCGGGTTGTCCAGTGGCTAATGGGAATAGAAATCTTTATTTTAATTCCTTTTTTTAAACCATTGTCCCTTTCACCTTCTCTCACTTTGTGTGTGCCAAGCTATTTTTTTCCCTAGTAAATTGAATTATACAGCATTTTGACTTTCGGGTGGGAGAAGGGCAGGTAAGTGCTATCAGCCATTCCAGATACACTGATTAAGATCAATCCACTGAGACAGAGAGAGAGGGACAGATATAGACAGACATGAAAAGAAAACTAAGAACAGAATCCATCAGACCTCAAACTTCCCTCCTCCACTCTGATCAACATGTTTGCTGGGTGGAGATTTTTAATGATAACTCCTGGCCTAGATGGTGTGATCCTGTCTCCTCACATTCCTTCACTGACTGGATACTCCTTGTAGTCACTTCGGTAAAACTGGCCCTGTGCTGTCTGTTTAACTATTTAATTAGGTTTGCTAGGTGCTTAGCCCCTTCATTAGTACAGTAGGCATAATAATGGCAGCGCTTTAATTACACGTGTGGTGGAACAGAACTGCATGTCCAAGCTAACACATCTTCTCTATTCCTGATAACGACTACAGGAAGTTTTGCAAGACAAAAATGACAAGGAAAGTGGTCTCCTGTGGAACGTTCTTTTTTCGGGAACAGGATTTGGTGACATAGAGGAAGGATATTTATACAGTGTTTCACTGCATCTCATTTAAAAACAGCTCTTGCACTGAGCTGAAAGAGACAAAACCAGCTATTGATCCTGCGGCTCAAAAGGAAGGGCAGCTTGTGAAAAGCGAGAGATGGTGGTTGAAAGGAGAGGCAAGGTGGCTGGATAGAAGGAGAAGTGTCCTTTGTGTCTGAAAGGGGAAGGTTTCAAATCACAAGGTGGCAGGTTGACGGCCTCACAATGGCAGCTACGGGAGGCTAGATCTGACACCCATGCCCTTAGCAAAGGTTATTGCCTTTTCAAGTGGCCTCTACAATACACTCCAAAGCCAAGTACAAACACACATACACATATACACCTTCTCTATCACAAACACTGTTAAATATATACATGCACTCCCAGTCATTTACAGAGATATTTATCTGTACCTTCTACCGCTTATAAAGCAATAGAAAGAAGACACACGCACACACACACACATACAAAAAGAAAAAACGTCAGCGGATACCCGTCATATCCTTCCTTATGATAGAGCACCCCTGTGTTTAGGGTTGAGTGTGTTATTTTTCTCCTTCTTTCCCTCTCCTTTGAGGCACTGAGGGAGAATGTGGAGACCGATCCTCTGAAGGAGCCTTCATGGGAACAAAATTTATACGTCGCCAATTCATAATCGAAAAACTAAGTGACAGAAAGCTTAAACCTTCAGGCCTTGGCGGAGTTGCTATGGGAACCAGGGGACAGGTCTGAGGACCGGACATCTCCATCACTCATTGGCTAATCCTCCATTATTTAAAATCCGCTCTCTTGACTGGCATAAACTTTATTACGGGCGACAGGTCCGAGTTTCAAAACACAGGCTGTCTGTGAGTATGACACGGGTAATTTGTTTTTATCATAATCCAGTTATATGGGGACAGGCTTAACGCACTTAGCTTTTATTATGATGCTTAGAAGAGAGCTCTGCATGCGTTGTTTTGTAATGCTGTCACGGAGGGAGTGGAGCAATCCTGAACTGCAGAACAAGTTCACTTTGGACGGGAGCGTCAGAGACTGACGTCAGCACGAACAGTGAGGCAAATACAGGGTGGATGCGAAGAAAGATAAACATGGCAACTCTAATTCATACACATACACAATACTGGAGGATCAAAAGCTTCCCTTTTGCTTTTACTTGAATTTGCTTCATGCAAATTTACCTCTCTCATAATGGAACGTATACTGTTCTATAAGTGGCAGGTCCTAAACAGTACCTGAGTGATTACTAGATATACAAATAAATATGCACATAGCTGTAGAAAACAAAACGCACATAAAAAAACAAACATAGGTTACGCTTATAAATATATGCTTATATGCTGATTTTTCCCTCATTACCATTTTTATTGATATGATATATTTTCTTCACAGATTTTACTGTTGATTTTCTTATATATTTGCCCATTTAATAACTGATCTCATTTTTTACATTTTATTTATCTGTTCATTTATTTACCCTTTGATATGTCAAATTTAGTGAATACTATAATTTTTGTATTATTTTAACAAACAAACAGAAACAACAACAACAAACAGAATGAGAGGGCGAAACCCACAGGTTACTGGTCTAGATATACACTACCGTTCAAAAGTTTGGGTCACTTTCTAACTCCATGATCGTTCCTGATTTTTATTTCTTTCTACATTGTAAAGGAATG
>JAOVVA010000032.1:6232383-6243478 GCA_028565275.1 Leiocassis micropogon | reverse complement strand
GAAATTAATAATAAAGTCTTACTATTATTTTGATACTAAAGTAAATTTCAAACAGACTCAAAATGTGTATACTACATACTGTATCACAACGTTTAGGTTTGATTAAAAAACAAATCTGTAAAAGTTCAATATAACATGCCCAAAAAAGCTAAATCAGCTATTTGATATTGTGGAAGCATAATTTTTCATCTTGAAAAAATTCAATATTATATCATCATTTTCCTGACTAGCACTTCGAGAGTCAATAATATTATTCTTCCAAATACTTTTTATGAAAATCAATCTGACCAATCAGTATTGTTCACTATGGTTTTGGCTCAGGGACATAACTAGTTTCCCCAGTGTTTACTTGTAAGCATCCTATTTTGTCTAGTCAATGTCATGTCTTATTATACCATTAAAGCAAAATTTTAACAGAAATATTGAACATGCTCCAGATGAGTTTCACAGCCATACTGAATACATGAATAAGAACATTACGCTCTTATCTACAGCCTTGCATTCATGATTCACCTTCATGAGTTCATGATTTAAAGAAAATGATGTATTTCTCTCAAATATAACAAATAATCTTGAATTTGTTAACAGGTTTCAAATAAGACTGAGAGCTCAAAGAACGCATCAAAAGTCTCATTTATATCCACAGTCCCCGCTGGTGCTGGGTGTGAAAGTCATTCATGTGATATATGAGGCATTCTTCATTATTAAATTATGCAGAGCCTTAAAAGCATGCATCACTCATATGTATTTCAGTCTGATCTCATTTAGAATTTAACATAGTGTTCTTCAGGTGAGCTGATAAAGCATCATTGTTTGGAATCTCTGAAATACAGGCACCAGGAATAATATTGCTGCTGACATCCGTCTTGTTCTAATGTAATTATAGAAATATGATATGAAGAGCTAATGAAATTAACATTGTTAGTCATCACAATTAGGGTACAGTTACAAATGCCATTAAATAAAAGTTACACTGTGCTTACTGTTTATGTATGTGCGTTTGCTGCCTTGCATGTGCATGATAGTGTGCATGTGTGTGTGTGTGTGTGTATGGCCTCAGTTTAACTGCAAAACATCTTTGTTTCACACCACTAGAAGAACACAGTATGCAGATACAACTGGTGTACCCTCATCTCTCTCTCTCGTTATAAAAGAAGCTGCCACAGACCTAAGAACGCAGGACATAAAAAGACAAATAAGGCCATAAAACTCCCTTATGCCCATGCATACTAATACAAGTATGCCCTCCATGCAGCACATTCACCCTTCCTTTAAATCTGACCTGCTGCAGTGCTTTTTAAAGAATGTTTCCTGACGTACAACACTCTGTGTAACAGTATGTAGCAGCATATTAACACCAAAAACCTGATGGTCTGATGATATAATTAATTATGACATTTCTGCTCTACCTGAAATTAATATCTATATAAATAAAAAGAAGGCTTTGTCTGTACATTGATCAGAACTCACTCTTTCAATAATATCTTTACGTTTTATACGTTGGAGGGCCCGAAATCAGTCTCAAATTTTCTGTCTGTATGTCTGTCTGTATGTCTGTCCGGACAGATTTTGTCACAGCATCACACAAAACTGGCTGGACAGAACTGAATGAAAAATGGGCAAGTTAAACCTATGCCATAAATAAAATTAAAATGATAAGTAGAAAGGCAGTTATGGTTTAGTTAAGTTTTGACAGCATACTGCGCATGCGTTAAACTGGAGGCGACGCTTAAATCAACCGCTGGGCAGAATTTAATGAAACATTTGCAGTACTTGGATATCTGCCTGAAGTTTAACCTGAACCAATATCGAAATCGAAATGTTGAGTAAAAGCGTTGTTACAGTATGAACAGTTATGTAGCAGATTTAATAATCTACTTTAAAATATGCTACTAATAAGCTGCTCACTCGATGTAAACAGTTTACAAACAATAGATATTAATTAAATTATTATGTACTGTAATTATATTAATTATAAAACTAAACTGAATATTTTTACTGAGAGTAGTTAATATTTTCAATGCTAAAATAACAGCGCTTTAGTGGTATAAGTGAATTTTAACAAGCTGGAGTTGCTACAAAACAAAACTTCCGATCTACTGCTTCCTTTTCTCATCTGTGTCACTTCAAATAATAATAATTAAAAATGCAAATTATTCATATTTCTTTAAAAGTATTGATATTTAAATAAGTGTAACTTCTAAAAGCATATGGCCTGTAAAAACTTTTGCTCAAATTAAAGCATTCCTTGCAAAAGTAAGGATTCTTAACTCCCCCCAAAAATCTGTAGTGTCCGTAACCATGTTGCACAAAAAAAACTCATATTGCAATATCTTAACAGCATTTTAGAATAATACACTTTTATAGGTTTATGTCTTTTCATGTGAAATCTAAATTGGACAAGTTTTATTTGAATTAAGATCATTAAAAGATTTGAATCCCAAAAAGTTAAAGACACTCCATAAAAGGGCATAAATTGAAGCATTAAGTATTATGAAAAATGGTGTTATATGATCCTATCTGAAAATTCACTTTTTTTTTTTGACCATAAACATTGTTTTAAAGAACATGATTAAAGGACATGATATTGTAATAATCTTGGTATCAAAATAGAGTTTATTAAAACTAGGATCTGAAAACATAAAGGGTCAGCCAACAAAATGTATACACACTTCAGGAAAAGAAAACTAGTATAATTTATATAATATTAATATTATATTAATAATATTTTCATAATACTATTATAATATTACCATATAACATTCAATATATAATGTATAGCATTCATTTAGTATTAAAAGATTTATACAAGTTTTTCCTCTCCTGAAGTGTGTACAGTTTTTTTGCTGACTCTGTACATAACTCAAATCACCCAAAAAGTAACTTAATACCCGATTTTCTTTTGTTATGGGCCAATTAATTCATTACAGTGTAGCAGTTAGGACTGACAATGTGTTGTCAATCAAATAAAATGTATCAGACTGGAATACAATGAACATTAATTTTCTATGTACTATGTAAGCATTAGTAAGTACAGTACACTGACTCTAAGGCTAGCAGTGTTTCCAAACCGAGAGCGTGTGCATATTTGCCTGTTTTCTGTTCCTCACATATAATTTAGCAATTTAAATCACATTTCATAAGAAAGCGATTACTTTTCTAAACTGATGCAACATTCCTTATCAATAGAAGTCTTTTCATCACAGACCCTTGCAGCCTACATCTCCCTGAAAAGTAGAAGCGATTGAGTAAAATATGAGAACAGGTCTTAATCTTTCAAGCATTTCTAATGAGTTTTTCATCTACAATTATTTGATAAGAGCAGAAACAGCACTTCAGGCACTGCGCATGATCCAACACCTGGCCCAGAAAGGCCTGGTTGCTCTGATCTCTCTCTTACGCACATTTGAACACACACACACACACACACACACACATGCTTCTTTGGGGGAGAACAAGGATGAAAAAACTGGAATATTGACATCTCTACTTGTATTTCTTAATATTATTAGCTAAAGGGAATTCTGAAGCACATGGAACAACATGACATCCCCCTAAGACTTTTTAAGATGCCTCAAGAAGTTTATACTGATAAACACAATCGACACACCAAATGCCTCACTATTAATTTCATAGCTTTCCAGCTGGAATTATCGAATGGTAGCCTGTTGGCTGAATCTGTGTGTGTTTTCTTTGGCCCCTTCATATCCTCTCACCCATTTTTCCAGTTATGTGGACAACCTGTTATAAATTGTACAGAATATGCATTCTGTCTAAACAAAAAGTAGTAGCTCAGAGTGTGTTAAGGCTCTGAGTTACTGATTGAAAGGTTGGTGGTTGAGGCCCCAGCAATGTCCTGAACCCGGTCTGCTTGAGGGGCAACTCCTAACAATGCTGAAATATCCAAAGGATAAAGAAATTCACTGTGCAGTAATGTACATGTGATAAATAAAGGCTGAACGTAAATACCTACTGTGTATGTACTGTACAGTATGTGCAGATCATACTAAAAAAGTAGTACCACAACAAGCATATGAACAATAAAAAATGCCATCATAAGCTAATAGACCTAAAAAATGATTGTTCTTAGGAAGAGTTTGGAAAAAAGAAAGTCACTGCAGAAGAATCAGTACTGAAAAATTCACTAGCTCAGCACTTCGGTTGTAAACAAGAAGACTATTTCAGTCCAATTTTAAGCAATAGTCCCTTTTTAGGTAAATACAGTAAATAATCTTAAAGTAATGTTATTCAGGATGATGTTTTAATCTCACTTTAAAACTATATTGCATATAAAGCCTACTTTTTACAGTTTTATATTTAGTTCTGCTTTCTGATACACTTTTCTGTGGTCTAATATCAAAAGGAATGTAATGCACTGTGTTGGGCTCACAAATGATTCTTTATTGCTTTTATGAGCGTAAAAAAAAAAATCAATGACTTTTAAGATCTTGTACTGTACATCCCAGAGATCAGATTGAGATTTGGGGAATTTGCGGCCCAATTACACACCTGAACTAATTGAACTCTTTTATGTCCCTCAAACCAGACCTGAACCATTTTTTTGGCCATGTGGCAGGGCTTAATATACACGTACTGCTGAAAGTGACCACTGTCTTCAGGGAATATTGTTGCCATAAAGAGGTGTACCTGGTCAGCAACAGTACTTAGGAAGGCATTACATGACAAAATAACATTATATGAATGCCAGAACCATAGGTTTGCAAGCAGAACATTGACTGGAGCATTACATTGCCTCTGCCTTCGTCCCATAGTGCATCCTGTGCCGTCTCTTCCCCAAGGTAATCTGTCCATTTACATTCAGGCCAGGCCATCTTCTTCTATTGCTCTATGGTTCAGTACTGATGACCGCATGCATAACCATTTTGACTGGTCTGTGGCGCTGTAGCCTCAAAGCAAGCTGTGATGCAATGTATAGTCTGACACTTTTCAATCATAGCCAACATAAATTTTTTCAGCCATTTTTGCTACAGACTAGACAGACTAGCCTTCCTTACTCACGTATATCAATGAGCCTTGAGTGCCCATTAAATGTTCCCAATTCACTGGTTGTTCTTAGTTGGCCCACTTTGAGTAGGTGCTAGCCAGTTCATTTCAGGAACAACTCACAAGACCTGACATTTTGGAGAAGCTCTGATCTGATCCCAGTTGTGCATCACAATTTGGCCATCGTCAAACATACTCAGATAATCAATTTTATTCACTTCACTTGGCAGTTGTTTGAAGGTTATGGCTGAACGGTGCTTAAACAGCAGAATTAGCGGCAGACCCCACACTGCTGAATTCACCACTATAACAGTGCATCGTCAAGGAGTAATAGATAGGGCCATATTGAGGATTGGTGAATAAAATCATGTCAGAGAAACACATGAACCAGCCAGATACTCCATTCTCTCCAATGCCTGACAAGCATGTGTTTTTATACAATGTTTTGGATTTTATCTATCGTTAAAACGTTTGCCTGCAACTACCCCCATTTCACTCTACCAAAGGTTTCTGCCATTCCCAGGACTGCAGAAAACAGAATCCCTGATGCATTAGTCCCTAGAAAATCTTTCAATGAATCAACGATGTCAATTACAGACTTAATCTCCCACTCCATTGTCAGATCGCACCATCTTTCCATGTGTTCCACCTGTCATATCTTAGCCTTTAGCCAATGATATCCCACATGACACCAACCAACCCACTGGACACTGATTGCATACCTTGTCAAAGGATATCCTCATTTCAAGTCAGAAATGGTAAATTTATATCTACAGGCTTGCACAATCTGATGATCTAGTTGCTTGTCATTGTACCAAATCTTTTAAACAGTGGTTTAATTTGACTGCCAGATCTAACATTAATCCCTGTAAATCCCAAGCAGCGTTTATTCCTGCCTGAAACGTAACATTGGTCAATGACTTCATATGTCAAACTGTACATTTGGATGTTCGGATATATCATTTAGAACCAAAGTTATTGTTACTTTTAAAGCATGCAAAATTTACCACTATGGAGATATTGAAATGACTTTGCAAAATGCTCATGTTATTATTATTTTTTTGGTCATAAAAACGACCAGAAACAACTTGATTATGCAGTCTGTGTTCATGGTATTTCTTTGCCTACATTACTTTTTTTTGCTCAGTCATGTTTATATACAGTACTGTAGGTTAGTTAAAATAAAATAAATACATTTCATCATATTGCCTAAGTTGCGCTGAAAATAATTAATATTGCACAATCCTGACCCCATATATTTATTAAAATATAGTACTGCAAAAGAAGGCTAAAAATGCTCTGGGATTTAAGGATTAAAACTTTTAACTGAAACAGCATCTATTTCATCCGCACGTTTCTAAAAAGTCCAGAAGTTAATGTCAAATTCGAAAGTGTAGAATAATGCGGCTCCTTATTCACATTATGCAAAGGGATTAACTATGTACAAGTAATTACACTCTAAACCAAAGTAATTTCTACTTCATTTGTAACAGAATTGTTCGGCTGGAGATAACATCTAATTTTACTTAATATATTGCATTAAAACTTAAAGATTTAAACATATATAACCCAAAGTCTTGCAATATGGTTGCATAATATGAACTGCAGTTTCTTCATAAATTCACTCATCTGTCTACAATGGTGAATTTATTTTTCCAATTCAACAGGGGTGTCAAATTCGATCCAGAAAGGGCCATGTGGATGCAGGCTTTCATTTCAACCAAGCAGAAGCCACGCCTGTTTAATTAGTCATTCTTGGCTTTCAATAGATTACCAGGCGTGGCTTCTGCTTGGTTGGAATGAAAGCCTGCACCCACATGGCCCTTTCTGGATCCAGTTTGACCCCCCTGCAATACAATGTTGAGCTGCACTTTGTCAGAATAGCAGTGGTAGTCATAACCAAATTTACTGAACCTGGCTAGAACAATTAACTACCAATGCTTATGTAACTCTAGACAGAAAGTGCAGGATTAATATCAATTTCTAAGTGATGAAATACATTTATATCTTTGAATAACATTTAGGGGATGGGTGATGTCTATGTGATCTCGAATGGGTTTGTGGTTAAATTAAGACACAGGCACAAATGAGCACATGCCCACAACAACAAACACACACTCACCACACTGAGACCCAGCTGCTCTCTCTTTAGGTAGTCTAGGCTTCTTTGCTCAAGGCTGGACAGATAGTGCTGTAGGCGAGAGTAGGTGTAGGGGTAACAGTAGGCAAACTGGTACACGTCATCCTCGCGGTCGAAACAGAAGGCGAAGGACATCACATAGTTCCTTCGATGGTCTGGGCACCGGTAATAATACACATTCTTGGCTGGCAATCTTTGCCTAAAACACAGGAAGAAAGAAATAAAGGAAGGAAGAAAAAAAAAAAGACCATGGTTTTATTCAAGCATGCTGTTTTATGGAGATTTAAAAAAATCTTCTGTCAATCCCAAGTTGTGAGGTAGTGTAAGCGATGAGAAGGGAAAAAAAAGCTATGATGCTTTTAGCCTCGATGTGCGTTACCTATTTAACAATTCTGCCAAGTGTGAGTCCGTGGAGATGTCTCATAACATGCAGTAATTTCCATATCACTTATGCTACACTACTCCAGAGTACAACCATTACTCAGAACCATCGGAAAGCTGCTATGTACTTTTTCTCAGTTCTCAAGGCTCAAAACTCTCAATTTGCCATCTTCATGTCCCCTTGTTGTCCACTCTGAGAACAGTGTAAATGTACTTGTGACTGATGCTGTGCATGGAGGAAAATAAAGCGCTGTGCACACATTAATGTTCTCAGGAGAATAAAAGGCGCGATTTGATCAGCCATTTTTCTCATGTTGCCCCAGGATCATCCCTGGTAAAAATGTCCACAAGAGAAGAAATGTGGAAAAAGGAGAAAACAATCCATAGAGCTGCAGGGCCCATCAATGAGAAACATGACACTAGTGCATCCCCTACAGACTCTCATCTTACTCAGGGTACAACGCCCTTCTCTTTATCTTCTTTTCCATCTCTTTGTCTGCCTCGTCTACCCATTTTTTTTTTCAAGTTGACTTCAACCCTCAATTTCAAATCAGCTGAATGAATGCAACGAACAATACAGTAAATGTGAAACAATGAATGATGCAGCACTACCCGTGGCTATCGGAAATGTCTGCTGATTAAATGATGAGTCGCTTTCTAATTTGTGGGGCGTGGGCGAGTGAGGGAAAGGCGTAGCTCATTCTACAGCACGACATGATGAGAAACCGCTGAGAGAAAATGGAGGCACGGACATTAAGGGACACATTGAATACTGACAATCAGCAAAGAGGTGGGAAATCTAGAGGGAGTTAAAAAAAGAAAGAGAAACAGAGGTGATGGAGGACAAACACAGAACACAAGCCACAGATAAAGAGAGCTTGGAAAAAGGAAAGAGAGTAGAAGATAAGGAACAAATGATCAGAAGATGAGAGAAAATGAGTATGAGAACGCTAGGAAACCCAGCGAGAGAAGGAGAAGCATCAGACCGAGATTGAGATTGCACTTAAGTCCGATAGTGTAGTGGCTACTGGACAGCTGACTGATAAGGAGGAGAAACAACTCTCTCAAATCGGCCTCGGCTAAACCAGGCATCCCGTTATCTAGCCAACACCACAGTTTAGAGCCACTATAAAGCGGTAAGAAGCAGCCACACATACGAGCCAACAGGCATCAAAGAGACAGTTACACAAACACTCAGTAAACACACACTCGCACAGACTAAACAAGTATGCCAACAAATTCCCTGATGTCTTTGCAGCTTCAACAAAGTGAACAGCAGAAATTGAAATTAAACCAAATTAGCTTGGCTCTGTAGGCCAGAAGGAAGAAAAGACAGAGTGAAGAAAAGAGGCCAGTCGATAGTGGAGGAGTGAAATCTCAGGAGTCTGTGTCTCAGTAGAATACTAATACTGTAAAAGTGCTTTTTCAGTATGATCACTGTCACTGTTCAGAACACACACACACACACACAGAATGACGCAGGAAGCAGAGGTCATGTCAGTACTTTGATCTGACCTACATTTGCATCAGGTTCATGTCTATTTCCTATGCATTCCTTGCAATTCTTTCACATCAAACTTTTAAATTTTTGCACATCCTAACACACCTCCTTTCCACATACATTGTTAATAATAACACCACGACACTTTTCTTTTCTTTTTTTCCTCATTCCTGTGTTTAGACACTCTCCTGGCTTCACTTCAATGTTTGACCTTGTTGGCTACTGAGCAAGTCCTGGCTATTGATTTTAATTACCCAGTGGGAATGTACTGCCTGCCTTCCCTGCTTTGCTGCATCACTATTGGCTAAAGAAAATAGCTTTGTATGTTCCTCCAGAGAGAGAGGGGGGGGGGGGGGTGTACAGGCAGAGAGGGAGAGACTGAGCAAGAAAGCTTGAAGCATCTCTAAACGGTCGAACAGTTTTTTTGTCTTCTCTCCTCTCTGTCTGTCTCTCTCTCTCTCTCTCTCTCTCTCTCTCCCTTTCCTCCTCTTCGCCCTGCTGTGGCCGATGGCAGTTTGTTTTATCTAAATGATGGTGGCCCGTGGCTTGGTGTGCTCCTGGATTTGGTACAGTGCCCTCGTTCCCAAAAAGATTTATCTTTGTGTCAGAGGAAGAAAAAAAAACAACACCCCCTGGACAATAATGTGCACACTAGGACCTAGCTGATATACCGCACACATGATAAAAACAGCCGATATTAAAGCTCCACTGACGTTTCCTTATCAACAGAAATCATAATGTCTATCTCAATGTCATTCTGGAAATCAGTCACAAATGATGTCTGTATAGACAAATTTTCAAAAGGATACAAGGATACTTTTTTTTATATTATTACCAATCTACTAGTATGCATAAAATATTTACAGTTTAGGTACTATAAGAGCAGAGAGGGATTAATAAAGTTGGAGGACAACATACTTGTATAATAGTAAATATCAGTGTCAGTGGTTCTTTCAAGGTTTGTATGCATGTGACGCAAGCTTGCTCTGTGCAGTAAATCAAACATCATCACTCCCCAGGTTAATGATCATTATGCTGAACAATAACATTTAGGATCTCTTTATAACCATGGCAAATTTGACCCGTTCTATTGGTTTCTAAGAAAGGTTTATCTCCTTTAAATCTCTCTTAGTATCTTTAGTGCTAAAATCATCATATTATTCTGGACAAAAGACACATGCATGCTTGTCCACAACCACGATCAAAACACCAATTAAAGGCCATGTTACACTCAGACAAAGACCATGAAGGTCCCATGGCATCCAAAGAGACCGAGTTATTACTACTGTATGTCCGATCAGATTGTACCACGCTCTTATCATGTGCTTACTATATTGTTGCTGTAGTGGTTAGAAATACAGTGACATGTGCATTTACTTCATTATCATCACAAAGTGATGCTGTGAGAAATTCGACACAGTATTTATACAAATTCCACGAGGTGATACAGACACACTGATAACCTGCTGCATTCTGGTAAACACCAGAAGAACGTAATATGAACCTAATGTCGTCTTCTACAATGTGGCATGAACCTACTGTGGTCACAGCACAAGCCTGAAGAGGTCGATGTGAGAACTCCATAGACGTATCAACAACACAGTGACATCCAAATGACACAATCAAAAGAATTACACAATCAAAAAATTTTTTTAAGTTTGTATGAAATGTGAATGTGTATGAATCAAAATGATTAGACTGTCCCTTATGAGCAAGCCGAGGACGACGGCGACAGTGGCAAGGAAAAATTCCCTGAGATGGTAATAGGAAGGAACCTTGAGAGGAACCAGACTCATTTGGGTCATAACGGATAGCAGGGATTGATCTGCATCATACTGTACGTTAGGAGACTGGAAGTTCAGCTGGGCAATGCCATCGTTGCGATGTATCATTGCTAAGTTCTTCCTGCATTTTGCTTAACCATGTCCTCACCAGGCTTTTTTGAACATATTCAAAAATGTGCAGCAGCTCTACGTCAAGGGAGATGTTAATATTCAATTCAATTTAATTCAATTTTATTTGTATAGCGCTTTTAACAATTGTCATTGTCGCAAAGCAGCTTTACACAA
>JAOVVA010000032.1:6160788-6213533 GCA_028565275.1 Leiocassis micropogon | reverse complement strand
CACACACACACACACACAATAAGGTCATTGTATACTACCTTGCTAGGCATTAGCATTCCTGGCCTACTGGTTTTCCAGTCTCATTTTTGATTCTCTTCTCTCAGTGCCACCATCCTTCATTGTCTGTTTAATGCTCTTTCAGGCCTTGTTCGGTGACTTTCATTTCTACCTCGAGTGGCTCTGTGGCTAAGGGCCCAGGAGATCTGCTACAGCCTGCTGTATACCTCTGCATTGCTGCTACGTACACAGCCAGATCTCTCACTGCAGCTTAGTGCTCAGTCTGTCACAGACACTACTGCAGAGTGGAACAGCATGGAGCAGGAAGTTTACAAGCACAATTCCTCACTCTGGAAAAGCAACCTATATATAAGCTGGCCTGGCTTTTTTCATCACTTGCCGTATGTCAAAGCTCTGAGCTCTCACTCTCAATATACAATATGTGTATCTAAATTATTTCATGTCCTGGTGTGTGTGGCGGCAGAGTGGCGTGTGTGTGTAAGTGTTTGTGTACATTTAAGTCTCAGTATGTAAAAGATTGATGGTGCTTATGGTGTGATTGAAACCTTGTGCTCCATAAACCTGTCAGCCCTGGGTCAGACTGAGCACCTGTCACCCGTCCTCCTTACTCCTCCCTGTCCCACAAATAGAAAAATGGAAGGATTTCTATCTGTGGCCTTGAGATGCCACTGCTAAATCACAGAATGACAGAAACTCTCTCATGGGCAAACACGTGCACAAAATCAGTCTTTTTTCTATTATTCAAACTAAGTACACAACAGGTATGCTACATAGACTCTTAGATCGGCATGGCACAATTTTTTATAAGTCATGTATTTTATATGTGGTGAGTCCATATTTGATTCTCGTAACATCTTATTCACTGTACTTCACTCTTTTGCTCCAGTTCATATCACCCAGGTTTCCCTGAGACTCAATACTCCCAGTCACAGTCACCTCATCCTGGCCAACACTTTCCACCACCAAAGAATTGCAACATGGCATTCACTTACCATAACAGTCAGGTCCACAACCAGATAGATTTAATTCTGGGTCCATGCCATTTCAAATAAAACAAGACATTAGCTGAAGTTTTCTTAAATCCTTTTTGACCTTGAAAAGCTCAAGGACCCAGAATTGGCTGAGATGTTCCAAGCCCAAGTTGGTGGCAAGTTCAGAGCACCTTCTTGATAGCAATATAGACACACTTGCCAATGACATCAAAGATGCGCTACTCACTATATTTGAAGAAGTGCTGGGGATGCAGTGCAAGACATGAGTAACCAACAAGGTGCTAGATCGGAGTGACAACAGATGCTCTCGGAGAGAGCAATGCCAGAAAGTGCACAATGTGGACATGGACATTGCTGGCTGATGATGAAAGAATCAGGCCTTTGAGACGAGGAGCATACTGTAAGGAAATTGCTCTGCATGTCATACAAAGAACGTAAGAACACTGACTATATATGAAGAAGCCCTTCTATTGACCATCAGATGACAAAAGTTAAAATTGTTTGCCATGTCTTGAGGTATGACACCCTGTCCAAGGACATCATGCAGGGCACAACTGAAGGAGGACACAAATGGGGAGAGAAAAAAAGAGCCGGCTAAACAATATCAAGGTATGGACAGAGATGACACTTCTGGAGCTCATGGTGACAGCTGCCAAAACAAAAGGTTGGAGACAGGCATCTGTTTCTTTAACCCTCATTCCCTCGATGATGTGATAAGTCAAGGGCCTAAGCTGTGCTGATCTAGGAATCAATACATTCAGGAAGCTTAAAACTTAAATGTTCTGCAGCTTTAAGCGGTAAGAAACAGATGCGTCATTTGACCTTTGGCCATTTTGCCCCACAGATAGCAAGTGTTAATCCAGCACAATCACATGGGTGTCATAGCATTTTCACTTTTGCCTGAGAGTTTATTCAGAGATGTAATGAATTATATAGGCTGTGGAACTCCTTCCCTAACAATTTTATACTAATGTGTGATTTATGAGGATACCCATCTTAGACCAAGGGGGTGCTTCTCAAATAAATATTGTATGCGTGCAACTTTTCTCCTGTTAAATTATAAAATGGTATTTGGAATAACCACCTAGGCATTCTTCTATAACAAAAAATAATTGGTAGGCCATAGGACCTGGGTGGGAAATTTTATATATTGTAGTTCTGGCTCCTCCGGGCATGATGGGTGCTGTGGGTTGTGGGGTGGGTACTCTGTTGATCGGACTTGCTTGTTTGGTGCATCCTATGGGGGCTCAATCGAATTGGGATCTAGGGAATTTAGAGGCCGGGGCATCCACTGGTGCCTTTCTACTGTGGCCAGCATAGACTTTTTCAGCTCCATTAGCTTTTCAATGGGATTGGCCAAGATGGGCTGGCCTGTGTTCCACATACAGGTGGAGCCTTGGTTGCCCATGATTCTGTCACCAGTTTAGTGTTATATAATTGCTAATCAGTCTTAATGTGTTATGGTTTTGTAGTGTTAATTTTATGGCTGATTAGTGTTTATATGCGTATATACAGTACATATGGGTCAAGCAAGAAATACTAAAGAACACTGTACTGTACTAAAGAAAACTAAACACAAGCCTCCCAAAATCGTCATAGGAAGCCTTTTTGAAGGAAGAGCCCTTAATTGTTAGGTATCAAATACTACCTTCTCTCAAGTGGACAAACTGAAAAACCCTTTAGGGTTTTACACTTAATTTATGTGTAACTGATAACAAGCAGTACGATGGAAAATTGGTCGACCGCCATGTGTACATTTTGTGTATAAACAAATAGAGAGTAAAAGATAAATCAGGCCTCATTGTTGCTATTATTAGTCCTTACTAATAACTCTAGAGACCTTCAGAGAACAATTAGAGTTGGAATAGTTCTGGACCAATGTGGTTCTGGTTCCAGCACTATTTACAGACAGAAAACCTTTTGTCTCTGCTTCTGCCATAGCACATGCCTTTTTTCTTTTTTTAACTCACGGGAGTTCAGCACCATGGACAGCTTCAGAAGGCAGGCTGATATACTGGAATCACTCAGACAACCATGAGTTACTTAAAAAAAAATTCTAAATCTACAGCCAATAGCAACAAATGTGCTTAAATAAGAGTTATCCATTTACAATTTGCACTTTCTGGCATCCTTTTCCCTCTTTAGAAAGCGGGGTGCAGTGCTGCTGCTCTCCTCTCGACACATCTGCTCTCTCCATTGCTCTCCTCAAACTAATGCAGTTCCGTGTAACTCTTTCTTTAGTGAGTACAGAAGAGCAGTTCTTAGCACTTCTGCTTTCATTTCTTGTTCAGTTTGAGTTGCCCCTTCTCCCTCCCTCTGAGACACACACACATACAAGCATGCACGCACACACAAGCATGCACGCACACACACACGCACCAACACAGGCAGTGGTGGCACTTGGAGGTTCTCCCCTTCTGGGCTGTATTCCATTTTATTTGTGATTTGAAGTGACCTTTCCAATTCAGCTGCAGGTCCTCCTCTTATGATTTATGTGACCCAACAAAGAACAGTGTGGCAAATTTGAGCGTAAAAAAGAAAGGGCAAGAAAGAGAGAAAGTGCATAAGAGAGAAGAGAAAAAAGAGAGAGAGCAGAAAAGGTGTGATAGGAGAGAATGTGAACAGACAGCAGTGTGCAGCACTTAAACGCTGAGAAGCAACACTGGTGGTAGCTGTGTGTATGTATGCGTGCTTTATGTAGCCACACCCCACTCAGCTTCTGCCTCTCAGCCTCTCTTGAAGCACACAGAGAAAATCAGATAAAACACCTTGCATTAGATGAAACAGATCTATGGGACAACAAAAGAGAACAGCAGAAAATGTCAATAATCACCATAACACACAATCTTGATTTTAAGTTGCTGATTTAAGAGATGTTTGGTTCAGGATGTTAATGAATATTTCATTTTTATTTTTCCTTTTCCTGTTATTATTGTTACCATCATCATCAACATCATCGCTTTCATTACCCAGATGCCTCTCCTTTTTCTTTAAGGTAGAACTAGAGTTATGTCCAGCCCATGTAACCCCTCTACACCATGTTAAACCTTCTGCCTATCTTAATTTCCCACATACACCCTTTCCATCCAGCCTCTGTTAACGACTATAAGCAAACAGACACATCCACAATCAACCTGATGCTGATTGACATATCCATAATACCGGCAGTTATGTGCGAGTCTTCCTGATAGAAAATGATAGATAGACTGACAGCCAGTGAATAGACAATTTGTTAACAATATAAATATTGTGTTATTACCAGTGAGTGAACTGAGATTGCCATGTTTCTCACCTCATTGAACTCTTTAATCAGAGTTGGAGACATGAGATGAGCAGCCACAAAAAAATGGGCACTGATTCAACTTTTTGTGACACCTGAGAACGGGAAACAGCAGCAGTGCACTGTGCCAATCTAAACATTACCCTCCACAGGTTCTGCACTAAAGGCCGGTAAGACAAATGACACTCATTCCCGGACCATGCATTTAATCACAGCCTCTTATAATTAATGCTACACTCCATTGCCCAAACAAATATCTTTGTCAAGGTGCTTGTTGCTGTACAAGTCCTTCTCCTGTTCTCAAAGGCACGATAGCAGTGATGCTATAATTGCCTCTGTCCTGAAGATTCCACATGTACGGGTCACCAATTCATCCTGAAAAGACCTCGCTGCCATCCAACAAGTCCATAAAATATTTTATCACTCTGTCATTGGCTAAACTTTAATAAAGCCTGCGACCTTGTGGGAATGCACAAGGGAGAAATTAGGTTTTGTCGTACTGTCGGCAGATGCGGCTCACTACCGTGCAGGGGTCCTTATCACAGTCCCACTTAATTACCTGCTTTAATTTGAACTGTTTTTAAAATGACCCCCACACCAGCACAAGACAGGCTGGTTTAATTAAACAAATGAATTCTGTGCTTATCTAATGAGATCAAAGCAGTCATTTGTCACAGTAATAGTTAAGAATGCTGATAATATTATCGGTGGACCTCAAACTGGGTTTTACCGCACAGGAGGACCAGTGATCTAATCTCCCCCTTTTTTTGCTATGATGTACATCGGCTTATCAATGCCTATAATATCAGATTAGGAGCAAAAGACAAATTAGCTTGTTCAAGTAGGACCAATTTGTGCCAGTTTGCATTCTTCAGAGGCATATCACATGAGATGCACAAATAAAATCCATATTCATGATGATACATTTTTGCTGAATATATTTATGACTGACACACACACACACACACAGTAAACAGTCAGAGTAATGTAAGACCTAAATGGAGAATGTTTTAATGGCACCACATTGGTATTTTCAGTAAACAACATTAATTAACATCATCCTTATTTTACTCCACACAGCTGAACCTTACAATATGGTGCACTTATCAGCCCTCTAAAAGCATAGACAGCATGTCATTTCAGAAAAATGTTGTAAATGACAAATAATATACAATAATTATTATCCTGTCACCTTTATTTGCCGTTTATCGGAAGCCACAGTATTAATAACACAGTCAGACACCAGGGTTAGCATAGGGACTTCCATAATCCTGAACACAGGTTATAAACTGTTGGTCAGTAACGGAATACCACTGTGCCACTGGAATAACGTTGAAAAAACCCAGTGGTAGAAATGGCATCACTGTCAGCACATATTCTGGCTCGGACACTTCCTGAATCGCAGTTTACAAGTTTATAAGTGGTCCAATTAGAGATGTATATGTGACTGGTTTTTATAGCTGCTAGTGATATTCAGTTGGTTATATTTACCAAAAGCAGTTATGCATGTCAGACTCCTGTAAATAAATTATATATGTCTTGCGAGCTTCATATGACCACTCACCCATGTTTGCCTGCATAACAATATAAACCTCCCAAAAGATCCCAGTCATAAATTGTATAATATGAACTGGACAAACCTCGTAAATCCTGGTTAAGCCATAAATAGGCATATGGGTGGAGCAAACAATGCCTGGCCGTTGATTAGAACACACCTACAGTACTTACCTTAGTTTGCCACAAGCTAGCTACCTTAGCTTAGTTTAAATGCTAAGATGGCTAATGTTAATTTATATTGTTCGCATTTGATTGAAGACCATAATTCATACCTGAACCAATTCCTACATTTCTTGCAGTAAATAAAACTCCAATAATTCCAGTTAGCTGGTTAGATAAAGTAAAGTAAAGCAAAGGAGACAGCTAGCAGCTGTCACTGTCCAGTAATTATCTAAAGTTTTATAGCTTAATATAATTTTAACTGATGAGTTAAACAGAAATTTACCCTGTAGAGTTGCAATAAATGGAAAATCAAGCCTTGGAGACCAAAACTGCAATAAACACGTTCATGTATATTGGTAATTTTTGCATTTTTACATTGGAATTGACTCACTTCTGGAGTGAGCTCCCAGTGTTTATTTGATGGATCTGTACTTTTTTTTTGGCACTTTCTCCTTGGTTTCATTTTTCAAATCAGAGGTTGCCCCTTGGGCCTGATGTGCAGCTCTAGCCCATAACTAGCTTCTTTGTAAAAATAAACTAATAGTTCAATCTTTTCTTAATATCGGTTTCGACATCTTTTAGAAAAAATGACCTATTTATTCTGAATAATGTATTTGTGTTCAATTAAATCTCTATCCTTAATAAGTGTACAGCAAGATCAACACCGAAATATCACAAACTTAGAAAGTCAAACAACTGAGCTAGGGAAAAGAAACAAAATCTCAACTTACAATACGTTAATCAGTGAAATGAACGGCACCAATCAAAAGTTTGGACACACCTTGTAATTCAAAGGTTTTTCTTTAGTGATTTATTTTCTACATTCTAGAACAATACTGAAGATTCCAATACCATGAGATAACATTGCAATAACACATGCAATTATGCAATTAATTTAACAACAAAAACAACAATGAATCAGTATTTTAAGACATGAAGGCCCTTCTGCATCAGTTCTTGCAAGAACAGTATTGTCATGTGCATTTGCAAAACCTATCAAGCACCATTATGAAACTGGTTCTCATGAAGACCATCACGGAAAAGCAGGACCAATACTTACCTCTGCACCAGAGGAGAAGTTCATTTAGATTTACCAGCCTCAAAAATCACCATTTAACAGCAGCTCAGATTAGACACTTTATGAGGGCTTTGCAGAGCGTAAGTAGCATCTCAATATCAACTGTTCAAGGAGATTATTGCATATTTTGGAGTCCCTGTTTTACAATATAGAAAGAAATAAAAATCAAGAAAGGCCATTGAAATAGAAGGTGTGCCAACTTTTGACTGGTTGTGTAAATAAATAAAGAATCAAACAAGATGAAGGAATGCAGGAATTTCCCATTGGCTCAGGCATCCTATATGTGTATTAAGGGTAAGTCTGGAACCATGACTTATTCTAGAATCGCCAAAAATGGCATTCGTCAGGGTTTTGACCAAGAACCCAACAGGCACTCTAACACTCTAACTTCAAAAAACCTTCACAGAAATGAGGGAGAACCTGCGAGATGGACAAACATATGAGAAACACTCCATCAATCATGCCTTTATGTAAATAAATAAATAAAGAATCAAACAAGATGAAGGAATGCAGACTCCTACTGTAATACTGTATGTCGGTAAACAAGAGCCAGTTGGAGATGACAATGAGCAGAAGGTGTTAATGCAGATGAGGGTCAATTGGACTGTTGAACAAGCCAGTTTAATATGTCCTAGGGCATAGATGCTCTGTGTGATCCGAACTAAAAATAACTGAAATCTACACAGAGGACTTTGAGAACACTCATAACATCCATTTTCAGGATCACTTCAAGCTAAAGCATTGAAAAACAGCTGGTTCAAATGTGTTCAAAATGGCTATTATTAAAGGTACAAATTGATGGTTTGTTCCTATAAATATTTAACAGCAACTGCATGTAGTTATCATCACAGAGGTGACCTCAGAGTGCAGCAGAGACAGCTGAATGGAGTATTTCAGCGGCTGAGGCACCAGTATGCTGAAAAAGAACGAATGCTGAAGGTTAGCCAAAAACTTGTAAGTGCAGGGACCTTCTTTTGGTTTGGGGCTTCAAATTGTTATTCATCTCTTCAGTTTGTAATAATGCAACATGACAGACAATTAGTTTTGAAAAATGGTTTCTTTAGTGATTGAAATTTGGGTTTTTGCGTTTAAAAACACTTGTGTCTGTGCGACTATTGATTTTTCCTCTGAGCAATTACTGTAGCCATGTTTGTACTGGAAATAAGACAGACGTTTTCAAGACCTTTTGGTACTATGCACAATAAAAAAGTTGATAATTTATGGACAACCTAAATATTCACTTGCATACTTTTATTGTATTATATATTAAATTTACAATAGGTTAACAAATTACTATTTTTGGTCATTAAAATATGTACAATAATCCATAACAACAAATCAAATTTTGGGAAAATATCTATAATCCTAAAAACTAAAATATTTTGTTAATCTATGTATTTTCCCATTGGCTCAGGCATCCTACAGTATATGCTTTGAATATGTTGAGCGTTTTGTAGAACTGACTAGAGTCTATCTGTGACAAATGATTGATGCAGTCATCTGATCACAACCTGCATGTCAAAAAAAAAGAGAACTAAGTCACAAGGTCCAATGAACTCTAAGTTGACCACTGTGATCAAACTATGGTGGCACATTTCTGGACAAAGCTACAGTATAAAACTACTCTAAGTGTTGGATGTTCTTAGAAGAACAGTAGCCTCCAAACTGTAGGTGTGTATTAAGGGTAAGTCTGGAACCATGACTTATTCTAGAATCGCCAAAAATGGCATTCGTCAGAGTTTTGACTAAGAACCCAACAGGCACTCTAACACTCTAACTTCAAAAAACCTTCACAGAAATGAGGGAGAACCTGCAAGATGGACAAACATATGAGAAACACTCCATCAATCATGCCTTTATGGTAGAGATGGAAGCCATGCCTGGGTAAAAGGCACTTTGTCCTATGTCAGGCACCTTGGACAGTATGAGAAAAAAGATTGGTTGGTCTCATTAAACTAAGATTTAATTCCTAGTGCTGAACTCAAAGTGGCACAAACTTGAGGGAAGTACTGTAAATGCATTCAGTCTTTCCAAAGATGTCTAAACTTTTGCTAGGCAAGTGTGCTACGTTTTGGGTTTTTTGGCACTTTCTCCTTGGTTTCATTTTTCAATCAGAGGTTGCCCCTTGGGCCTGATGTGCAGCTCTAGCCCTAACTAGCTTCTTCGTAAAAATAAACTAATAGTTCAATCTTTTCCTAATATCGGTTTCGATATCTTTTAGAAAACATGACCTATTTATTCTGAATAACATATTTGCGTTCAATTAAATCTCTATCCTTAATAAGTGTACAGCAAGATCAACACCCGAAATATCACAAACTTAGAAAGTCAAACAACTGAGCTAGTGAAAAGAAACAAAATCTGAACTTACAATACGTTAATCAGTAAAATGAACGGTACCAATCAAAAGTTTGGACACACCTTGTAATTCAAAGGCTCTTCTTTAGTGATTTATTTTCTACATTCTAGAACAATACTGAAGATTCCAAACACATACAGTTATGCAATTAATTTAACAACAACAACAACAACAACAACAATGAATCAGTATTTTAAGACATGAAGGCCCTTCTGCATCAGTTCTTGCAAAAACAGTATTGTCATGTGCATTTGCAAAACCTATCAAGCACCATGATGAAACTGGTTCTCATGAAGACCATCACGGAAAAGCAGGACCAATACTAAAAGATGTCTAAACTTTTGCTAGGCAAGTGTGCTTTTCTCATGCAGTGCTTTAATCCAGTTGTTTTCTAGTGTGCTCTGATGTAGCAAAATGAAAACAAGCAAGCTTACACACTCACACAGATGAAAACAGCTGAGACATTTTAATGTTTAAATGTTTAAATGACCTAATTAAAAGACATCAATAAAAAGAAATTTAATCAACAAAACAGAACTGCGCGAATTAATCAGACATTATTTCCCCACTGATGTTAGCACAAACAGAGATCAGTTGAGTAAAGAGACGATGATAAGGCTCGAGTTTAAATGCCGTAAGTCATGTTTACCTCATGTGATGAAGCAGAGATTGAATGACGCTGATAATCAAAGTGAGAACTCATTGCCTACTGTAAGTGTCTTAAATTCGGCAGTAACATGGTTCTTCCTTTAAGTACATTATATTACAAATGTACAGCGATAAAGTTGCATTACTTTTTACTTTCAGGAGTAAAATCCTATCATTTTAAATGCTAGAACTTTACCTCAAATGTAGTTTGGGAAGGCTTGTCATTTTTAGAAATATATACAATATATGTACATTGTAGAAAATGTGAAAATCTGACCATGTGAGGAATTTTCCTAGGCCACACGATACAGGAGATACAGTATACAGGGTGGATGCACACAGAAATCGAGAGAGAAGGAGGGAGACACACACCTCTAGTGCTGCATACAAATCGGTCTAGTTAACTTGCATCAGCGAGTAAAATCTCAGCAGCAGAATCCTTTCCCCATTTCTTCCCAATTCACCACTGCATCTTATTCTTATGCTCCTCTGAAGAAAAAAATAAATAAATAAAAAACCTGAGAAGTTTCACGCTGTAAACTTGCCAGTGAATATATTCACACCCCTATTTCACATTGCATATGATAGAAGGGAGGGGTGCACTTGTCATGTCAGCCTCCTTCTCCTGCTTGCTTATCAAGACCTATATAACATATGTTGCACAACAGTGCATGCTGGGGCTTCAGTGAGCTGTCTATGTTTATAATGAGGAGGCATCAGCTCAGTGGGACAAAGAGCAAGTCACAAACTGTGGTTTGGAGCAGATTTGCAACAGATATATGCCATAAACCAATGAAAACAAGGATGGAGTGGTTTATGGGATTGACAACAAAAAGAGGGAAGAGAGAGAGATGCTCTAGGGGGAAAATAGCCTCTTAATGGCCACCCCTTCTGCTTCAAGCTAGCACGCAAATGCTATGTTTTGCATTGCACCCAGCACGGCATAGACTTGCAACAAATTAGCATCAAACTACCCACACATTACTACCCTCTTTCATCTTCAAATCGACTACATCAGGAGTTCCGCATTTGCTCAAAAAGGTACCACATCCAGTCTGCCTGTTGCAAGCCACACATGATATACAGCGTCTACTTATAATTTATAATGCAGGATGAGCAATATTATGTTAAGCATTACATCACTCGTATAGCATTATCCAACTTTTTTTTTATTGTTCAAAACAGTGAGAATTGATGATAATTTAAATAAGTTTAACTAGAAAATGTCAATTGAAGATGTGTTCCTGAGCACGCTGTCGTTTTATGGTTTACTCTCATCGAGTTGTTTCTATAGGCAGATAGGGAGATCGGAGATGAGTCTCCAGACTATTGAGCAAAGTTTTGCTATTGTGTTTATAATCCGCTACAACAGCTGAGGACACAACAGTGACAGCAGCATGACAAATAATACCTGTGCTCAATTGCACACTCGAGATGTTTTACACCTGATCAGAAGCCTTAATGAGCTGGCACCAAGACAGGAGGAGAGATGGAGGGGGAATGAAAAAAAAAAGGTAGAAAGAGAGAAGGAGAAAAGAGTGAGAGATCTATGTGACTGAAGACTCTGTGTCCTCTTCAGAAAGCCTGAGGGTGGGAGTGAAGTCTCTCCAGGATTCAGCAGGCTGAACACATGGACACCGTACAGCTCCTCTCGCAGATAGAGACAGCTGCAGCCCTGACAGCCACTGACAAATGAGAACCTGTTAAAGCTAAACAGCTCACTCTCAGGGCCCCTCGCCCCAAATAAAAAGAGCTCCCACACACAAGCGCGCGCGCGCTCGCTCGCACGGCCAAGCTGAAGAGCTGTCAGCTACATGAGAGGAGAGAAGAGCGGATCCCCTCTGGCTATGACATCACACACATGGGCGCAGAGCTTGGTAGGGGGCTCAACTGCAACACCACATCCATCAGTGAGGAGAAGGTAGTGAACAGCACAGACAGGGAAAAGAAGGACTTTTCATGGGGCCTGTGACAGGCAAGACATGACAACAGGAGTGTAAGAAAGAGGGTTAAAGAGACATTCTGGGGGAAATGCTGTGTGATATGTGAGGAATTAAAGATAAGTGGCATGCTGTAATTGGATAACCAAAGACAGAATGATATGACAGTACTGTATATGACACATAATGGAGTTACCTGAAGTGTTTAATTCTTCTTATACCACAGGACTTTCTCCCCAATTACAATTTTATTTTAATGTTAAATGACGTGTGACCATTTGTAACTGCAGTTAATATTCTGAAATGTCCACAAGACAAATTAGTGTTTTGTTCCATTACCATTTATGTTATGGTATGGCAGCTATAAACAGTCATTCCACACATTAGTATTTTTTTTTCTCACTATTAATGCTAAAAAGACAAAAAGAATATCTGGCAGAAGGCATACTGACAATTACTACTAATAATGAAACACTAACACGGAAGACTCCTTCCAATACTGTTATAAAAACCTGGCTGTGTGTGAAAATTCTGGGTTTCTGAAATACTCAAACCAGCCCATCTGCTGCCCCTCATTAATCCACAGTTAAGTCACAGAGATCACATTTTTTCCCATTTGGGTGTTTGATGTGAACATTACCTGAAGCTCTTGACCTGTATCTGCATGATATTATGCATACTGTAGTACTGCTGGCACATCATTGGCTGATTGGATAACTGCATGAATGAGCAGGTGCTCCTTTTAAATTAGACAGTGAGTGTATTTTGTTTGTTAAATAACGGCACTTTTAATCTTTTTATTATTAGTTTTACTAACTACACCAAGTCTTCAACTATGCCAAGTGTCTATGAATCTAAGTGTAGTCATTAGGCAAATACAACCTCAGACGAACAACAACATATAACTTTTTTCATTGTGTCTTTATTTATTTATTTAACAAAAAATAATCTAAAGGTAATAAAACGTGAGAAAGACTATATACTCTCTTCACATGATTTAAGAAGGCAAGTTGCAGCCAGGTGCTGCTATTCATCAGCCCTTGATTAATTGATCAGCAGCAAGTGAGCAGACCTCCTTTTGGCAGTTAGCTGGTCTGCAGCAGTCAGGTGTGTGATAACACGATGAGGGAAAGACACAAGCAGTGGTCTAAGGGAAGCAATTTGTGCTGCACATCTATCTGAAAAGGGTTATATAATCATTTCTAAACAATATGGAGTTTAATGTTCTACAGTGAGAAATATTTTTCACAAGTGGAACGGCATTTGAGACATTTGTCAATCTTCCCCAAAGTGGAAATTCCGGCGCATTCACCACAAAGTCAATGCAATGCTCAGAGAAATACAAAAAACCCAAGAGCTACATCTCAGACCCTATAGGTCTCACTGAGCATAAAAGTTCATGACAGCACAATTAGAAGAAGACTGAACAAGTACACTTTGCTTGGAGAAAGCCTCTTCTCTATAAAAAGAGTGTGAGAGCACGCTTAAGGTTTGCCATACTGCATCTGAACAAAGCACAAGTCTTCTGGAATAATGTCCTATAGACAGATGAGACCAAAGAGGAGTTGTTTCGGCCTTAATACCCAGCGGCATGTTTTCATGCTCAAACACCTTATTCATGTTAAGCACTGCTGTGGAGAGGCTTGTTTTGCAGCCACAAAGTTATATGTCGTTGTTTGTTTAAGGTTGCATTTGCCTAATACTAAGACCCACTATAAGTAGATGATTTTAATTATGTTTTTACACAAACACACATAGAATTAATTTTTTGGAGTACTAATTTATGAACATGACTGTAGTTTTCATTCAAAGTGTCACTGCTATCTTGTTGCCACTTATAAGCATTTATAAATTTAAATAAACTTTTTTTTTTTGCAAGATCATGACAGAACAGAAAAGATTTATCTGCACCTTAGAATATCTTAAACTTATTTAATAAGTGCTGTTCTACTAACTGCATACTATTGCATTCAGATCTCTATGCACACCTACACATTAACGCAACATTCCTGACTTAAGCATTTAAATCATGCCGTTTCTCATATGCCAGGTGCTAAGGTATCCTATTATTCACTGAAAAAAAAAAAGAAATTCATGGTTGTTTTTTTTCCACATTATGTGAGGTATAGCAAGTTCTAACAAAACTTAAATCAAAGTGGTGGTTGTGCTGACAGATGTTAGCAGAGGCCCATTACGCGACCACCTACTAGCGTTGCATACCGCACTGATATGAATAGTTGCAAACACCAGCTGCTGAGAGAAGAGAAAATCTAGATGGCTCAGTACTATAATAGGCAAAATATTAGCCACATTACACGAGGGAATACACTTGCCATTTTATGAAGACACCAAAATGAATAGTCTCTTTTTTTCCCCTTATAATTGTATACAGCAATCATACAATTGTGTCTCATTTGTGCAGCAGGTCGCGCTGGCACCACAAAGTGCCTTAAAGAGCCTCACAAGGCTTCACAGATCCTGAGCACAGGTTACGGTCTGTGTGAAGTTCCACATGTTCACACTCAGTATGTTTTCACGCATAGTTAAGTCGAGCTATGGTTATATATGGTTATAGCTTGGCTAGGCCATTTAACTGGACAACTGTCGTTGTCCCATTATACAAGCACAGCAGGGGAATCGGTTTATTGGCCGTAGTATGTTCGACTCTGCTGTGATAGGCGGTGATAGGCCTATCTACTATCTTGTTAGTATTGGACCTGTTCCTGGTTGATCTATTACAACACACACCAAACACTCGACAAATAAGCTAGCAAGTAGCATGTCAATCAGTAAAAACATTCACAACTTTACAGCTCTGTACATTTCATATGTGCTGAGATTCATGCTATTCCTCATGTTTACGGAAGGCAGACGACACCACTATACTTTTAAAGGCTTCTTCTGCTCTTATGCATTTCGTCCGACTTTCAGGTCAAAGCCCACATCGGGAACTGTGGAGAATACGAAGAGTGCCTAGGCAGATTTGTGTGTGCCTGATTGAGATATATTGTATGTACTTGCAAGGAGTAACTCCACCACCACATTATCTGGGTGTGTTAGTCTGACTTGGAGAGCTATGATTTAGATTTCAGTTGCTCTAATATGTTTACACGTTTTTTTTAAGTCTAGTTTTAGTCGGGCTCATACAATTAGTTAGACCAACACAACATCATGTAAACCTACTGAGTGTGTCTTTCCTGGTCTACACTAGGTGAATTGGCTACTCTCATTCGCACCTAGGTGTGAATGAGCACAAAATAAATGCTTTCCGCATACCCTGTTGCATATCCACACAGGGACAAGCTTACTGCAAATAGACTTACACAGATGACTTAAAATTATAACACAGTACAAACACATACTAAATATCGATGTTCACTAAAACCACATCCATCAGACCTTCAAGTATTAAAAAAAAAAATCACTCTTACATTAGTTCTAGGTCTTTTAAAAACAACTGGCTCTCTGAGTCCATTTGCCAAATTGGCTCTTTATGGGCTCTTTTTTGTGAGTCAACCCTGTGCTATGGAATCCAACCTAAATTTGTTAACCTAAAGCTCTACAACAACAGAATCTTACTAAACAGATTTCTTAATGGTCGAATAATTATTTTTTTTAAGCTACTGCAGGTTCTGGTGGCTGTTGTGTGCTTTGGCTGACTTTGTCCTCTGTCCACAGATACTTTTCCTGTCACATTATGGTGGTAGACCTCGGATGTGATGTTGGAGTTTGGGATTTTCCAATAATATGGGCAACAATTGAAATTTCATGCTTTAGATGGTCAAGCCAAACGCACAGTATATAACTTTAAAAATATCAGAGTCGCTGCTACCCTTTACTTTACATGTTACATTAATGTTGACGTTAATGTCCAATATTCAGTTGGAAAGCAGCCAAAAAGTTTTTAAAAAATAGCTTAGCGTCTAAGATCAGTTCTGTGAAACTGGACATGATGCAGTTTGGACGCTGTGCAAACACACTATTACAGTACAGTCATGTGCATCATTAAGATGCAGCTCAATTCTAAACCCTGTAAGAAACTTAAGTGATCATGTGTGTGGTTGGAAGTTGTGCAAATGAACATTAATTGGCATAAATGCTTCAAAGAAATGTTAAAATAATGTTGTTTTGGGGTTTTATTCATAACCTTGTTTTTAGGTCTTCCATTCAACATTATCTCAATGGTGTTTTATTATTATTTTTATTATTAAGTCATTCTAACATTCAAAGATAACCTTGTCTCGATGGTGGATGCCATTACAACGTCAATACGACCATATTACAACGTTTATCCAACGTTAGGGTTCTCGGATTGTGCTGACATTTTCCCCTTACTCTTTAGATGAACTATAAACTGGCATCAGAGATTTGCTGTGCACGAGAATGCACAAATTAGATTTTCTCATTGGCCATTTCTAATCGCTGTACTTCGGGCATTCACACTATGCTATAACCCATCCTAGCTAAAATCATGTAGTGTGCACTAGGCTTAAGGGATTGATAGTGGACGACTCTCTCTAATCACAGCTAGAATATACACCGTGACAGTTTGAGTCAGAGATCCCCAAAATCCATCTAAATGCATCGACTGTGAAAGCATCGTCATGCCAGAGATTTAAATTCTTCAAGATCAACTCTTGTTGGCATCTCCATAACAAAACAACACATTTAAGAGGATAAAAGACAAGTGTCTTTTCATGGCAGATATCAAAGAGAATTAGTGTGCAATGAATATCACTAATCACCCTCTCAAACCACCCCCATCAGCACTTCAAATAGATTACAGCCGTTCTGAAGAGCCAGAATAATCACTCATCATTAAACAGGGGGAGACAGTGAGCGGGCATGTGAGTGTTTAGTTGTATTTGTGGAAGGAAAGTTTTTAACTAAAGAGAAAGAGCAACAGTACACATATGTTAAGATTGTCATTGGGATTTCAAAGTCCTCAGAGCAATGCACATGTTATGTGTTTATTCCTTGTATGGATGTTTATGGGTGTTCACAAGTGAGAGGAGAAAATGAGGCTCAAATACAACGCAACATGCTATATGTGCTGCAAGGGATACAACAACGGAGGGAAAAAGATTTTTAAAACTGGTAGAATTTCACTGCAGTGGCCACACACATACACACACACACACACACACACACACACACACACACACTCTAACATTCAATGGCTCAGTGATCGCTTTAATGGACTCCACTCAGCCCCGATGTCCTCTAGCAAAGACACTGATAATATGGCAGCATAGAGAAAGGACAAAAAAGAAAAAAAAAAAAATCATTTTTATATCTCAGTATTTTTTTTTTTTTCCTAATGATGGATCTAACATTCTTTTCATGCTATCTATGAGTTTTAAAATCCCTCCTTTGACCTCAGAGCTGGCTGGAGAGCAGTGTGTCTGTGCAGGTTTAAAGTGAAACAGAGCTGGGATGGGCTCCCGACCCACTCTAATACTCTTTGCTGGATTGGTGAATCCATCTTAATCAGTGGTGCTTTCTCGCTTTTCACCAACACACGCTATGAAGCTATTTCAATGCCAGCGCTAAATATTGGTCAGAATAATGAAATATTATCAGCTCCCAAACAAGACCAGACGTTTCCACATTGACATTCAGATATTGCAGCATTTTCTTTTGGTTAGGTACCTCAGGCTGTTTTCGTGGGGGGAAAAAAATAAAAACAGACTGATTACATTATCATGTCATCAAAAATATTTGAGGTTTGAAATCAGCATGGCCAAATTGGTTGGCATTGTTTACTAAATTTGAGAATCAGTGACTGCAGTTACCTTGTTAATTATACCTTTAACACGCCCACTGTTTCATTATTTTCGTAAACTCTTACGGCTGACAGCTTTGGCATTTTATTTTGCAAAAAGATGAAATGTTAAGCATTAGTCATTTGCACAGCAGTCATACAGCAGTACAAATTAAGCAAACAGACTGTAGTCTCTCATGACACCACAGAAATAAATCGATGATAAAAGTCACAGCACATGATCAAATGGAGAAATCTACAATCAACTTTCCTAGACTGGCATACTTTTATTCAATGTTTAAAAAAAGCTATATGAATAAATAGGATGACAGCAACAAGGATTTAAAAAACTCAAATTAACTGTTGTTGCAACAGCTTTAAGAATTTAACAGTGAAAAATGGTCATGCTCAATGCTTTTTTGTAGAACACTTTCATAAATAATGTAAACTAAACTCTTAAAATGTATAACTGATTTGATAGACATGCTAATACATTTTCAGAAAGCAGAATCTGTGGTAATGTATTGATTGTGTCAGATGCTTAGACCTATGTACGGATCATCGATAGACGGTTAATTTAATTTGTATTCAGTTTTATGCATTGCAATTTTAATTCAGTTCAATAGCTCTAAAGTTTACTCTCTGGTTTGTCTCGAGCAGCTATACACTGATCAGCCATAACTTTTGCCCATTGTCATTAAAACAAGCTTTTTTTTTTTAGGTTACCCTCGTGCCGCCAAACGGCTCTGGCCTCTTACTGTATGTTGTGTCTCTGCAGGGCCTCTATGCTGTGGATTCTGGGACCCGAACATTAGCAGCAGATCCTTCAGGTGCGGTGGGTTGCAGGGTAAGGTTTACATAGATTGGACTTGTTTGTTTAGTGCATCCCATGGATCCCTTTGTTCTGACTGGGATCTGGGGAGTTTAGAGGCCAGGCCGCCAGCCTTGGGCTCTTTGTCTACTAGGCCCCATGTGCGGTGCGCTGTGGTGCACTGAGTGTTCTGGTGCCTTTATATCGTGGCCAGCCTTGACCTTGGAAATTTATTCTACATTGTCTTTGATGTGGGACTAGACCGGAAAGGGTGGCCTTTGGTCCCCACGGGAATGGGTGAGTCTTGATCCTGACACCAGTTTACTGGTGTATGGTTGGTGATAAATGTTGTTCAGTTCACCTGGCGGTGGTGTTAATGGTATAACTTATCGGTGTATTTCGCACAGGTTTTAAAGTATCTAGTAAACACTGAAATGCAGTGTAACTTGTGCTGTGATTGTGTAAATGTCATGTCTCATACAAAGCGATAATCTTTTTTCCTGACATGCCAGTCCAGTAGCTGGTGGTATTAAACCAACCCCTTATAAAGTCAAAGAAAAAAAAAAAAAGCAATACTCTTACAAAGCACAAGTATTTACATGAGATGCAAAAGCTATAAAAAACTGTGCAAAAGTCTTTTCCAATTTCCGAACTAGTATTCCAGCACAAAAAAAAAAAATCTTAGGCCAGGAAAGAAGGCAGCATATTTCAAAGTTCACTTTTCACTTTAAAAAAAAAAAAGAAGAAGAAGAAGAAAAAAAAAGAAAGAATGCTTTTGGGAATTGTATTGCATAAAAAAGAAGCAGGTAGGACAAACTGCTCAGAAGGATTGTGGCTGGTTCTGCTGGTTGTTCAGTAAAAGAAGGCAGTTAATTTCCTTATAAAACTGCACAAATTGTACCCGAGACTATATTTTAAGCAAATGATCGTCACAGCAGTTATTGACTTTGCTTCGTTAATCACTGTTTACTGCTTTACATGCTTCATAGGTGAGTTGTGAGTAAACAGGTTGTGAGTAAACAGGTAATTTGATCTTTTTTTGAGTACAGTGATTTGTGTTGAAATTATTGCTTGTTGTAATACTAAAGTATTGCTTAAAAATTTAAATAAATTATAACAATAAAGCAGATGCGTCTTAAGCAAACACTCATATTTAAAACAATGACTGGCAGAGGTATGGCAGATGTTAGATCAGATGTACACGGTTGTGCTCAGCGGCACATCCCCCCACCAACGTTTGAAAAGTTCTCTCATCAGGCTTTTATTGCTCCCGTTTCAGCTACTGTTCTCAAACTTACAAAAAGTGCAACTTCTGTACTCTTCAAGGCGACATACTTCACAGGGCAAAAACACAGTAATGTGTATGTCACCATCCTTTTCATTTCCACTGAGAAGTCTCTCAAAAGAAATAAATGCAACACAATAACACAGTTTAAGAGAGCCTGTAGCTTTCCATGGGGTGTGTAATCCAGCAACAGGATAAGGGTCGGAGTGGGGTAATACTGATTTAGTGGAATGGTTGGCTGAGTTAAAGCTGTAATAATGTTTTAAAGCGCAGGGGAGTAGAGTGGCAATAGACTGGATGCCCTGGCAACCAGAACTACACCATGTCCGGGCTGATTGGCTTCTCGCTGATGAGATGTTTGATTTAGGACTCACAGGGCTCCAGACCCTCTATAAAACAAGCAAAAGGCACAGCAAAAATCACCTGAAACCCACAACCACAAACTCTGTGCAATAACGATAGTGTTGTATATCCCTATTATTGAGGAGAAAGGAAAACAAGAAGCAGAAAGAAATGGTGCAAATACCCTATGTTTAAATAGGGAAGCAGAAATACCATGTATACACAGTTGCAAACAATGCTCTGATTCTAATATCTGATACTATTTTACACTATATGTGATGTACTGTATGTATGACTATGCTCTGCAGAAATATCAGAAGGTGGTACTTCACAATCTCCCTACAATACAAGTAACCTGATAAAATCATAAACATCAAACATAAACACAAGGAGTTTATTGCTAGCACACGTCTAGCACACAGCAATAACCCCTGCTTAGGCAAACAATGACTAGGTGAGAAAAGAAAATCTACAAACAACACAAGGTGAGTGAAAATAACAGCTCTTATCCAGTAAATTGTTCTTGATGATCAGCTTCTCTCGTGGCATGACTCGATGAAAATAAATACTTACCTTGTTTAAAGTAGGGTTTTGTTCAAAGGAAACAAAAACTGATCTTCTTCACCGCAACCCAACACGATCAAAGGTAAATAATGCGCTTGCTGATAGACAACACTTAAAATCAACTCGCTAATGTCATAATGAACATCCATACTACCCAGAAAGCATGATTGTGGATATCGGAGCATGAAACTGATGTGTAGGGCTTCCCTAATCCTGTTAAAAACATAGAAAAATAACTAGGATGGCTTTATACAGTATACTGTAACAATTTCCCATTTTTTCCCCCAGCATGACAAAGACCCAGGGTTTAAAGTGTTTAAGAAAGTGTTTAAGTCTGTAAAGTTTGCCCAGGTTGGAGTAGAAAAACACAAGTGGCCTGCAACAGAGCCCTGACCTCAACCCCACTGCACACCTTTGGCATAAACCTTTAACGGCAATTAATTGTCATCGGTGCCTAACCTCACTAATGAGTGACTCACTAATGCTTTTAAGGTTTAATGAGCAAATGTCACGTGATTTTGTGGAAAGCCTTCCCAGAAGAGTCAAAATTATATTAACAATACAGGGGAACTAAATCTGGAACGGGATGTTCAACAACAAAGCACATCTGGGTTTAATGATCGGGTGTCCACAAATCTTGGCCCTGTAGTGTATATACTGTACACTCATATATTGAGCTAGATAATATGATATGAGATTTGTTCTGAAACATCTATTATGAATTAACCTTAAATAGTAGGAATGTATGGACAAATGTGTATGGTTGTATCAGCTTATTAGCTGCTTCAGCCAGATGTTTTCTGGTCTATAAGGCTCCGATGGTGCAGATGCATGAGGCACCAGCTGAGGTTTCATCTGAGCCCTTATTCAAACCACTGAAAATCTTGCATACATCAGGGCTCCATCTCTGTCTCTCTCTCTCTCTTTCAGTCACTGCTGTCCTTGCACCCAGGCCTTTTGTTCCATTAGAGCACCCAGATGCTCCGTAGCTCACTGACGAGCACTGCCAACCCAAACCAGATGGGACCAATCTATATTCAGATTAGCTATTTCCTCTGATCCATAATAATCCACGCTGTTGTCCTACAGTCTGACAGTTGGCTCAGATGGATCTTCTTCCCTCACCTCGCATCTTCCCATGTCACAAAACAAACATGGCATGTGAAACAAAGTCATGGCTGCTAGCCTGAACAACTGAGTCTAAAATAGAGCGGGGAAGGGGGACTTGTTTGCCTTAAGCATTTCCTGTGTTCCCTAGGTTCAAACAAATACCCAATTATGCAATTAGTCACACTAACCTTGGCAAAGGGCCAGCACTCTGTGTACTATCGGGGCTCGTTCTGGGAGACAGGCCATCCTCAAAATAATTCGAATGGCCAGCAGCAGAACACAGTGATGGGGAGAAAATAAAGCATGGGAAGAAGGCAGGTTGGTTGTACTTCCTGAGACAAAATCTGCCCTTAAAAGAGTGAAATGTGATTGCTTGGCTGCATTCATTTAAACAGAGCTGAGAGTTTTAAGACGGCACAATCCCCCTGCTTTCCACTTCACTGATTGACTCGACCCTCTCTCTCTCTCTGTTTCCCTTTTTTATATACACACATACACAGAAAACAAAAACCACAAACAATTTACTCAGTTCTTTCTCCACAGAGAGGAAAAAAAAGTAAGAGTCATTACCAATTGATGCACTTATTATATATTTAAAAAAGTCAGATCAAATAAATTTCAATAGCCCCCGTGGCATCAGAGAAGACAGTCAGGCTAATTAGAAGTGAAGAGCAAAATGGGCTGTACAGGCCAGTGATCTCTGGAAAAGGAGAGGGGAGGGGAGGCAAGGTGAGGCTAGGAGAAAAAAAAAAAAAAGCACATGTGCAATTAAGGCCAAGAGGGATTTCTTCAAGGAGCCATCTTCAAAAGAACAGGAAAAGGCTTGGTGAGGTGTGCACTTTGAGATACTGCCCGGGACTTCAGCTTCTGTTCCACCGCTCATCTTGTTGACTTAGTAGAGTTGTTTGAATTCGTCACACCCTCTCTCTCTCTCTCTCTCTCTCTCTCCTTCCGCATAGAAAAGTGTGACTCACTCTGTCATGGACTCTCACCCCGCTGTCGACTGCTGACAGAGCTGCTTTGTGGAAGTGTGGAGATAGAAACAATCTCCAGCGAGGGTCACAGGTCAACCTGCAAGTGTGCTGAGTGTGTGCAGGGAGTGCTAGGCCTCTGCTGAACTCCATACAACACACACAATTTTATAAGCAAAGCCAATCACCTTCAAAAGGAAAAATTCACAATACGAATGCAGAAGTAAGGTTTGCTGAGACAGCCACCCCCGTGCCTTCTGCTGCTTATTAAACGATACGGCAGGTACAGAACAAGTTAATGGTGAAAGCAGCGTACAGTCAACATGAGACTGCTGGCCAGAGAGACGCAATGCTCAAATAGTTCATTATACGATGACACAACCAATTTGTAGCAGGGCCGGCTGCAATCTACAAAATCTCCCCTGACAAAAGCATTTAGATTAGACTTGCCGTTCAGCCAATAGAAGCCTGACACCAGCAGCTACACAATCAAATGGGGAAATGTAACTAGCTTTAATTCTCCTGCAGGCAAACATAAAACCGTCCAGGCAAGTCATTTATGGAGAGAGAGAGAGAGAGAGAGAGAGAAAGCGTTCACTTTGTCTATCTGTTTCTCTTTCATTCTCTTTTCCTTCTTTCTTTCATTTACTTTATAGTATGACTACCACTCTATTTATTAAATTTGATCCTATTCTTTCTGCCGTAATCTCTTTTTATCTGCTCTGTTCATGAATGCTAATAGCTCCATCAGAACAACAGCGCTCTGTAGATCATTGTGATAGGGGCCCCACTTGCTCCCATATTTTTCACCAAATGTAATACTCATGTGAATGGATCCTCCTCGATGAAATAGGTGGCTGGAAATGGAGCGAGGTGCCATTTCACCTAATAAATATAATTCAGTAATTACATTCAACCAAGGCTGAAAGTCAGGAGTGCTCTGACGCCAGTGCCATGCTAATAAATTGGCCTGGGTGCGTGACCGTGTCTCCTTTCTCTCCCAGACCTAATGAACTCCCATCCAGCTACATCACACATGTTCTTTGCATTCGCTGATAGCTCCACGCCTTCTCCTCTCGACACCGGCTGGACCCGCGGCACACAATTAGGCAGCAGATGTGCTGCGTTCTGCATTAAAAGGCCCGGGTTGAGATTCTTTGAGGCATTGGCAGAGCGACATAATTCAGCTCTCTCAATGCATGCATGAGGACTTATCAGAGATGGTCTGAGCTCAGTAAATATAATGGGGAAAACGAGTGAAAGGGACAATCTATAAAAATAAAAGAAGGGCTTTGTCTGTACATTGGTCAGAAGTCGCTCTTTCAATTAAATCTTAATGTTTCATACATTGGAGGAGGAGAAACCATTCGCAGAAAAAATTCTGTATATATGTCTGTATGTCTGTCTGTCTGTATGTCTGTCCAGACTATTGTGTCTCTGAAACTTCAGAGATGTACGGACAGACCACTGTATGTTTATTCTTCCTGCGGAAAGTTTAAAACCAGTTTGTATCATATGTTGCGAAACCGTGGTGCGAATTAATGCAGTCATGTGGAACACCACTATGAGATAAAACACGGGTCATTAGAGCGAACATATCCGAGGTGAGGGTGTGTAAAATATACGAACTGAGAGTGTTAGCCGCTCAAATCAAAATGTTGAGTAAAAGTGATGTTATGAACAGTCATGTGCTGGATGTACATTAATAATCTACTTTAAACAGAGAGTGTATTTTTCTGATGACAAAAGAAGTACAAGTTAGCGGAAACAAGGCGCAAGATACTCAACCTAATAAATTTTTTTTCTCTTTTTTTTTTTTTTTTAAGTAAATTTAGGCAGAGAGTTTTGAGTTAGAGAGTTGATCAGCTTATTTTTAGCTTTAACCTTTTAATTAGTTTTTAAAAAAACTCTTAAAACATATAGTTAGCTAGGCTATATTTTGGAGAACATGTAAAAAAAAAAACTTGTGGAAATTTGTTTGTTATAATATTGTCTCATTTTAAATATTTAAAACAACTTGGTTTTGTTATTACAAACATGGCACTATTTTAAATAAGGGCTTTCCCTCTACGTATTTCCATAGATTTTAATAAACCAATAAAGAAATTAAATTAGGCTCGATTCCCGTCTCTGTGTGCATGGAGTTTGCATTTTCTCCGTGCTTGGTGGGTTTCCTCCGGGTACTCCGGTTGCCTCCCACAGTCCAAAGATATGCAGGTTAGGTTAATTGACGTTACCAAATTGCCTGTATTGTGTGAATTAGTGTGTGTATGTGTGTGTGCCCTGCGATGGATTGTCACCCTGTCCAGGGTGTCCCCCGCCTTGTGCCCTAAGTCTCCTGGGATAGGCTCCCGGTCCCCGCGACCCTGTATACAGGATAAAGCGGTATAGAAGATGAGTGAGTGAGAGAGAGAAATTACATTTTAGAAAGGCATTTACAAGATAACGGAAACTTCCTTCCATAACAGTTATACTGTTACTGTGGTTTTCCTGTTTTCTTATACTGCCATAAAAAGGGTGTGTGCAGTTTAACAAATATACTGATGCAAGTTGCATACCTTGCATAACCACCTCACAGCTCCAAGGTGCTAAGTTTGATCCCGTACTCAAGTTACTGTGTGGAATTCCACATGATTATTTTGTGTCCCTGTGGGTTTTGCCGTTTCCTCCAACTGTCTAAAAACATGCCAGTGGGTGGACTCGCTGTGATTGATTATGCATGAGTATGTGAATATGTGTGTACATAGTGCTCTTGATGGACTACCATCCTATTCTGCCTTGAGCCCAGTGTTCCCAGAATAGGCTCTGGATCCACAGTGACCCTGACCAGGATGAAGCAATTACAAAATTGAACGAATGAATAGCATTTTGCCAGAGAACATACAGATTTCAAAAGTTCTATGTAGAAGATAAATGAATGAAAGTTTTTTTTTTTTCTCTTTGAATTGGTATTGCAGAAGAGTATTCTTCTTGAAGTTCTGTCCCTGGAGAGCTAGGGCCTGAGGCTTTTCACAGCATGTTCCACTCTCAAGTATCAAACAGCGCACATGCTAAGCTATTACAGTAAGATAGGCAGCCTAGTCTAGAAAACCTGAGTGACAGTAATATGTGTAGGCTTGCGCATTTCCTTGATTTTGTGCTAACTGATCAGAGCGTGCAGTACTTCGACAATGTTTAATGTTTCAACATTTCAAGTAAATTCCACTAATGTAATTCAGAGTGTGCTGGGATTATGAAGAGTCTTTATGCATGTACGAGGGGCATTCGAGTCAAAGTGAGACTTTTGAATGTGCAAAATAACAGAACACAGTTATGAGAGTAAAAACTACCAGTATTTCTCTAATCCCCTGCTACATTCCAGTGTTTCACTAGTGCTTTGGATACCGTCAAGGTAGAAAGCTTTCTTAGTATGCCAGAGCCACGATCAGACTGCCTGTTTCATGTCTGAAACACTGGCCTCCCAGGAACTCCTTTAATGGCCCAAATAAGTGGAAATTCCTTGAAGTGAGGTCAGGACAATACAGGGAACTCTCAAGTAATGTTTGTGAAAGATTGGGTTTACAGTTCCCACAGGTGTGTTTCCTTTAAAAGTTGATAACAATTTATCTGTTGATTTTCAAGGATCAGGTGTTCCTCACTGATTGAGCCACCTCAGCCAGATCATCATTCACAGACGTACAGCCTTCTTTAAAACGTTTGCACCATTCTGCATGCTTTCCTGCGGCGAAGAGTCTTATCACCGCACTGTGCTTGAAGTCTTCCGTTAAATCACCAACAATTTCATCATGAGTCCCTATTTGACTTGAACATTCGTACGTTTGTAGTAGTGGTGATTCTGATTTAAGAGAATCTGCTGAAAATGACGTCAGTTTGGAAGTGAGTCGTTAGGCTCCGCTTTATTGCTCAAATTACCAGAGTCGGCCCTTGTCCTGTTTGCCCTTAATTAACAAGCATTCAATTCCCCTATTAATTAGAACAAGCTATTAGCTATTTTACATCACTCTTCATTTGTCGACAATTAAAAGCCTGTTATTAAAAGCGTGGCACATGGCTAATTGTGAACGGAGAGCGCACACGTCACGAGCTGTGAAATGACGGACACTCAGGAGGCTCAGAGTCAAACCAGGAGAAAACACAACCTTTTCTGTCTGGAAAGAGGAAAAGTTCTGCTATTCTCCATTCACCAGAACACACACACACACACACACACACTGATGTATATTTAATGTTTCTGTCAAAGGCCATTCCTCTCAAAGACTATGTTTGTAATGTGAATATTGTCAAATATCTGAGAAGGGTTTATGCTGTTTTTGTAGTACCACACTCAAACCAGAAGTCCCAGGGGCTGCTACTGTCACACCGTGACTCTGAGGTGCACATGGAGGAAAAAGAAAACGTACAACAATACCAATTATCAGTAACAATTTTCAGTATCGTCTCTCTTTCACATACACTTGCCAGGGACATCTATTATCTCATAACATGACCAAATTGAAACAAGTGGTCTAACTCCAGAACTGCATGTTCTTGTGCACTTAAAAAAAAAGCATAAGGAGCCAGCAACAGAAAAAAAATAAGATCAATCAGTTTAATGCACTGCACTAAAACACAAATGCATTTCCATTTAGAACTGAACCTTGTCTCGGCCCAAGTAATCAAAGAGCAATGTAAGCCATTACGAAATTACCAGCACTGTACTTTTTGTTCCAGTTCGTCTCTCTCCTAGTGAAAAGCAAAATTCCCAATCATGCATTAACACCTATGGTTTAACACGAATAAACCAACACTCGTGACTTTGCTCATTAATCCACTACAAGGTACACAAACTCCATTACCGATACAACTTTAAGCAATATATTCCTATGTCTTAATGCCAGATAAAGCCTCTCTCATGAGAAAGGAGGAAATTTTTAAGATGTTATTGTATTACAGTATTACAGTCTGATATTACTGACAAGGTTTTTGTTATTGCTCATTATTTGGCCTTATATTGCAATCATCTCGAACTAATACAGAGATCTGGGGAAAAAAACTACAACAAAAAACAGTAAACTATGTGCCTTAAAAAAATGTCACTTGGAATATAGACACAGTTGCCCAAGCTGCATACTGTATATTCTGGATTAAATGTTTCATTATAATAGTAAGATGAATGTAAAACACATAAGCAATGAGTAATTTAGAAAGGCGCAGGGTTAATGGTGGCAAGACAATTGTCAAAAGCTATCAAATCTATTTGGAAAGTTAAATTTTTTTGACAATAAAACAAAGTAGTATACTTCTAATGACCCTGCCATGACCATCACTACAATAAAGCATGGTGGTGGAAGCATGGTGTTGTGAGCGTGCCTTACACCAGCAGGAACTGGGTAACTGGTCAGTCCCAAGGGCAGGATGGATAAAGCCAAACTGCTAGAAGATATAGAGAGCGTAGATGTGAGATTGTAGCAGAGATTTGCCTTCCAACCGCATAATAACCCTAAGGTTTATTGCCAGAGCTACTTCAGAGCTGCTTAAAACAACTAACCTGAAAGTTATACAATGGGTTAGTAAAAACCCAGACCTTTTAAATAGTGGCATCTGAATTGTGAATTTGTGGCAAGGGTTAACGAATGCTATGTTTTCCGTTGAATTTGAGCTTAAGCAATTTTCCCAGGCAGCATGGCTCAAACCTTATGGATTCTCATGTACAAAGCTGAAAGAGACATACTGTATCCCTGAACACCTGCTGTTCTAATTGCATCCATCGGTGATTCTTTTAAAAACTAACCCGGGGAAGTGAACATTTATAGTACATAACTTTTTAAAAATTGTTTATCAATTTAATCAGCCTTTCTGTCACAATTAAAATTCAAATCTGTGAATCAAATAGTAAAACATAAAAAGAAATCCATTTCAATTTCAGGCTGAATTATGAAAGATGTTGAAAAGTGAGTGAATACTTATGCAATATTTCTGTACTAGATGCCTATATTTCTATGTATTGATAAAGAATGGAATACTGAGATAGTGAGAGGGGGCAGGGAACATTTTGTGCTGTAAGGAACATTTCTCCTACCAACAGCTTAAGCAGTCAGCCAGAGCACTAGGAGCCCCCATGACTGACAGGACAATTACCGGAAGCTCCTTCTCTGATGTGCTGGAGACATGTGCAAATAGAATTGCACTATTTTTTGCATCAGGCGTTTACATAGGAGATTTGATACAAAAGCAAAATTGCCAGCCAGCAGAGCAGTGTTCCTCCTGGAGCAATTCCTTCTGTGTGTGTATATTATTTCCTTCCAGTTTTTTTTCCCTCATATAAAAATATCCTTGGCCAAGGTCAGCTACAACTAAGTCCTGTGCTATTTTTTGCTACTGAGTTTTGAGTCTAATTTACCTGTGACTTTTCCTCTGTTCCCTTTGTTGAAGAGAGGAACACGAGCAATCTGAGGCTGATAAGGTGGGATGGGGCACAGTTAATTGGATCCTGCTAGTTTAAATCTATAAATATCCTAAAATCAGAACAGCTGGTAGGGAAAGTGCTTATTAATCTTGACAGTACCTTCTTCTGAGAGGCAGTTTTTCTGTTTTCATGGGAGGCAGAAATTATTCCAAACAGTCACTTAAGCAATGCAGATTCCTCTTGTATCCTTGATCATCTCAAGCGAAATATTTAGCTAGTCTCAAACGTACTATGTTATCAGTATGGGCTACTTTTCTCTGCACTCTCTGCCAGCCTCACAGGGCCCAAGCTGCCAGAAGCTCTGAGGCACCGCACACATTGCCTTTCTCATTTATGCCACAAGAGAAAGATGCTCTACAATTCTTCGCTCTAGCAGGCTAACAAATAAACCCCCACAGGGGGACCACATGCTGTCCTCTCTCTGAGTCCAAAGGACATCACCTTGGAAAAGAAAACAAAATAATCAGAAGGAGGGTGTTACTAACTCAAATCAGTTAACAAAACAGCACTGTGTGAGACTGCCTTTAGTTTTGAATGAGAAGATTATAAGAGTGTGTGGATTTCTTTCTCAAGATATGTACAGCTTTTGATACATGGAGCAAGCTATTGAAACAGGAAGTTCTTGCAAAGCCCAACTGTCCTTACTTAAACACCTTTTTTTCGAAGTGTGTCTCTTTTTTATAAGGTGGAACAACCCTTTTCAGAGGTGCTGATAAAACACACCCGAAGTTCAATGGCGGTCTTGCTACCTCAAACTAATAAACAAAACAATTTAACATTGTCATATGAGTGAGTGATATCATTTTACCAAGTACGGTTTATTTAAAATTATTTATAAGCCAACCATTCAGAAATCAGTGGCTGAGTGATGACCTCGCAGTGGCCTGTTATCCTCAAAATACTGTATAAAACATCATGCCATCTAGAATATAAGCCATCTACAATATAAGCCCAGTCATCAGGCGTGGGTAAAATGGGATGATAAATACTCCTCAGTTGAATAAAGGATCTTTTTTTAATTCTCTGGAATTCACTATATTTAGTTATTTGATTAAACTACTATTATGGTTTAGATTACACAGGGATTTTGTATATCTCTAGTGCAACTGGGTGCTATGTGCTGTAAATCAGTCAAGCACTTCAACAAGCTGTAATTTCAATTTCCAGTTTTAAAAGGAAATGAACTGTTTTCACACTTTTACTTATTATCGCAAATTACTTTTTCTCTGGAACACAGGGTTGTCTATACCGAAATGTTTAACTTAGGACCACAGGGTTGCTACATTTCATAGCAAAAGTCGACACATCCTAGAAAGCCAGTTACAGTTACAATTACTTCTTTATGTTTAGTGAAGTGGAACTATCAGCTGTTCCAAACAGCGGCTGTCGTGAGTAAACTTTTTTAGTAAAATGTAAAATGTTTTTAGTGGACTTTTGGAGAATTTTAAAGCCAAGGAAAAGACCTTTTACACTGTTACTGTGTTACTCGTATTACACTTACGCCAGAGCATTAACAGAGTACAGGTATGCATAGTTAAACGTCCCAGATATGTTTTGTGAAATATGACATCATGCAATTAAGATATATACATAACAAAGCTATATGAACTAGTTTTGTGTAACCTTCTGTTTCACTTCCAATTCAATACTTATTTTTATTTTCTCTTACTCCTGATAACACTAGAAATGGTTTGGTGCAATAGGGGGCCATAATGCGCTTATATTATTACATAATGCATATATTCTGAAAAAAAAATTTAATTAAGTAAAAAAGTTATAATGTTACAAAGCTGAAAAGTCAATTTGTGCAAATTTATTTGTAGAAGAGACATAAGATACACGCGCTGTGTATGGGAAACTGCTGTGTTTTCTATGTCCGGTTGTATATCCTGTTTTCCAATGGGATTTCTGAGATATGATACAACCTTATTGGGCCACTGATGTTTACACAGTCAAATGACGCATAAACGGATGTTAAACTGTACACACTATACAGATCAAGTTTCTCATGATCTCCAACAATCTTTTTCATCAGAAAGGTTTTGTGTGCAAAAATTCACACTTATTTAATTCAAGGAATTTTTTCATGTTACTGTTTTTTTATCATTTGTGTTTTTAGCACCCTTGTGACCCAAAGAAAACATGCACAAAATATTCTCTATCAGCTTGCAATGTCTTGTTCCATTTGAAAAAAAGACTCGCTGGTATTATCACATTTTGCTGTCAAACTGTTCACATATGTCAACATATGGTATTAAATCACAGCTCTCAAGCCATTTCATGGGGACTTTAAGTTACGAGATGGCAATCAGTGTAAAAATGTGGTCAAGAGGTTTTAGACGGGCTATATACTAAAATAAGCACCTCTATAAGTATCCCTCTCTCCTCCTCCTCCCTGTATGAATAGAATGCTAAAAACCTGTCTGAGCACTTGAGAGCTGCACTCCATCCTCCCACTCAAGAGCAGTAAGTCTTTGCTTCCGTCCACTTAAATCCTGAAGAGCTCGATACACCAGAGCAAGACCTTAGCACACCAACACCAGGAAGCTTTATGACCTAGAATTCTTCACCATCCACTACCGAACAAACCTGACCAGTTTTTACACTGTACTTTGTGGGACGACGGAGGACAGGCGTAGAGGAAAAATAAAGTGATGGATGAATGTCAGGGGAACAGATCTGGAATATACGAAATGAGCTGAGCTTCAGTCAGCTGTCATAACCTGTGTCTTAACACCTGACATAAACACCCCTCTCCATCACTGTTAATTAGCACTCTGAAGGACTGATTTAAACGCACACGTGCACATTCACACACACACACATTCTCTGTCTCTCAGTCTGCACCAAGTATGAACTCTTTCTGCACACAGTGATAAAGGTTTCAAAGGTTTTCATGGGTGATCTTCCGACAGATAAATACAGCAAAAGCAATCTTTTTTCCTTCTTTTCCTTTATCCTCAAAGTGTCTATACAGCCGTCTCTCTCTTCGGTTTATCTGGTGTCCTGCATACAGAGCTAAATCAGAGCGCTAAACCTCCTTGTGTATTGCTTTATTTATTCCAGATCTGGGCTTGACAGAGAGAGATTACTACTTTTGAACCTGCCATGTTTTGTTGTCCTGATGGAAGCCGGATGGAAAAGAGAATGTAAAAAGGGACAGGAAAAAGCACTGGCTGCAGCCCATACAAATTAAAAAAAAAAAAAAAAAAAAACCTGAGTGCAATGACTAGACGGCATCTTACCTCAGATTTGAGGAGTACCTGGGGGAAAAGAAATCACTCTAATATGATAGAAGCAGTAGGAAGATATGAGGGTGCACTGTATGCCAGCACAGGCATGAGGATCGGGGGAGAAGAAAAATATGAAAACCTTATTTTCTACATCTGCACTCAGCCGTTAATTATGGTGTTAGAACTTAAATTAAGGCAGAAAATTTCCTCAATATTTCCACTTACAGTTCATGGACTCTTGGAGATATTGTGACAGAAAGAGGCTCCTCTCCAGCACTGATTATCGGCTTTATTACAGAAGAGCATGACCACATTAACTCTTTCACGCCTCGGAATACTCACTCTGACCCGGGTTCGCTCTTATTTTGCACGCTGGTGTTTTTTCCGATGACATAAGAGCTCTTCTCACTTTCAGCAATTATCAGCTGCAAGTCTGTGTGTGTACACATGAATAAAAATGCACAAGGCCTTCTTTTGTGCCTGGATGTAATAAAGAATGAATCAGTCCTTGTGAGACGGTGTGAAAGCCTCTTCCTCTGGTAGGAAGTCTATGAGACTACCTTTGTTCAGCCTTAATTTGTTACAAAGGTGTGATAATAAGGAGCTAATCAGCTGTTTGATGACTATCACAGAGACATGGGTATATAGAAGCGGACTTATTTAAATTACACTTGCCATGAACGAGCCATGGGATACTGGAAACAAATGTGTTTAAATGGTACAATGAACGAAGGGAATGATCTGATGTTCTGAAAGTGGAGTTCATGGTTACAGTCTTCTGTGAAGTGTCCAGGTTTAGTTAATTAATTAATTATTTTACTTTGTTATAGTTACTTAGTTACAGTATGGAGAACAAAGCCCACTACTATCAAAGTAGTTATATTAAATATCTAAAAAAAAAAATTCAACTTAACCTGTTTGACTGGTCCCTTGATTCGATGGAATTAATTCAAACATCCAAACTCTAAAACCAGGAAGGGGGTATAATAAATAATTAGTCGTCTATACCGCTTTATCCTATATTCAGGGTCGCAGGGGAACCTCCTGGAGCCTGTCCCAGGAGACTAAGGGCACGAGGTGGGGTACACACCTGGACAGGGTGCCAATCCATCGCAGGGCAATAATAAATAATTAAAAATATTTTTAAAAAAGCATTAAATAATAAATATTTATATAATGATAACCTGGGCATAATACATAATTCTTTCTGATGTTTTTTTTTTTTTAATCTACATCAAGATTTTACTGTATCGATTTAAATAATGTGTCTAATATTTGAACAGTTGCTGCAAAGGTTTGAGAACCTCTACTCCAAAATGTTCCCCTATCTATAGTTGATCTTATTCTAAAATCGTGCCACCACATTAATATCTTTCTAAACAAAACATCTCTGTTGTCGCTTCAGAACACCTAAAGGACGTTTATATTCTTTTTGCAGAGTGGCTTTTCTAATACCAGCTATCAGATTTATGGTCTTTATCTGAATGTGCCTGTGTCAATTTGAGCTGAGATATTTTCTACGTACCTGAAGGAGCAGTGTCACTCGTACGCCTGCCTTCCTGTGAAAGGTCTATTTTATTTTCCTTTCTGTCTAATTGTCATGTGCCGTTAGGCCGTGGCTGGAGCTGGGTGGAGGCAGACAGACTGCTGTGGCAGACGCCTGCTGTGTGTCGGAGCACCCTTCATCCGCTCCTGACAGATGTCAAGGCTTCTGTTGAGCGAGCTCGCTCTGTCACGTAACCCTTGTTCTGCATGCCACAAGTTACGCATGCCCCCATGTCCACCAGACTGGTACACACACACACACACACACACACACACACATACACACAACTCTCCATCCATCAGTGGGTCGTCCTCACGCACACACTCTTGAGAATCCATCAGTTCCCACCTATTACCCCTGACAGGCTTCACTTGCCCAAATGCCATGGTCCATGCAAATACATCCTGGCATCTCAGCATCGCATCTGAATGGTAAAATATCAGTCTGATAGATGCTGATAGAACAGGAATGTGTGTGTGTGTGTGTGTGTGTGTGTGTGTGTGTGTGTGTGTGTGTGTGTGTGTGTGTGTGTGTGTCTCAAACTTTCGTTCAAAGTTATCAGAAAGTGCACAAGCTATGGGTCATAACCAGGAAAGCAATTATCTCAGCATGTCAAGTCAGTGAGGGAAAACGTTCAATTTAGAAAAATAGCTCAAACAAACCATACACGAAGTATACACTGAATTCCCGTCTTCGAATTAGAGCTTAGCTGCCATTATTATGGGTAGACATTTATTACAGTATATACTACTCAACCTTTAAATGCATTCAAACTTAAGACTGTATTATTTCCTCCAGGGTCTGCAATCTGAGGCAAGCATGGAATGCTGTAGAATGATGCCACAACTGTGTTATTGTATGTTTTCATTTGCAAATGTTTGAGTTTGTAATAGCAGATAAAATACCATGCAAAAGTCTTGAACCACCCCGCATTTCTTTATATTCCGCTTCCAAAGAATGGGACTCAATGGGATTATTTCAAACATCTAAATTCTAAAACCAACAATTATTATTTATTATTTTAAATAAAATAATTAAATAATAAATATTTATATAATGTTAACCTGGGCATAATATGTTCTTTCAGACATTAAAAAAAATAATAATAATAATAATAAAAAACCTACTATAGTTGCCCAGGCGTTCAGAACGACATCTTTTGCTTTTCATTTGCCAGATTAGTGTCTCACGTTTTCAGTCAAGTCCCTGTTCCTATACAATTTCAGAGGAATGTTTTTTGTTTATTAAATCCCACAGTGACTTTTGAATCACTCAAGCATGAAAAACCATTGCTTAACCATGACTTAAGGCATAAACCATTGAGAAACAGGTTCAGATGATGACAGATGATCAGGCTGATGATTAGTATATCGGTGATGCTGAATGCTCAGTGGCTGACAGATGAGAGGGAAAATGAGGTTGCTGCTAAGGTTGGTACATATACAAAAAAGCATTTTTTGTATTTTTAAGCACTTTCCGGCCTGTCCAGCAATAAAACATTTGTTCCCATTTCTTTAGTTCAATCGACATAATTTCATTTAATTTAATATGAAGAAATGAGTTTTCCCTCAAGAGTTTTGCATAGTACTGTAGAAGTATTAACACTAGAGCAGACAGCTTTGGAATCCTAGAGCAAAAATAAAACAAAGAGATGGACCACACAAGGCCACAAAAGCATTCTTAGCTGCATTCACCCAGGATGAAGGTAAAAAGGAAAAATGGTGCCCGTGTGTGCTGTAGGTAATGACTGGTAAATGGTTGCCATGTACAAGGTTTGTCCATATTTAGAACAAAGCTCAGTATCACTTCGATCTCTGCAATCATCATGCACCTCTCTGTCTCTTGCGCTACCCAGTCACCATTGCCATGGAGACAAAACATCCACCACGGCAACAACAATTCGCCTCTGGAACATCAGAAAATTCTGAAATTGTATTGTTGAGATAAAAGGGGGGAAAAAGGTATGCATGTGGTGTTGATGGATCTGTCAAACTAAGGTGAAGGAACGTCAGGCTTCCAAACAGTTCATAAGGCACCCTAACCAGAATTTTACATATATAGAGATTTTTATGGGAGCGATGGCACATGTAAAGCAAAAGACCAAAATGCGTCTAACTAATTTTTACTGTAGTAACAAGAGCAAAGTAAGAGCCAACAGGTGTAAAAAAAAAAAAAATTATTTTGGGAAGCTTTCCTTAAAAGCTGCTTCACTTCACTGTAGCTAAGAGAGTTTATGCAGCTGTAAACACAAAAGTTAACAAGGAGTTAATTACATTTTTATTGTAGAATTTATTGGCCTTTCTAGCAATATTTTGACAGAAAAGAAGCGTCTATTAAGTTTATATTCAGCCTTTCTCTAGATTCCGTCATTCACTAGACTTGTGTCTTAATGTATATAAATGCCTTTGTGTATGTGTGTGTGTGTGTGTGTGTGTGTGTATACCATTTAGGTCGACTAGTTGACTTCACCACCGGAGCCATCCCATCTCTGTACAAGCTCTTGGTCTTACTGAAGTTCACGATGTTAAAGATAACCCTCTGAAAGAAAGAGGAAAACAAAACAGTTCCTTAGTAGTTAAACTCTAAGATGTGGCTTTCGGATGTTTAAATGATCTTGACCTTAGAATGAAAGTACGGTACATTTGATCAAAAATCTGCCACAGGATATCATCCAGCCTCTGTTGGGAAAATGTTCTAATTAACTAACACAGATGCCACACATTAGGTATTTCTACAGATTAAATACAACAGAGCTTTAATCAAGTGTAGTATGTTTTTAAACTGAATTATGCAAATGTAAAGTGAGGAGTATGCAGTATGCACAGACCAATTCCCTATCGCTGTGCATCTAATAGGAAGAGGTGGAATTGGGTGTATACAGTACCTATACATTATGTATGTGTACAATGAAGCAAGAATATAATGAAGTCCTGAGACCAGAGAACAAAAGGGCAGATACTTCCTCTGTAGTCTATGTATGTATATGATTTTGTACTGTTCGTGTTTAGGGTGTGTATAAGATCGAGACAGAGATTTGATAAGGTTATGTAGCGAAGAAAAGACAGCAGCAATGTACCAAGACAGCACTACAGAACAGATCCATCAGTTTATAGGCAGGCTTTCGGCTTTGGGTGACATAAACATTAAATAACAGAAGAAAAAAAAAACAATCATGAAACATTATGGAACAAGCTCAGTTTTACAATCACCATAATGCAACACCGTTTTCTATTAAACTGCACACGCCTATATGCATAAGCATTTCTACAGTTTTCATTTCCCCACCGCTCTGATTAAGATCAGACTGGAAAAAAAAGGCAGAGGTCTAAATATATAAATAACTAATGCAATAATGTAAGCAAGTCTATAATGCAGCTGAAAATGACTCTTCTTGATGGACCATATTAAATTAATAACTAAGTCCAGGTGGTGGAAGTTAACGGCGTGCAGATGAAATCCTATTACAGCCCTATTCCTGTCAGATTCTCTCACTCTTTCTCTCTGTTCCTCCATACATTTCCCTCCCCATCTGTGACTGTAGTCACAGAAGCAAGGGATTGTGGTGGGCTGAATCAGGCTAGGCTAAAATGACATTTAACTGATGTTCACAGGCGAGGCAGGCTCCTGTAGCGGCTAGATAAGACCATTGCTGCTGGCATTTCAATTACACTTTTACTGCCCTGCACATCTGTCGCAAGCCTACTTTCGCTGGTTCCATCCACAGGCAAACACATCCTCATCCCCCAACTCTGCATCACTTTGCTCTTCCTTCTTCTTTTTTAATCTTGTTTTTTTTTTTTCCCTCCTTCTTTTCTTTCTTTCTTTTACCAGGACTGGAGCAGATTGGGCTGCATTGCTGTACCATGCCCCTGGGATAAACATGGTTGGGTCAGTTTGCAGTCAAGTAATGTTAGTGCCTGGTACAAGTGTGTATCCGATAATAAATACAGACTTTGTCTTCGAATCACAAACGTCATAGGATTATAAGGTCAGGAATAATACGGTGTCTTTTTGTATTCATGGAATGAAATACGTGCCCTCTTCCACAAAAGATGACAAATCATTTGCAACACTTCATTATCAATGGAAAGACAGCGGTCTTCCAGAGGTGCTTGCTTGATTTTAAGGGCGACTCCTAATCCTTTGGTAATGTCAAAGCTGATTTACAATCTGTGCTTCCTTCCCATTTCTTTCACCAGCAACACGGCTTGGCTACGCTGGAACTGTCAGGAACAATACACTTCCATTGTCTGTCATCATTTTCCAGAAGTGTCTTCATTGGCACTAATAGGTGTGTTAGTATGAGGTAAGCGCAAGGGGAGGTTTGTGGCAAGTTAATTTCATCTCTGCCTCATTAAGAGCTTTGTGCTGTGCGTGTATGTGTATGTGAGATGGAGAGTTTATTCCTCTCACACACATACAAAGACACACACACACACACACACAATTGTTAGTGCCCCCCTTGCTCTAGTTAAACCACTGAGTGATTTGGGCCTGGTCTCCCAGAGCTGAGTGAGGATCGTCAGAGGAGCCGCTCGCCCTGTAAATTTAATTACAGCGTGAGCAGGAGGAGCGCATTACCATCCAGCCTGTCTGAGATGTCATTTCCATCAGACTTGTCAAAGCTCCCACTCTCTTCATGAGAGTCAGCGTGGCAGGGAAACCACACCTGGGGCCTCTGCGCATACCAAAAAATGCTCAAATGCTTGGAGTGGGAAGTCATAACTCACTGCAAATTAGCATGAGAGTCTGAAGCACAATTTGTATAAACTTATGGAGGTGTGTGGACTAAGAAATGGAGATATTTAAAATAGAAAAATCGAATACAACAATGAAAAATGACTAGGTAGGATGTTTGAGACTTGATGTTTGAGATAATGTTTCGAGTTAACTTTGCCTAATGAAGGGAAAACAATTTCATTAGCTCTTTAACATCTATAAGTGCTCTTGCAAATATATAAATCTTTTTAACCTATATTGTCTAGACTGTTGCCATATATTAGGTATTTGTGCAAATTGAATACAACATAATGGTTATCAAATGTGATGTATCTCAAATTTTAGGTAAATGCAAAAGTGATATGCAAACCTTTTGCTTCATATTACTGTTTATCTAATGGGAAGATGCAAATCATATGCACTGCAGTGTCACAAAATTTGGTAGACGCAGTACATAATATTGTGTGACTAGTCAAATCTTATAGAAAAAAATGACTATGATATCTAAAATTATTTCTGCAATTAAGTTTCTCTTGTTTAAAAAGATACTAAGGCTATGTATATCATACAAACTGATAAATAACATGCACAGTGTTCATAAAATGCATGCTCATGAAATGACATGTGCATATACAGTACATGCTTGCATGTATTTGTTTACGTGTGTGCATGTTTGTGTGATAGAGAGAGATACAGTAGGAGAGAGGCAGAGGAACAGAGTGGATCGCGGACTAAAATGACCGAAGCAGGTCTCCAGAACAGAAATAGCTGGATGTCACAGTGTTTGGGGCAAATGCTGTCTTTTGATACCGATCGATCTGCAGTGAAACCTGAAAACACTGCTTAAAATATTTAACAGACTCCTCTAAATAGAGAGGAACATAAATAATATACTCTGACCTCCACAGTTAAACAGAGGACGGATGTATATTCAAAGCTGAATAATATAACATGTACTCTAGAGGTTAGTTGCATATGAAAATCCATAGTTTTGGTGTGTAACATTTGTGAACAGATTTTTTTTTTCAGATAATGTGTGCATCATAAGACAACTGTGGCATACTCACCACTTAAAGCACCATATTAAAACTATAGAAAACCCCCCATCTATAGAAAACCCCCCATCACACTTAGAACAAAACCATGAATTTTCCCAAAATCTTGAAGAACAAGGCAGAAACAGGGTCAAAATGGAAGGGAAAAAAAAAAGTATTTATCAAGTTCATACTACGTACTTCCCAGTCACCTCCCGCCTGTCAGGTTCTCATATCTTCACTAATTTCCTATGGCGTACACGATCACGCTCTCACCAGGTCCCTTGGATCGAAACCATGCTCTTATCAGGTGCTTGTCATACGCTTACTATGGTGTCCGGTGGGTTAATATACTGTAAATACCGTGACACATGCAGTGCTTTTTGTTTTTTATTAAGTAATAGTGTGAGGAATTGGATCTGGTATTTATACTAAGTTCTCTGAAAGTGACATAGATGTGCTGATAACCTTTTGCATCCATATCATAAATCTTGTAAGCTCGAGAAGAATGTTATATGAACTTAAGGTGGTCTTCTACAATGTGGCCTGAACCTACCATGGTCATAGCACAAGCCTAAAGAGGTTTTTGTGAGAACTCCATTGATGTAGCAACAGCAATATGACTTAACAGTGACTTTTATGATTCATAACAGAATGCCATCCAACCTTTCTCATCTGCACCATGCATGTAGTACATCAATTAAGTCCCCAAGAGGTGTTACTTAGGGTCAATGTCTAGTCAATGTCATCGTTATAGTTTCTTTATTAAGTTATTCATGCGTCTTGCTTCACTTAGCATGTCTAAAACATATCTAATAAAAGCACAGCAACTCATCGTTAAAGGAAAATACTACATCCTTACTGGTTAAACTGTACAATGTCTTTTTGTATTCACCCAAATCTTTGTAGACATAGCTGAAATGTAGTTTAGTGTTTAGGGTTTATTATTTTAAAAAAGGGGACTAAATCTGAAATTGGGATCTTCAAAATGAACATATGGTTAGGTGTTCGCAAATGTTTGTCGATACAATGTGTTAATGTTAATTACATATCCAACCATGATGTCACTACTTATACTTGAAACTACAATATAGTAACCATTGTTATTATTGATTTGTTGGTTTACTTATCCAGTTATTTTGCTCAGCCAACACATTTCCTTCCACAACTGGTGGAACTAACTGAGACTGTCAGAGCTGCCAATGAACAATTAGCGACTGACAGTTAGTATAATTAACACGTGTGAATGTAGTTTTCAGTTTTTACCAGTACTACTGTATGTAGCCTAAAGGTGAGGTGAATAAATCATGGAGATGATGGACATTCCAGTAAATCTCAAAGGTTTTTCTTTAAATTACCACTAATCCCACCAATGGTATATAATTATCCATAATGTATAATGGAGCCTTATTATAATCATAGACAATACACTGTATCATAGAAGACCATTGCAGTTATAGTTGAACACATAGTACATTAAACATGGATTCTATGACGTATTACAATAAAATGTCAAGGCAATGTCTGATTCTAAGTCTGATAACTGTACATACTACAAAGTAAACTATTAACACCATAACAAAATGTAATTTTATAATGAAGGCAGAGCTCACTGTGAGATATAAAGTATGGTATGTCAAACAATTCCCCTCAAAACTCACAATTAAAAAGAAAAAACATTGCTAAAAGCACTGCTAAATGTCTGCAACAACAAGGCCACTTCTTTTGTTTTTAATCAATAAATGTATTTTAGGATTGGATTATGAATTTGAAATGATAGACTGCAATTTCAATTTTCATTTGCTGATATTTACGACTGCACGTGTTAGAAACAGAATAGCCGAACAAGCACAGGCCAAGTGAACTTTATTAAACCAAACCCTCAAAAACAAACACTAGAAGTCGAGCGCAGAACCTTTAGACCAGCAAAGGTCAGGCAACAAACAGCATTACAACTGTAACTGGGCAAGGCAGAAACAGGAATTGAGGAAACAGGAACTGGGTCAAACCCTGATATCAATCAGGACAGTGCTTGGTACTGGACTGGCAGGAACTGCAGCTGCGAGTTTGTATGTGTGATAGACTTCAGGTGTGAAATTATTAGGTGGGTAAACTTAAAAGTGTGAATATTATTTACAATATTTTACAAGAAAATATTTTGATCACTTAAAATATATTCAAACTAAAAGTATTATGCTCTAACACATGTAGATTTAAATATCAGAAAAATGAAAGCTCGAATTTAGAAGGATTTCAATTCCAAATGGTGTTTATTTAAACAGAGAACAAATGAGCCGGCTTTGCCAATCCAGTAGTTTTAGGTGGTATATTTTACAATATCTGAGAACAAAACAACGTGTTTTATGGAGCTCCCAGATGGCAGTGTGATGTGCTGACCTCTGAGTAAACTGGGTCTGACACATGCATACTGGTTAAAGTATAAAGGCACAAAGCAGGCATGATGCCATGGCTTATCACACCCTGATGAGCCATCTCTCTCTCTCTCTCTCTCTCTCTCGCTCTCTCTCTCTCTCTCTGTCACACAAACACACTTACACACACACACACACACACACACACACACACTTTCTTTACATCTGACACATCTACGCTGCCATTGTCACATGCTGCTTGGAGTCAGTGAAAAAGGTTAAAATCTCTAGTTGCCCACCCACACACTTACAAATGAACAACCATGTGCACATTCTTACACACTCACACTGATTACCTATTCTCAAACACACCAGTCACAAAACTAAAAAAAAATTAAATCCATGTTTAACACAATAAGAACTGATCTCTTTTTAGAAATAGTTACGAGAAATTTTCACATAGTGACTACAGAGGACCTGTTGAGCACTGTTTAAATGTCAGAATTTAATTTCCTCTTATTCAAAAGGCAGCACGAAGGAGATCAGATAGCAGCAGGTTGTGACAGTCTTTTTAAGACAGAAAAAGCGGAGACCTTTTGTTTGCGGAGGCATCCGCTAGCCTTTTGTACAGGAATCTTTTATTCCACCAAAGATCCAGGAAGTAGGTGCTTTCGGCTTGTTTGCTGAAAGGCAATCTATTGCGGTATTGTGCAGTAGCAAGGCACAACTTGCACTAGTTTAATTAGGCCTTTGCCCATCCATTGAGTGACGGGGCAACAAAATACAGCAGGCACTATGCGAGAGGTCATACTCGGTGAGACAATGATGTCTGCCGAGTCACAAAAGCGGTCCATTAACCTACAGAACACTGTGCACGGCCATCCTAATAACACTGGCCTTTAAAAAGAAACTGTGTGTGAGCAGGAATTCAAATTCCTAATCTTTATACTTCTTGCTTTAATGGTAACGATACTTTATCGGGCTCATATTTATCTACCTCTATTCTAGGAGTTTGCATTTGTACGATTCAAATTGATTCGCTTCTCACAGCTCAAGCTGCACTAACATTATGCACAGAGCTGTATTCCAATCTTGTTGGAGAAGGATCTGTTCTCTATCAGTGCAGCAAGAGAGAAAAATGAATAAAATAAAAACCTATCTCTATCCCTCTTACTCACCAAAAACAGAGGAGTTCATTTGCTCAGCAGCGTCCTCTCTCTTACTTTCTTTTTCTCTGTCACTCTGTTTTGATCTCTCTTACACATTATGTATCTCTCTCCCCCCCACCCCCATCTCTCACTCAGGGTCTCCTGTCAGGCTGCAGGGAAGAGGTGGAATTGTCAGAAGTGATGGATGACTATCAACCTTCTGCTGTCTCCCACTCCGCTCCTCAGAGATTTACACAGCCGTCGACTACCAGGCATGAAAACCAATCTCTCTTTATATTTCTCTCGCTCGCTTACTCCTTTTTTCTCTCTCTCTGCTATCTATCCATCTATTTTTCACGCTGGCTTCTTCCCTCTTCTATTATCTTAAGCTTTTTTTTTTTCCATCCACCAGTAAAAGACTTGGAGAACATCGTATATCTATGCAGCCAATCAACTGCACCCGTTCCTTGCGTGGTTCTGCTGAACAGCCAGAGACATGTTTTGGATGTGGTTATAAATGGTGCACCTCGATGACGAGCCTGCTGTCTCTCCTGGCGCTCAAATTCCCCGGGATGCCGAAACCCGGCGTCTGCGCGTCTAAATACTGTAATTATAACACCAGAAAAGGTGCCACTGTGGGTAATTGTGCTCTCAAAATAGTAATTGCTTTATTATCATGACTATTTTGGTGAGCGTAATGATCGTTAGAAGGCATTATGTTAATGCAATTAAGCTGTTGCATTATTGCTCTACCCCTTTCTAATTGGGGCTATCTCACAGGGCACATTCCTTAAATACACTCACTGATAGATTTAAACCATGCTTGGAGGGTGAGGAATTTAGAAGAAGACGAAGAACCGGAGACGATGAGGAATATAACTAATCACAAACACATTATTAACAACATAAAATTGTTATTGCTCCCTTCAAATGTCATCAAATGCAAAAAACTGTAAAAAGTGCTACAGTAACATGAGTAGCGACAACAGCATGCACTCCTAAAATCACTAATGCACCCTCCCCTAATGCATTCAGCCCCAAGCTTAAAAAGCATGTTAATGCTATTCAAATTGCAAGATAAAACAACCATGACTATTGTGGGAGTTATTGTTAAGCTTAGAAAGCAGGACCCGATTCAATGCGAAAGAAAACAAAACGAAAAAATAAAAAGAAACAGCTTTCTTCCTTCGCCCTGAACTGCCTGTTGCTCACATTTAACCTGACTTAATCAGACCCGTTCGAGGTTTTCATTCATAATGCAGAGCTGATTAAATTCTAATGGACTCGCGGAAAACCAAATTTCCTCAAGATTTTTTTTTTTTTTTTTTTGTAGCCTGTGTATTTATACATTTACCGGATGTCTCTAGTATGTCTATTTAAACCCAGCTGGGAAATAATAAGCACGATTACAAACCAGCCTGCACAACATCCAGCAAATTTAGACTTGAATGAGAGACGAACACCATCCCTGGGACTTAGGGCACATACACTCTATATTATTTTTCTGTCTCATTTTACACACAGCGAGGTGCTGAAATGTTTTGCGTAAATGCTTTCTGAGGTTATATTTAAACAACTTTCTATTATGAGTCCTTTCCCTGCCAACCTGATCTACCACTCTGGAAGGATAGATGGAGAGAGAGAGAGAGAGAGAGAGAGAGAAGCCAGCCAGTTTGACGGCTTGTCCCTGAACACAGAGAAAATCCTCTCTTGACCTCTGGGTGACATATGGTGATCGTTTGCTACCTTGGTTCTGACACTGTTCCAGCTCTCAGCTCCTCTCTGAACCTTGTCATTGCTCTCCAAAGCAAACTTTCAAAAATTCTAAACTGAAAATTCCCAGCATCCTCCGGGACAGAAATGGAAAAGGAAAAGATGTCGAGTCAATATGTTGCTGATGATGTGATGTCACAGGTCATTGTTTGTAATTCTGAGCATTCTTAGGGGTTCAATAACCCCTAAACTTTGCAGGAGAGATGCTGACTATGCCACATTATCACTGGAATATCAATCTGCTGGATGAATCATATTAATTAAGCGGTACTTAACAAGATCTTCCTTTGTTTGTGTCAGCTGCAGAAATTCTGAGAACCTTGACTTTGTGCTCCAAAGCAGACTTTCAAATTTCAAAAATGCAAAACGCAACATCCTCTGGACCAAGAACCGAGCAAAGGATGTCGAGCCAACCTGGATGAGATCTCTACAGACCACAGACCAGCTTGCTAGAAATCCAAGCTCCAGTATATTCAAGCCCTCGATACCACAAATGTACTTTATTATAAAAAGGCAAGAATCACTATTTTACTCTGAACAATCTGTGATAATTACAATACAGCTCCATGGTCATTGCTGTCAAGACACCAAATCTCACTACAGGCCTAAGAATGAGTCACAGGGAGATAAATAATGCAGCAGTGAGTGTGTTTGTGTGTAGGATGTGAGCACGTCAAAGCAGACCAGGACTATAAATATGCCTCTCGAAGTCAGTTCAAACTGCTACAACCGCAAGGTGATCTTACATCCTTTCACTGTCCACTTATATATGCAGATTTCAGGGAGAAATGGTAAATGAATAAATAAGGTAAGTGAGATGGAGTGTCTGTGTCTTTCTGCTTATGTGTATATGTGTGTGTGTGTGTGTGTGTGTGTGTATGAGTCAGTGAGTGTGTGAGAGTGCAGGGATATCCTGTGATCTCAGGCACTGTAGCTTTTCACCTCCTCTATTTTGAAGCAGAAGATGATAGACCTGGCCTTCTGTCCTGCCTCTGCTGGCCCATCAACACCAGTTGAAATGAGAAAATTGAAGTGGGCATACAGTACGTTATTGCCTTGCACACGCGTAGGTGGGTGGAGTGATGCAGGGAGGGAAGCAGAGTGTGGGGGAGGTTAATAATGATACACCACTGTTACTCAAACCCATTTCCCTGTCTCTCTGAATTGACACGTGCCTCTCCGACCCTAAATGACAAACAGACAAACACAAGGGGAAAATAGTTGTAGAGGAGAAAAAAAAACACACACACACAAAAAACAAGCCAGTCTGTGTCAAGACTTTAAAGGCCTGACAGTGCTGCGTAGGCAGGATGTGATGCCACAGGTCATTGTTTGTAATTTTGAGCATTCTTCGGGGTTCAATAACCCTTAAACTAGCAGGAAAGATGCTGACTAGGCCACACTGCCTCTGGAATATCAATCTGCTGGATGAACCATATTAATTAACTGGTACTTTGCAGGATCTTCCTCTGTTTTCAGTTATAGCAATTATAACTGGCTATTGACGTTTGATTGACATGATCTAGGAATAAGAGAAAGAGAGGGAGAGAGAAAAAAAAGCAAAGAAAAACAAAGGGAAACCGAGATTCATCGCCAGTGTTTACTGTTTGCATCTACTACCCTAAACATGTAAGCCACTTGATTATGAAGCCATAATCAAGATAAATGAACACAGTTATTTTTAAGCTATTCATAACCCACACAGTGCACATTTTAACAGTACTTAGATTTAATGCTGTGAAATGCCCATGAGACAAGTTAGTTCCTGTCATCATTTATGCTTTAAACCATGAAAAACAGTCGTTCCCTCATCAGCATCTCCTTTTCTCTCTCGTTATCGTTAAAAAAAAAATACACCACCATTTTACAAAAGCTGGACAGCATTAACTCCTCTGTCCTGAAGACTTTGCTTTCTTAGGAACTTTTATGTAGCTCATGACTGTTTAAACATAAATAGATTATAAATATTACCTAATTAAAAACATTCCCAGAGAAATGCTTCCTTAATTAAAGCACAATTAAAAAAATATATATATTATTTTAAAACAATAATGGCTTAGAACATGTATCTTAGACTGAACCTATCACTCATATTACAGCTAAAACTGTGCTGCTAAAACTGTCCAAGTTGTCTTGGTATTTAAAAAATAATCCGTTTCAGGAATTTTAACTGTGCTGTTAAAAAAAACAAAATAAAATTCTATACTTGTCAAATGATGATTATAGTCACTTGTTATGTGTGCTCAGTTCGGGTCCTGTGGGTTCAATTGGCTCCTCATTATGGAGATTACAAAAATATCTAAATGATGAGAGGCACAGAACCATGTATCTATACTAACATGCAATATGCATTTAATGCATCTTTTAAAATATTTTCAATTTCATTAGTTGATAAGTCAGTCAGTATAAACTTACAAAAACTCATATCATGAGCTGAAATTTGAAGTTTGTTCTCAGCTCTATAAACTTTTCCTCTGCAACTCCTGCATTTCCATGCATTGGAGCAGTTGAGTGGAGGCTATTAACTGGATGTATGGTGGATGTTGAGGCACATGGTAACCTTTAGAAAGTCACACGTAACACAAAGTGATGCCTTTTCCTGCAGTTGACTGATTAGATTCTGATAAGCATGGAAAACACTACACCCACCATCGATTCCCAGCTAAACAAATCAATATGCACTAAACAGCAAAAAATGGTGAAATTCCTGCTGCTTATGCCCAAAATATCCTGAAAACACACAATGTTAAGGCGAAAAGAGCCAAGAGGGAAAAGTGAAGATGCTCCAGCAATTGTCTAAAGGTATACGGTAGTTAACATAAGCTAATGTTCTTGGTTGGGTCCCAGTAACAGTAACAGTACAGTGGCTACAGTATCTGCATCTACTGTAGGCACGAGTTTGAAAATGAAATAATACTTGTTATATAAATACCCAAAATACCAAAACAATCATTGTGTGATTATAGTCTGTAACTCCTGCAAGAATCTCAGGAATAATAAGAAAGTGGTTTAGAGCTGGCTTTGTTGTTAGTTAGTTAGTTAGTTAGTTAGTTAAAAATAGAGCAAAATGTGTTGTTTTATTAACATTCGTTGCCAAAAAAAAAACTTATATTCTGTTCCATTGTCTTTAGGTTTGATTATGTTGCCCACTGTGGTGGCCAATACATGTGTGAACATGATTCCTCATGCTCCCAGAAACAATCTTGCACAACTTGATTATTAGAATATGCCTGTGCCATCAAGGTAGAAATAATCCACTGATGTGATACCCCGGCCAATCAGTACATTCCGGTCATAATGTTGACTTTATTTTAGTGTCACATAATGTTGCTGAGACTAGACCTGACCAACTGAAGCAACCCCAGATCATAACACTGACTCTAGAGGTTTATACAGTTACTTCCCTTCTTACCCTGACACATCAAAGCTGATTTTCTGATTAATCTCACTAATACAGTAAGTAGTTATAGGCTGTTTAGTCCCAATCCTGTACACTAAGTTCTCATCACATTGTGTGTGGAAATGCTCTTACTCTCACTATTAACCATATCCATGGTTTCGATTAAATTCTTATGTCTACATCAATTTTTTTATGATACAACTTCACCAAGAGCTTAAGTGTTCTCCATTCATGACATTTCTTCCACAAAGATGAAAGTTCAGCACTATCCTTCCGTTTGTAATGATATGTTATACAGTTCTCAATCCAATTTCAGTCATTGCAGACATTTCTTTTAGAATTTCCTTAGTTGTTTTCTTTGCTTGATAAAGGCCAATAATTTGGCCCCTATAAAATAGTGATGATTTTATGCCCAGGCAGTGTATTTAAGTATGAAAGTATAAAAGATGAATACACTTCATCATGTCCAGGATTTCTATACACCTTGAGTTGGTTGCTAAAAATGCTACACAAATAGGATCCACCAAAGTGCTTCTGACTGAGCATTTTACAAATACAATCACCCTAAAAAAGAAAAAAAAAATGTATGTTTGTTTCCATGGTGTTATTCAGCCATGATTGAGAAACACAAAGATTGACATTTTGTCACCATTCAGTCATGTTATTCGTTTAGGCAGGAATCTGTAAGAAAAAACTTTCAGTAATTTTGGTTACACACATCAGCTATCCAAAAATGCCATGACAGTCACATAGTATTGGAAGTGTCTTTACAGTAAACACACATGCAATCTAATGTCTTCAGAGATAAAAACGCAACACTGTTTGATTATTAGCTAATCAAGACCAGGCATCACAGTGTACAGCTAATTGTTTAAAAATATACTTCTAATAATCAAACACCACTTAAATTAGATGTGTATTTTCACTCTTTGACTTTTTCACATAAGTGAATGAGAGCATTTATAGGGGTGGTTGTAAGCAGAACTCTCTTAGGGATTCACATTTGCCCAAGACCAAATTCAATGTTAGATTTCTCTATCGATTTCTCTATAAAAGCAAAAGCATGCCTGAGGTTGGATTACCTTTATCATATTAAAAGAGCGCTAAGAGCAGCATCTGGGATTGCTAATGGTGATACGCTAACACATGCTGCAGGGAAGGTCAAAGATGAGAGCTCTGATAACAAGACAGGGCTGGAGAAACACACAGTAATGTCTTTAGCTTCAGACTAGCATTTCAGCCTGCTAGAGCTGGGAGCAAAACTAGCCATAATCAATTCTAGGAAGTGCTGGACTGGGAAAAGAATCCAAAGAAGTGATGATCATTTAAATATCTGTTTAGAGATTTTGGGCAAATTCTGTGAGACTAAGAGCACATTATAAAATTGTATGTAGACATGTCCATTATAAAATTGTATGTAGGACAAATCCTTTTAAAAGGCGAAGGAAAGAAAGAAGGAAGGAAAGAAAGATAGAAAGAAAAGAAGGAGGAAAGGAAGTAAGGAAGGAAGTCAAATAAAATAAAATATAAAAGTAATAAAAAGGGAAGAAAAAAAGAACACAAAACACTGACTGAGAAAGAAAGAAAGAAAGAAAGAAAGAAAGAAAGAAAGAAAGCTCACTGGCAAAGAAAGAAATTAAGGAAGGATGGAAGGAAGGAAGAGCTCTCACTGACAAAGAAAGAACAATGAAATGAAAAGTAAAAGAAAAAAAGGAAGAAAGGAAAGAAAGAACACAAAACAGAGGACTAATTGAAAAAGAAAGTAAAAAAAGAAAGTAAGAAAGAAAAATGAGAGTGAACGGAGCTCTGCTGTGTGGGTTGTGTCCTACAGTATGTTCCACATGATCACATGACCAGCTAGGCTTTAAGAACATGGCCACTGTCCAGTCCTGAATGTCCTCTGTGGATAAACAGAAAACATGGTGGACAACTCAGGATTCTTTCTGACTGAATCTCATCTACAGAAATGGTGCGTTCAGCAGAGGCAGTGTCTCTGTACAGAATCTTTCAGAGGAGCATGAAGTGTGAGGTGGATTCATTCCAGATCAGCTTAAAGGGGATTAGTGGCCAGGTGATCGCTCACTTCACTCCCAGGACAAGAGTGCGAGTACAGGCCTGAATTAAAGCTGCTGAGACACACATTGACGACATGCTGTGCATTCAGCCATTCTGAGTGCGGGAAGTAGTTATAGAAAGTCATGGATTTGAGCTTTAGCGTTACTGAAAATGATTCAAATTGTCAGTTCCAGTCCAAACCGTGTGTACAGCGGGAATTTGAGAACTCAGCAGAAGTCAGCAGAATCAATTTTATTCTTCAGCCGAGCACTGCTCAACAAATCTACCAGGCACCGTTTTAGACGTGTGACACGTTGTGTCTTCCCAACTGTGAATAAGACCATATTTATTTCGCAATACTACTTAAGCAATCAAACTGTGGATGATAAAATGAGCAAATTACCGATTCTCCTAATGAAAATTCTGGATTCCACCATGCCTTCGTTCACATAAATAAATTAGAAGATACTTAACACTTTGCCACAAACAACCTTCACAACTGGCGGGTCTTATTTAGAGCGTGCATTTCATAGCCATCCAATTGTGTCATTCCAAAATAACCCTCAATTCCACACTCGAGTCGTAAATTCAATACTTAATTAAGTGAGCCAGATAAAATCATAAATACATTAGGAGAATAATTCACTTCAATTTACTTGAGCATTTTAAGCACTGTTGTTTTTCTTGTTTTTTTTTTCTCTAAAACCTATTTATTTGTAAATTCAGCTTGGAGTTTTCAAGGCTGGGAGTAACACACCTTGAAATTCCAATTGCATAAACGTATATTCTAATAGAATGTCTTGAGGTTATTTCAACATAATATGGTTTTCGTATAATACAATCAGAATATAACCGCAATTTATTTACAAAAGCCTGACCTCGGGAGAATGCTGAAAAAGGAAGCAATCATTAAAAACCTGCTATTAATTGTCATTTAATGACTCAAACCCACAAGTTATATTTTCAACACACCCGCAGGTATAAAGGTTGCAATTGGTTTCAAAATAATTCATTATATTCTTTACAGAATATAATTCAGAAAACTAAAGTAAATGTGTCAATAGTAATGAAGATGCATTTTACAATGTAGGTTATTTCCCAAAAGCTGTAAGTTACTGTAGTTTTTCTCATTATTGTACTGTATTGGTAAAAACCAAGCTTTATACTTTACATTACAAGGGTCCCTTGAACTTAAACTTGTTTTATTATTACAAAAGAAAACCTTAACAAAGTAAGAAACATTTATTTTAATTAACGTTTTTTTTCTGCACAAACCAAAGTTCATATAAACAAAGAGTAAAAATAAACCCACAAGCATGCACCAACACCTTTTAAATTAACGTTAAGCTGAATTAATGAGACTGAGTAGCAAGTCTCAGGATTTCCACCCGGAGAACAAGGTTCAGTTATTTAACACTTAGTAAATTGTTGCAAATTAATTTTTAATTAATTTATATGAAACTATTATCATTCATAGCTTGAATAAACATTATTTGCATTAATACATAAGCAAATGTCAGTAAATACAGTGAAATAAAAAATAATTACCCCTGTGAAAAAAAATGCTTATTAGATCAAGGTAAAATCAGGTCATATCTTTTTACACCTTTAGTGTACATGATGAATATTCAATCATACTAATTCATGATAGCTATTATTAAGTGAAAAACATAAACAAAAAACAGAAAAAATAACCTTTTGATCATGAGTGTCGACTCTTCTTACCTTAAGCAATATCACACGAGAAAGTACTGAATATCATCACAGCTGTGATGCGGCAAACAACATACAATACAACAGCATGACTTTGAGTGATATTGCTTTTATACAACAGTTCCACAAACTCCATTCATTATCAATAGATTATGAGTTGTTTGCTTATTTAACCAGTTTGGCTTTCCAAAGTTGAATCCTAAATAGCGTTGAATTGAAAACTAATGCACTAGGGTGTATAAGCCTTTGTTCCCTTGATCAAGGGTTACAGAGGAGTTTGAGGTTCAGCCTTGTGTTAGAAGCTATTTAGCAGTGAAGCACATGTTCGCCCCGAACAAAACATTATTGTTCAGAGGCAATTCAAAGCAACTTACAAGCAATTACTAAGGAAATAAAGTGTTGTTTAAGATGACATAAAATCATCAG
>JAOVVA010000032.1:6146826-6158476 GCA_028565275.1 Leiocassis micropogon | reverse complement strand
ATATAAAAGGAATGCCAAGAACAAAGAAAATGGTAGACTTATAATCATGGTGATCTTGTACCCAGTGGAGCTGAGCAGAACTGGAAACTGTGTGTGTCTTTCTATGTGTTGATGGACTTCACCTTTGCGCGCAGCGAACAAAGGCAGCTGGAGAAAGAAGCCACAGCGTTGGACTTTAGCTTGATTAAATGGTCAGTGAGTCGGAAAAGCGCCCTGATGTGATCTGTGACCCCTGGCCAAACTCTTTTTTTTTTTTCCACAGGAAAGATTAAATGAAAGCACCTTCAAAAAGAACAGCAGGGACAAAGTCAAGTTAGCTCCTTCAGAGGGAGCGAGTGGAAGAAAAGAAAACAACATGAAAGGAGGGATGTTGAATCCATGTTTCAGAAGAGTCACTCTGCGAACAGACAGAAGACGCCTTATAGCAAACGTTCCCTCCTTCTGACAGGCTACAATAACATCATAGATAAACGTCGCTCATGTCTCACACTTCTGCTACTCAAAATGTGAACCAGACGAGCTCACGATGGAGACCTGTACTGAATCTGTAAATATTTGCACCAAGAAAGGACACCAGGTTTATTGTCATCAATCAATCTTTTTAAGGCACCTTCCCTATCAGCACTGATTGAGCGTGAGGTCGTATACACCAGAGCAGTTATTTATTTACTAATGCAGCAGTCTCATTTAGTAAATCATTCGTATGAAAGCAGCACACCTTCAATATTTATTGGTGTTTTACAATATGATTACAAATGAGAGCTTTAAACACAGACAATATAATCTGCTGTAAAGAGTTTCTGCAAAATTCAATATATATAATTAGTTTTAGACGGATGGGCAAAATCAGGAAAATGTGATATTACAGCTCATGGTGACACTGGTGAGCATTTAACGCTGTTAAATTCCATTAAAATCACTTTTACACATTAATTACATAAAAGATTAAATATTTAAAGGCAAACATTAATATTATAATTTTAAATGTAATCATATAAAAAATTATGTATATAGTTTTTGCCACAGTCTGAATATTACTAGTAGAGCTACACTGCAAAGTCTAGAGGAAAAAATCTAAAGGTTTATTTTTATTATAAATTATGTGATATATGTCACTTCCTATAATACTTATAAGCCATTTACAGATATTACATGCACATTACAGTACATAGGGCAGTAATGGAAGTCGGGTATTTTAATAGATTTGATAGATAAAGCTTGAGACATGCTTTTTATCCACTATTATTTCATTTACAAAAAAAATTAAAGCAACAGTTTTATCATTGAGTGCCCTGACACTAGAGACTCCTGAAATATATGTATCTTTACAGAAAACATCATCATGTAAATCATACATTCAGCTTTGATTAAATAATAATAATAATAATAATAATAATAATAATGATAACTCCATGATTACACTTAGATTATATAAAGTGGCCTCAAAATAAATCATTGGCAGAATTTTAGCTATAATTTCCTGATATTCACATCTAGATCTGGTAAATAACTGAAATTATGGAAACCTTTATTTGAACCCACACTTTGAAAAATAAAAATATTGGAGCACATGACTGACAGTTGTTGTTTGCTGCCCAGATGTTTCCTGTTATATTAAACTTCTACTCTTGGTTCAAGATCTGGGTTTCAGCTATAAAAAGCACATTGTTTGTTGAAAGGTATAAACCAAGATCAGAGAGCTGAGTCTAGGAGCAAATCGTCTTTTTAAATATGTGTATTTGGTGTGACGCTTTGAGGACCCTTGTCAGTTTCGGGTACAATTCATGCAGTATTATAAGGAAAATAGCTACTAAGTTTTACTGAGCATCCTGCAAAAACACCCACAGTTCTTCTGAGGACTTCGACTGTTGCACCTGCTTTTTTTTGTATTCAAAACCCAAAAGCTTCCATTTTGTTCATCTAAAAGTGGTCACTTATATAATAAGCTGCATTCGTTTCTGGCATACAAATATCTTTCTGTAAATTTTCATTTTGTGGTGAAATACTAAAGTTTGGAAATCAGATTTTTTTTTTTTTAAATGCTGACTCAATAATAAAGTAATTTAAAAAATCTATTTGTACAGATTTTTGTCTATTTGTACACTTTTTGCACTGTACTTTAATTCAGCAGTATTATCTAGAATCTGCATTGTATACATCTCATGAATGTATAACCACCAGTCTTTCCACATCACAGTGCGTTGCAAGGATGTGAAAGTGTGTTTAAATGTTATAAAGATAACTACACCCAAGAGTACATCCAAGATGTTCATGGAACAAGATGAATAGTTGAACTGAGACATGGCAGAAGATAGTGGGAGAATAAATAAGCATATTTGTGTTTATTCTGAGGAAACAAGAGCATCATTAGCTTATATAAAACTACAGATTGCACATTCATGGCATCATTATGTATTATAATGGGTGGCCTTTAAGTGTAAAAAAAAATTGCAAGAGCACTTGTGGGTTGTGCCCTAAAAATATTATCAACCCAAAATTTCAGGAATAGACCTCATGTTAAAGTTGTCTTAAAGACAACCTAAAGGCCTCTTAGGGAGTCTTGGGATTTAAAGACCCTCTATAGATGACCTGATGCACGCTCGCTGCGATAGTACACAAAACACAATAAACACATCCGTTTACTGGCATTTGCATTTAGAGAACTACAACGTTCTGCCTAGAATATCCTCCAAAAGTGAGACAGAAACAGCAGCAGCATCACCTCACCCTGACAAATCTATAGCTTGCTATTCCAGCAGAATCCTGTTCTGACAAAAATAGCACCTAATGCACTTCCAGAATTGTGAAAATGTTCTTTGTTCCTTGGGATGCAGGAATGGTTGCTTTGGCGATTCTGCACCATTTAAATCAGTGACAATCCAATCACAGGCATTCTTACAGCAATCAGAGAGAGAAAGGCCAAAACTGAGAGATAGCGACAGAGGGAAAGAGAAAAAGAGAGGGACACTACTGCATTAAACACTCCGCTATCTGGAAAGCTGCAGGGACCCAAATCATGTATCTATGAAGTCTTGATTAAAACGACTTTAGAGAGTCAAAGGCCACGGGTGTACAAAACACGCAATTTAGCTTTACAATTTAAGCAAGAATACCACAGAGAGATGTCAAAGCTTTGTCAAGGGATTACAGAACAGAATTTAAACTCTCAGAGTAATCTATTCTTATCAGTCACATTCAAAGTCGGACAAATTGAAGTCCAACGTCAGTCCACGTTTAGATTGCGGTTTTGACTATCTTAGTCGGAGGCAGAATGACACAGGAGGGCATAATGCTCTCCTGATGTTGGACTGTCACTCACTCAGATGGCTAGGGATTTTTTTGAACATTGAATGGATATACAGAAAACACATTTCAGTCCTGACAGATGCTGCCACTACAGTTTGAGGCTTTGCAATTCAGACAGCTGAAGACGATATACTGTCCTTCAGGGTCATGCCCCTTTAGTTTTTGGTTCCTCTCAATTCTTGAAAGTTTTCCTTTTTTTTTCAGCTTTGAGTGGGTGCAAAAAAAAAAAAAAAGAAGAAAGAAATCATGACATAAGATGACACTTTCAGAGTTTACCTATACCTATCTCTGCTCCAGAATTCTGGAAATCGACATTTTATTATTCTTGTTATAGACTATAGACGGGAATAATGGTAGAAAAAAAGAGTGCTAAAATGTAAAAATCTTCAAAAAACGGTCATGCAGTAAGAGAAATGGTTTACTTACTTTACAATTAAAAAATACCTTGTGCATTATTCTATATCGTTGCCCTCTCCATATTTCTACTTTTTCTTCATTACTTTTCACAAAATGAAGCAAAAAGGTGACTTTCATGGAACAGTAGAGGAGCTGACTCAATCAGTACTGAGCTCACGCAGGCCACAGGGACTGTTCACCGTCTGTCAGGCCCAACCCATGTTCATCATGCTGGAGTATGTATAAGAGAGTTCGTAATAATCTAGTGAAAGATATCCTTATCTGTATGACTCAGGACAGACTGATCTGCCTGGTCATGCTCTATTGCGTTGGACAAATGTAGTAAGTCACTGACACCCATTAGCTTTTTTTTTTTTTTTTTTTACTACTAAAGTTAATGTAGTGATTTTAAGAGCAAATTCAGATAGCTGCATCAGATAAGTCTCTGTTCAATATCTCCATCAAACTCGTTAGGCTGGAAGCCGGCTTCCTTTTTTAAAGAATAGAATGAGAGGCAGATGTAATGTTAAGACCAATCAGCAGAACTGTCAGTAGCTGTAAAGCGAGTTCAGTGCCTGGAGACATTTGCAAAGGAAAATGAATAATCGGCAAAACCATAAACAGAGATTTTTTTTTAGCACTAATGTGCAGTCAGGTGTCTTTTGGGACCGATGTTTTAATATAGTAATGTTAAAATGTTAACGTGAAGGGTATTAGGAGAATGTCACTTGGTCCGGATCCCTGGACATGGGTGTGTGTATGTGTTTGGATGTGATAGGGAAGTAAAACAATGTCACCATATTTATGTGCTTTTTCTTTGGCTCGTTGGTTGGTTGGTTTTATTTCTTAAGAATGTATGAATAAAAGATGTCAAAGCATGTTAAATCATTTCCAAGTGAAAGTAAAAACCCTCTAACATTCTCAACCTTCTTACTGTATCCCAGTCCTGATGCACATTTCTAGTCTCACTCAGATGCTCTTTTGTGTGCTTCATATTTGTGGCACATTTTTCTGTTTGTTACAAATAATGTATTTGGATTCTAACTACAAGCAAGCAACTATCCTTCAACAATACATATTTGCTGCCTTAATTCAGTAAAAAGCAACAAAACAACCACAAGCTCTTGTTTAGTACTTTCTCCAAACTGAATTGGAAATTCCAAAATTCCAATATTCAATTTATTCCTAATCACTAATGCAGTTAATTATGAATGGAATAAGTATATATCTTATGTTCCAAACTGTATTTAGACTGCATCACAGTATAGAGACTGGACCTGTCAAAGTGCTTCATGATTTATTATTGTGGACACATTTCACTTCTTGTGCTGTTAGGCCAGTAGACCACAACATATTTCTTGAAAGGTTGTAAAATATCATCAGCATTATTGGCCAGGCTCATGCCCTCTCATAAGGTTTTTATAATTTTCTTGAAGTAAACAATTATGGCTTAGGGTATATACAGTAGGTAGACAAGGGGAATGGCTATTACCGCCGTGTTTATCGCCGCGACAAAATGACAGCGGCCAAAATAAATCAGTCAATGTAATTCGTGAAATGACCGCCAGGTGACATTTGTCAAAGTGACATTTTCTGTCGCTTGGTTTTTGAATATAAAAAGAGCTTAAGTCATAATAAAGTCATAACAATATGTTGTATCGAAGAAATACTACAATGATGATCATTTCCACATCCAAAGCATAACCACACAATAATGAGTTAGAAAACATTGGTTTAATTTTTTTTAGACAAACTCTCTGTTTGCATCTGTTTAGTGTTATTATTAAAGAAAATAGCACAAACAACAGCACAAGGGCTTGTAAAAAAATTTTTTTACAAAGGTGTAAAGCAAAAGCGAGAAAATTATACTTATACAAATAATATGTATGCAGTATAATCGGGGCCTCTCAATTCGTTCACACTTCGTCTGGCACTGAACCAAAATATATTGTCTTACATTTGTGAAAAAAAAAATCATAGGATTTTTTTTCAGAGAATTATTTGTGCAAAATAATATTTATGCAATATCATCAGAGGCTCTTGATTCGTTATTCGTTTGCAATATAAACCAAAATATATAGTCTTGCATATGTGAAAATGTTTCAGAAGATTTTTTGAGAGATTTGTTGTATTAAATATTTATGCAGTATCATCAAGAATTCAGAGATTTCGTTATACTAAATATCTGTATAATCATCTTAATTCGTTAATCGATTGCACATCGGCTGGCACTCAACCAAAAAATACTGTCTTACATTTGTGAAAATGTTTCAGAAGATTTTTTCAGCTATTTTGTTGTACTGAATGATGTTTATGCAGTATAATCAAGATCTCTTAATTCGTTATTCATTCGCACTTTGGCTTGCACTGGCTACATTGCGTTTTCTGCTCCACCCTGCTCACAACTGAGCTTCCAAGCGTGGCAATGCATGCTTAGTTTAAGATGAACTTTGAAGCACATACTGTAAATGAAAGTGAATCACAGCATGACACTAATAATGTAAATATTACTTACCCAATGATACATTTATTTATACAGATGTTCCTGTTTTACATGGAAAGTTACAGGTCTGTTATTAAACGATTTACCCTGGCAAAGAGCTATATAAGAACAATTATTTAAAAAAGCATATAACTGGGCTATGACCTGATCATTAATTATGATCTTGATTGTTATTGAAATAATTACAATAGTGTTTTTCATTATAATTGTGCAACTGTTCAAATCTCTTCTTCGTTGTAATTCCCGTACACTCTATCGGGGTTTAATTGCCCTAATATTAACACCCATCCTCTAGTTGTAGTTCACACGACTAGAATCAGGACATTAAGAAGAAGAAAAGAAGATTTGTTGTTTGTTTGCACTTTGCACTGTAAAAACAACAAGCCGCCTCAACGTAAAAAAAAGTTTAGCAACAAGTTGCACAGCTTTTTTTTTTTAAAGTTTACTCAACTTTAAGAGCAATTTGCTGGCCAAAGAAAATATTTTACATTGATGTTTAAAATCTTAAGTTGACTCAACTTGTAATTTCCATTTTAGCCTAAGTCAAACAAGTGAAAGTTAAAACAGTGATCAGCATAAAACAAGAAAATACAGGTTCTATTTTGCTTAAAGGTTAATTGTTGTACTAAATAATAATAATCATGCTGTATCATCAGGGCCTCTTACAGTAATTCATTATTCGTTCGCACTTTGGCCGGTTGTTGTTTTAGTGTTTCTTTGTGCTTTCAAATGTCGGACAACATTCAAATGCAAATAAGGAGCATGCATGCTTTGTTTAAGATGAAGATTAATTGCTCAACTGTTAAGCAATAGCCCACACCTGAGAATCTATTCTTCGTTTTAATCCCCATACTGTACATTCTACCAGGGTTTAATCGCCCTAATATTAACACCTATCCTCACTAGCTCACACAAGTAGAATCAGGACATTAAGAAAAAGAAAAAAAGAAGAAGGAGAAGGGAGAAAAGCAGATAAGCATATATGTAAGCTAATATATGAAATAAAATAAAACTGTAATAATCAAGAGATTGCATATACAGTGGAATGTCTTAAGAAGTAATTGGCTAAAGTCGGTCCATGAAAACTATACTAATACCAGAATGCCTAACAGGTTGACAACACAGTTTACACACATGTTTGTGTCTCAGGCTAAGTCAAACTTAGCACGTGATATTCTGTTATATTCTGATGATGTGTTCATATTCTACAGTATTTTACTTCATTTTATTATTTAAATAACATCACTTGTTTTGTTGTTATGGTGTTATTATTAGTTAAGCTTAGTTTATTTTTCATTAACCTTTATTATCCTAGTAATCATCTTGATTTCTATTTATTTGTACTTACTTTTTTATGCTGTGCTCATTTGTAAACCTGCTCCAAGATAATTATAACTGTTAAGGGCTGTATAAAAATAAAGCTGACTTTCCTCGTACATTCTAAAGACATGCGTAGGCTGTTGTAGGCTTATTGTTGGCCTGCTATGCCTGCTTTAAGTCTTCCTTGCTTTAAGACACTGAATAAGCTGCAGTGGCACCACTGTCAAGTCACCATCAACCTGTGAAGTAAATAACATTGATTATCTCATTACATTGGCACCACAATCAGTTGATGTGTTTCAAGCAGGAAGACTGGGCAAGGATCTAATGGCCTAATTGTGAGGGTTAGACACCTGAGTCAGAGCATCTCCAGAACCGCAGGTCCTGTGGGGTGTTCCTGGTATGCAGTGGTTAGTACATCCCGAAGCTGGTCCAAGACAAGACTGGTAAACTAGCAACAGTGTCATGGACAAACAAGGTTCACTGGCGCATAGTGGGAAGGAAGGCTTGCCCATCTGGTCCGATCTCATGTTGTAGCACAAATTGTAGGACTAAGCATCACAAGGTCACAGGTTAAACCTACTGTTGAGCCCTTGAGCAAGACTGTTAACCCTCAATTGTTTAGATATATAATGAGATAAAAATGTAAGTCACTCTGGATCTACTGAGGAAGTGTTTGTCAAATGCTGTACTGTAAATGTAAATTAGGCTGCACAGATACAGACCTGTAAGAGTGCCCATGATGGTCCCTGTCTACTGTAAAAAGTGTCCATAGTGGGCATGTTAGCATCAGAACTAGACCATGGAGCAAGGGAAAAATGTGGCCTAATCTGATAAGTCAAATTTTTCTTTACTCGGTATTATGTCAATAGCCGTGTGTTTGAGGAAGAAATGGAATCAGGATGCCTTATGGGAAGAAGAGAATCAGATAAATGCATTGAGAGTCTCTGTTCTTACTTTGACATACCTTACATACCTGATGTACCCTATACCCAAACATCGCTGGTGTCTAAGTACAGTAAGTCCTCTACATACAAGCAAACTTTTTTTACGAGAGCTTGTTCGTAAGTCCAAATTGTTCATAAGTCCAACAAACATTGTCTATGTACTAGGAAGGCAAGACCAAAATTTACCTCTACTGCAGAGGAGAAGTTCATTTAGAGTTACCGGCCTCAAAAATCACCAATTAACAGCACCTCGGATTAGAGCCATTATGCAGGCTTTACAGAGCATAAGTAGCAGATACATCTCTTCAAGGGAGATTATTGCATATTTTGGACATCTTCAGCATTGCTCTACAATGTTGAAAGAAATAAAAATCAAGAACGACCATGGAGTTAGAAAGTGATGCCATGGCCACTGTTCCTGATAAAATATATAAAACACCCACACACTGGTAGTGGTTTAATATTTAATCAGTGCACTTATGCTAGTGATATCTACCTGCCATAAGCAATCCATCACATGTTTTGATGTACAGTACTTCTATTAGACTACTAAAATAGGATCTTAAACATTTAAATGCATACTGTGTTTTTTTTTTTGTCCTTTTGCATACATAAATAGAAATTTGAACAGCACTAGAACAGCAAAATTAGCTCCGACAGCCTTAGTGTGTGCATGTGTGCATGGACTGAAAAACAGTTTGTGAGCAGACACTCCAGGAAGCTTTCTGATATATACATTTCACCCTTAATGAGATCCTCAGTGTTGTATTTCTCGATGCGCAGAGAAAAAAAATACTTGTAACTCTACAAACAACAAAAAAGTTAAGACTGGAGAGATCCAGACATCTTATGATAACTTACTATGTCTGGGAGGGGTATATATTTGAATCTTGGGTTAGAATAAATGTCTCCAGGAATAGCTGGGAATTTTGACTTTTTTTGGGGCGGGGGGGGAACCCCACAAGAAAAGAAAAATAAAAAGGTCCTCACACAGATAGTAAGACAAAGTTCTATGTTTTTGTGTGTATGTGTTTGTGTGTGAGTCAGAAGGTCAAATTCCCTCTCAGTTTCCCTCTGCGTCTCTCTCACCAGATTTGACAGGTAAGGAAACAAATCATCAGAGCATGACGGCTAACAATGACCCTCCCCTCTCTCTCTCTCTCTTTCTCTCAGAATTCCAACCAACCTCTCCTCCTTCCACTTCATCCAATCCAAACTCTGCAGCTTGTGCTAATGACTCCACACACACACACACACACACACACACACACACACACACACACAACCTACACACACACACACGCCTCTATTCAGTCACTACGCTGACTAGTGCAGGAGGGCAATCTAATATATTTAGCAGTACGACTTAGGAGCAGTGCGAGCATTCGTCCTGCTAGGGACTGTGTGGAGTGAGTGTGTAGGTGTGTTTTACTGCACCTGCTGTCAGCACTGGACATGATGCTGACAGGTCAGTTATGGAGGATTAGGCTGGGAGGATTGCTGCTCTGCTGAGATGCCCTTGGAAAGCACAAGGACACAGTCCATGCCGCAGTGTCCAACTTCTTTTCCATGACGGGCTGCGCAGGCCAAAAATAGAGCAAGTGGCAGGTTTGGATTTATACCGTAAACTCGATCAAAACCGAATCTCATTTAACTGTGTAGGTGTAAGCACTCAAGGGGGAGGAGGGGGGGGGGGCTTTACATTTAACGACAGGACTGTTATGGGGTGGGGTACTGTCTGCGCTTTTGTGTGCTTCAGCTCTCTGTGCATATATGCTTAATCAATCTAAACCACCTTTACACCAACAGTCACTACGCATTCTCTTCTGCAGCACTTCCATACATCTCTAATAGAACATTCACTCAAAAACAGAGAGAGGGACAGAGACACAGAGAGAGAGGGGGAATTTAAAGAACAAAAGAAAGTCTATTCTTTAAGTGTCCCCGTCAATGCAAAGCCTCACCAAGACACAATAGCATTTGTTGAATTTTTTACTGCCAAAATAGTGACAGATTAATTTCTCTTTGCTTCAGAGAGAGAGAGAGCGAGAGAGAGAGAGAGAGAGAGAGAGATAGACAGAAATTGAGAGAGAAAAAGGAAGCTGAACACCTAATTACCCAGCATTGTGAAGGGAAAATACAGAGGCGATAAGCATAGCTACTTAGAGAAGGATGGTCTTCGGTGTGTGTGCGTATGTGTACGTGTGTGTGTAGGAGAGGGTACGGACGGCATGAACTCTGGGGCCGTCTCGGTCCAAGCGGCAATGAAATTCGCTTAAATGACTAATGTCTTCATTGGTGAAAAATTAATGATTTTTCTAGCCAGGGTTAATGGACATGTCAAACTCAGAAAATGAGTTGTTTGAAAGTAAATTACTGTAATCTATATTTAGAAAGCTCTGTTAGCCTCAACAACACGGCAACAGCAGTGCCTGCGCTTACCCTCCCTCTCTCTAACACACACACACACGCACGCACACACACACCCACACACACACACACACACACACCATCCCATCTGAGGGCTCGGCGGGAGATGAACCTTGCAAGCTGTTTGGCACCTCTGATATTAATTTTATTTATTTATGCATTCAGCTCTAATTTCTGCTAATCCGAGGCTAACCTTCTCCTCAGGCTATAGCACCATGCTGAGCGCTGGGAGCAGCTCCTGGACTGAACCTTTCAGCCATCCATCACATGCATTAAGGAGGAGACACAGCGGCTGGATCAGGCACATCATCCCAGTCTTAAGAGAGGTGCAAATAAAACGCAGAGCTTTTAGCTGTCATGGTGAGCAGTGGCCTCACCACTGCACAGGCTGGATAACTGGATGATATCCTGGATTTCTGGATGATACATATGAACAGAAATATCTCTGTTGAATGTCTGGACTGGCAAATCAAATCCCTGCTAGGTTACCATGAAAGGATTTCGCACGCACTGATGTTTTATAGTGTGAACTTCAAGGCAGGTGACTAAAATGGAACCTAAAGCATTGATATCCATTTAAAATAAAGAGGCAGTGAGAAGCAGTTTCTAGCAGCTGGAGCCACTGATATTCATTTTGGCAACAGTGCAAATGCAAAGTACAGTACGCTGACGTGTGTGTGTGTGTGTGTGTGTGTGTGTGTGTGTGTGTGTGTGTGTGTGTGTGTGTGCGTGTGTGTGCGTGTGTGTG
>JAOVVA010000032.1:6115549-6140524 GCA_028565275.1 Leiocassis micropogon | reverse complement strand
ACCTACAAAACCCTTCTGAAACTGGTCAGGTGCAGGAACTGGACAAAAAATTAGAGGTAAAAACGAGCCAAAAACGAGACGCAAAAAGTACAGTGTATACAATGTAATATGGATGTACTGTATATAGACACATATAGATGTACATATCAGGAAATGAAAGATGAACATCTGGGCTATCATCTTTTGATCCCTTTACCTTTCTAATATTTTTCAAGGGGATTATTTTCTTTATTTTTTTTCTCTCTTTTACATCTAGCTTTTATTATATCTTTGTGCTTCCAGAACTCACGGCATTTCTGCATTGCTACAGCTTTGTCCTTTGGCTCATCTTGCTCCACGAAAATGCTACCCACATCCTATACACAGCACAATGACTTTACTTCCTGCAGTGGGTCGATTGTGAGTCAATTCACTTTCTCAGTGTAATCGAACTGGGCCTGAGTTCACTTGACAGTGAGACTACCTCGCTCAGATTGCCTGGGACCGGTAGTTGTCGTCCGCACCTGGGTGTGATTGCTGTGTTCTCTGTGGCCTCAGCAAACCTCACTGAGGAAGAAAAAGCTTTAGGATTCGATTCAAAAGGACTAAATTCTGCATATGGAAAACAGTCCCTGAAGACAAATTTCTTCACACTTGCTGTAAGGTGTCAGCTTCTCCCTCTCTCTCTCTTTCTCTCTCTCTGTCCAACCCTGCTTGATAGCCACTGTTACTCTCAACACTTATTCTCCCAAAACTGACATACTTTGCCAATGCCCTGAAGTAAAGAAAATAAATAGGAAGTATATACTGTATGGTACCTCACACTGGACTTTAAGAACTTGCAATGGAAATAAAGAGCTTGCCAAATTCACAGGATGTGTGTATATACTGTATGTACTGTATATAACACTGGTCTGTGGCTGCTTATACTGGCAGCATTTCTTCTTCCATACATTCATTACTTCAGTCATGCCATTATCTGGGGATGCTTATTGAAGATAACAGCAGATCACAGATATTGCAGGTATTACGCATACGCACATCCCGGCACATCCTGAGGCCTGAGAAATAAATCGTTATAGCTTGGCTGTAAACTGAAATGGAGCAGACCATCCAGTGATAATGCTGTGATAATCATTGCCTGCAATGAAGGGTGAGAAACAGTGATGACACTCCAGAAAGATCAAGTAGACAGAAAGTCATGGATGGTTTATTAATTACAGGGGCATGCTTTTCTTTTTTTATTTCTAGGTATTGTTAGGATAAGATAACATATCTTATGTGCTTTATATACTGTATGATGTTATTTTCCTCTCTCTTTCTCTCTGTCTACATTTTGAGGAGAAACACTCACTCGAACACACACACACACACACACACACACACACCCCACATGAAGGTCGTGCATCTGCGGCAGGAAGTGGGGAGAGGCAGAAGGGTGGTTTGCTCTTCTAATCAAATCTAAATGGGAAGAGGCTTCTGAGGGAGATGTAATTTCAGAGGCCCAAAAACAGCAGCTTAAAATGCGCCTGATCGCATTAGCCTACCATCACCGAATAGTTTTTTTCTACTGTAACAGTGCACAATGTCCATTACAAATGACTTAAGCTCTGCAGACTAGTAACTCAATAGGAAAAAAAGATTATTCTTATAAGAAATAATTATATCCCCGTCCTACGCATGCACGTACCCTGTGCCAGTTCTGTTCTCTCCACTCACCAAACCTTTTCACGAACACTCCTGCTTAATAAAGTACAGATTTGACGTTAATCACTCTCCGATTTCCCTGCTCACAAGGATAATTAACATGAGAAGGGAAGTGAGGGAAAGCAAGGATGAGATTGGAGGGCAAACTTGATGAGGCGTGTGTGAATTGCAGAGGACAGCACGATAGGTAGGGGCTGGCAGTTTGGGATAAGGATCATGATGACTGTTTTAAGGGTAGGACAGGAAAGAGACAGAGTGAGCAAGTGAAAGATAGAAAGGGAGAGAGAGACAGATAGAGATGGGGAAAAAAGGAGGCCACAGTAGTTGTGTTTATATATATATATATATATATATATATATATATATATATAGAGAGAGAGAGAGAGAGAGAGAGAGAGAGGTACAAGCTCTCCAAATGACTGCAGTGATTAATGTGCTTCAGCTGGCAACAAGTTATTTAACCCCAACTCATGCAGTGAGCAGCTTCTCAATTCTTAAACAACCATGTCAGAAGACATATCCTGTGGATATGGCAAAGGTGTTTCAGGAATATTTCAAATTATTGTTAACACAAATCATTGTCCTGCATCCAAAAAGAAACAACTAAGGAGATTTTTAAAACCTGGAAGGATAGCGGTGAACCATCATCTTCGAAAAGTTGCCAGAAAAACATCCTGAATGAGCATGATGGGAAATCAAATTGTAAAAAACAAAAAAGGAAGAAAAAAAAACAGTCAAACTCAAGTGTATGTTTAAGAGTAGGAACATTTTCAAATGTACAGTATGAAAAGTACTCAAGGGATTGGGACTAAACAGCTGTGTAGCCTTAAGAAAACACTTATCAGAGAGGCTACTTGGAAAAAAGGCTTCAATTTTCAAGAGAGCATAAAGAATAGACTGTGGAGGATTGAAAAAACAGTCATGTGGTCTAATGAGTCTAACCTGATTTACCCAGATTTTTCCATCAATGGATTGTTTTTCGGCCCTGAAGGCACGGGCATATTCCAAGATAACAATGTCAGGATTCATCAGGCTCAAATTGTGATTGAGTGGTTCAGGGAGCACGAGACACCATTTTCACACATTGCTTTGGCCACCAGGAAGTCCAGACTTCTACTGAGAATGCAAGAAGATATTTTGAGGCGGTCCGACATTTGCAGCATCAACAAGATCTTGGAAAGAAATTAATCTGAATCTGGATGCAAATAAATGTCGTGACATTACATAAGCTTATCAAAATGACGACACTGGCACTCGGTCAGCATTTATATACGATGCACAGAAGAGAAAAATTAAGGTAGAAAGAGTGAGTTTTATCATACTGTACATTGGAGCGGTGCTTTCAAACTGTGCAAATCAGCAAATCAAAATTAAGTAAAATTACCTGATGGCAAAACAATCAAAAGATGGTGGCAGACTTTTACCTCTTTCTTTGTGTAGTGATCACTTTGTGGGTGTGTAAAAGAACATGAGTGTGTACAATGTGTACTTTTGAGAATGTGAGAATGTATGTGCCTCCAGTGTAATGACTGTTTGGCCTTGGTAACCCTGCAATGTGTTTGTGTGTGTGTTATATGTGTGTGTGAGAGTGAGTGAGAGTGAGAGAGAAAGAGAGAGAGAGAGATGCTACAAGGCTTCTGCCTGCCAACATCTCCATCATTCTCTGCCAGTTCCACCTTATTTCATCTACTACTGCTGGAACAAATAGGCAGTAGGGAGGCAGCAAGCACTGAACTGGGAACACATAGTCCCAAGAGCAGAGAAAGACGAGAAAAAGTGAGAGAAAGACGAAGAGGGAAAAAAGTCGGCATCTGCTATGTCATTAGCTGGTGCAGTTAAAGAAGTATCACTGCAGCCAGGGCTGATACAAAGTGAAGAAATATTTACCTGGAGACAAACTCGAAATTGGAGATGGGCCATTCATCATGGAGAGATGCTGTGAGTGCAAGGGAGCAACACAGCCATAGCTGATCAGCCAGAAGCAGACATGTGGTAGAGCTAAGTCTGCTTCTCTCTCTCTTTCCCTCTCTGACACACAAACTCACACACAAACAACTATTCGGTGTTGTCAAAGACGGGAATTTTAGAAGCTCATCTTGGCTTGAACCACACAGACCAGCCATGCTTGCAGGGCATTTAGGAGGACAGAGGAGATCATACACACTCCAGGACTCATCAGATGGAAAGCTGTTACTCACAGGCAGTGAAGCCGGACACATAATGGCACAAAATACATGAACGAAGCCTTCCGGATAGGAGGCGTGGATTTAAGATATTAATCTCAAAATCCACCTTTCAATCAACAGGAGCCAGCTTAGATATCAAACCCAATCACCATCAGCAGGGTGCAAAAGTCTGATCCTACAATATAAGTTAACCATTTTAAATTCAGCAGTTCTGGAAAAATAACTTTTGCAATCACAGTACTGTCCCGTAATATACAGCAACTGCTTCCACAGGACTTAAATGGGTAAGTTGCAGCCAGGTGCTGCTAATCATCAGCTCTTGATTAATTAATTAGCAGCAGGTGTGCAGGCCTTCATAAAAGCAAAAGTTGATGGTCTGAAGCATTCAGGTGTGTGTTAACACAGTGCCAAGAACGAAAGACATAAGCAATGGTCTTAGAGAGATTGTTGCTGCACATCACTCTGGAATGGATTATAAAACCATTTGAAGTTTAACATTCTACAGTTTCTAAAGCATTCAAGGCAGTTGCCGATCTTCCAGGAGTGGACGTCCCAGCAGGTCAGACCGTGCGATGCTCAAAGGAATACAAAAAAACAAAAAATCTCAGATCCTACGGACAGGTGAGACCGGAGTGGAGTTGTTTGGCATTAATACCCAGGGCCGCGTTTGGAGGAAAATCACAGCGTGTTTCAGCAGAAACACTGAATACTTACTCTCAAGCACGGCGGTGAAGGGGGCGATGATTTGGGTCTGTTTAGCAGCCACAGGACCTGGGCACCTTTCCGTCAATACGTAAGTCAGCCATGAACCAAGTATCCCAGAGTATACTAAAAGCAAATCAGTCCTTCTAAAGCTTGGTTGAAATTGGGTTAAGCACACCACTAAATTTACATCAGAATTGCTCAAAAATAAAAGAATCAAAATTTTGGTATGGCCTAGTCCATACCGTAACCCAATTGAAATGCTGTGGTGAGACCTTAGGAGAGCTGTGCATAAGGGAATGCCCAGGAACCTCAATAAATCGAAAACAATATTGTAAAGAAGAATGAACCAAAATTCTCTACAATGATGTGGGAGACTGAAATCATAAAGGATGTTGTTGCTGCTAAAGGTGGTTCTACAAGTGGTTAAACCATGTGGGCACTTAGAGGAAAACACTTTTTTTAGTATTTAACATTTTTTTCTTTTAGGCTTCATTGTTGTTAAATAAATATTGACTAACTGAAAAAAGTAATATGTTGTTGTTTGTCTGTGGTTGTATTTGCCTATTACTGTAAAAAGATTTTTATTTGTATTTTTTTGTTTTAATTAAAAGACGGGGTGTTAACTTTTGAATATGACTGTATCTTAGGTTGGTTTATTATTAATATGATTTATGAAGATTTATAGATTGTGAAAATGTATTCATACAGCAGCATACCTTTTACAATAATTAAAAATCATTATATTAATTAATATAAATATTTATTATAATATAATTAATATTTAATTATGCACTTCGTACAGCATTGTGCAAGGCAAAGCAACATTCTCTGGTATTGATGTAATGTATTATATTCACATATCATAATGCATGACAAATATTGCTATAAAGTTTAAAACATTTTCATAACTATTTGTAAGGTTTATGTCTTATAAGTATACAGTATAGCATAAGTATATAGTAGGATAGGAATGTGTTCATAATGCATTATAGACAAGGCCTTACAAAGTGTCACTTGCTTTTAATAATATATATTCTATTGTTGTTTTATTCATTTACAAATATGAATATTAAGAATTATTATTATCTTATTATTATATCTTATTATTATTAAGAATAATAAGTAAGCTAGTCAATTGAGTAAACTGACTGACTATATTTTAGAGATTATTTTGGATATTAAAAATCAATTCAGTTATGTATTACGATTCTTTTGTATGACAATTCATGTTTTGCCACAATGACTCCAGAAATGATATATTTTTTTAAATAAACAATTTTTAATTTATATATGTTTGCATTTGTAGTGAAATGGTGCCATTCCTCTATAATTGTACAGGTGGTACTGTAGGAGTGGATTATTGTTTAAGTTTAGACTAAAATCTAAACAAAAATAATATTGAATTAGAACATTTATAAAATATGATCCAGATTGTATAATATAATATTGTATCGAATGGTTTCTGGTGATTTCTACTCCTATACTACATTTATTACTTACACAGGACTTCTAGGCTGAGTAACGCTCTTTCATTTAAATTCTGTCCTGGTGTGACATTTATTGAAGAAAACAGTACCGTTAGACTTGAGTTTCCAGTGAAGAAAACTCTCAAACTATCAGCAAGGATGTCTGATCTTTATGTGATTTATCATTACATCTCAAACGTATGAAAAAAGTGTGGTTATATGCCAATATGAAATGATTTAGTGCAATTAATCCTGCTTTTGGATGTCCACTCTGACTGGACTACAGGAAGACAGGTGGTCATCCCTGCATTACCGTGCTATTAGCAGTCAGTGACTGTGTCAGCTGGGCCAGCGGCTGAGATGATGAGGAGTCGGGTGGGGCCTCGAGCTGCTGCATGGGTTATTAAGATGTACCTGAGTGTGACAGGGCATCAATAATGCCAGCGCAGGCAGAGCTTGCCCGCTGAGAGGCAGATGGCATACATGACTGGAGATCCCTGATTATGCAGCATAATTAAGGGCAATCATAATTTCACAAAGTTTCACTTGCAGTTGCCCGAGACAGGGCTTTTTGTGTGTGTGTGTGTATGAAAGGTGCGAGTAGAGAAAGAAAAAAATGGAGAGATATTTTAATAACTCTTGAATATGTGCATTTATTATGTCAGAACTTAAACTGTATTTCCAGTGCATTAGTAATACTGTGCTAGGTAAAGTCATCATTGAAGTGAAAGAAAGAAACTTGACAGAGAGAAAAGAGCAGCCAAGGTGGAAACTGAGCTGTTTTATTACTCCAGAATATGCTTAACTACTATGTGTACATTAAAAAAACTCTATTTCCTATGCTTTTGTTACAGTCAAGTCAATATATCCTGAATAGAATGCGTTATTAAAATGTTTTGTTAGCACCTAAGCTCATGTTGGGATTTTGAAAAAGGCACAGAAAGACAGGAAATGCGATAAAGTCCTTCCTGACTGAAATTCAGTGGCATAGTCGGTTACAGCCGCACACAGCCGATATGGCTGCAGTTCCTGTGGACCACCACTCCCAATACAGCAACATGCCTCCACAGAGCCACAGTGCTATACAAGCACCACACAGCTTGAACACAGGAACAGGGCCGGTTAAAGAACGGTTAAGGCTCTGGGTTACTGATTGGAAGGGCAGGGGTTCAAGCCCCAGCACTGCCAGTTGCCATTTGTTGAGCCCTTGAACAAGGCCCTTAACCCTTACTGCTCTAGGGGGGCAATATCCTTGCACTTTGACCCCAGATCCTTACTGGAATATGCAAAAATAATATTTAATTGTGCTGTAAGGTACATGATAAAGAATTGAATCTTAATCCTAATCATGGCACTGAAGTCAGAGTCAGAGACTGCTTGGAATGGCAGCAAACTGAGAGCTAAAGCAGAGCAAAGCAGAGGATATTACCCTGGCATCAACAAAAGCATGGTGATCAGGTGCTGCACTCCATTCACGACCAGCAGGCACACACCTCACATCGAAGATCAAGGCACTCAGAGGAAATCTGCTACTTGAGCTTGGGTCTGAAGCGCTGCCACAAACAGTAACCAGCAGATAAAGTCAACCAAAGAGAAAAACATCAAAACAAAACGGAACGGAAATCCATCAAAACAGACTAAATGGAAAGAAAAGGGTAAATTTGATGGTACAAGAAAAAAAAACTAGGATAAATAAACTAATAAAATAGATTGGGATATTAACAGAAAACAACATAAAATTGAATTGAATTGAGAGAGAGGGAGAAGGAACGAGTGAGCTGAGACACCAGCGTTAATAAACATTACACATAAATATAGCATCTCAATGTGACCAGATTCCGTAACTAAGGGCAGTAATGATGGGAATGGCAAAAAATTCAGCAGAAGCGTCTGCCTATGAAAACCACTCACTCTTGTCATACATTCTTCCGGAGTACACCAGGTCAGGCCTGTCTGAGGAGAACAGAACCTTCCTTTCTTAATCCCACAGACCCTAGCTTCGACAGGCTCTCATTACAGCAACATGTCTTCCACTCCAAACACACGAACACTAACACTAACATATACAACAATCATTCATTGGTATGGTTTAGAAGACTTGCAGCTTGTTGATTACTGAATATATGTATACATGCATGTGCTCGAACACCCACACACACACACACACACACACACACACACACACACAGACTGCTTACATCAGATACATAGGAGGAAGTAGGTGCATGGAAAATGAACCTGCTGTTGTACTTTATTTAAGTGAGCATTGCTGGATTGGAAAATGAAGTTAGATTGTGCTTCTTGAGCACATTTATCAAAAGTTTGAAAGATCCCAGCGTAATAAGGACTGCAGTGCACCTGTGCGTGTTTGTGTATAGGTGTAATGCAATAGAGATACAGGCTGTGTGGGTGGGGGTATGGTTTTATATCTAAATTAGAAAAACATATCGCAGTAATACAGGAATAACTGACAGTTTCTTCTTCATAGGGACATTTGGCTGGTCCCCATAATGAAATAATAAAAACTGCTTAAAAACTAGCTAAACTGATAAAAATGTTTCAGTTTGATTACTGATGTAAGCGAAGTTTGGGGTTATAGGCATAGTCTTACTGCTGCATAAATAATTATGTCAGTGGAAGTTTTTCAGAAGGATAGCAAGACAAGTGTGTGTGTGTATGTATGTGTGTGTGTTAAGTGGAGTATATTGTGTGATTCCTTATCTAACAAAAACACATCATACTAGATGATGGCTTCTCATTTCTGTCCTTGTGTGGACAGCAGTGATGGGAAAATGGGTGGACTATGTATGTGTGTGCATGTGTGTGTGTGAGTGAGTGTGAGAGACTTGGGTAATAGACTATAGGGATTAAATATGGGCAGGTACTTCATTTGGAGGGCAGTGGACTGGCCTGTAATGAATCACACTCAAGGTCTCTCTCTCTCTCTCTCTCTCTCTCTCTCTCCATTTCATTTCTCTCTGTTTCACACACCACAGGTTGATAATCTTGAATTGAAATTGGGCTACAGTAGTCACTGCTGCTTAAATTTACAAACAGGCATAATTAACTCTTATTTCAATCAACTTCATGGCTATTTCTATCCTCTCTGCGTGATCCTCCGCTAGCTTTTCCCCAAAGTAGTAATTTCACATAATCATCACTGGATTCTTGGTGGGGGAAAAAAAGAAGAAAAAAGTTTTGTACTCTTTCTAAAATATCAAGCAGCTAAATGATGGAGTCGCTTTGCCTCACATGGCTGCTGTTTCACAGGGATGGAGGTGACATTTTGTAGCTACATTAGCATAATCACATTGATGACAGTGGAATTGTATTGACTGCAGTACAATAGAGCTGATTAGTTATGGGAAGAAACAGGAGCATTATAATCAAGCTGGAAAAGTCGGGGCTATTTTTCTCTATCCTGTTTGGGGCTAATCTGTGGCCACACTCTTGCCTGCCTGTGTGAACACAATTCAATGTTGTCAGTGAAACAAATTAACAGCTGCATGCTCCTTCCTACATGCAACAACACTAACGCCACACAGCACATAAGAATTACATGGTATGCTGATCATCCCTGTAGCAAGATAGTCTGTTAATTAAAACATTATAAAAAAACACACACAAAAAGGGGGAAAATTAGCCCAGAGCCTATTCAATAATAGAAACTCAGTGTGTAAAAAAAAGTTCTTATTTGGTGTTGTTATTCTATTTGCACTGGAAATTTTATTATTTACATTATACTGTAATTGTGTGTATATTTTTATTTTCTCTATGTATTGGTTAGGCTGTGTACATTTTCTACACCTGGTATTTGGATTATGCAAATCACCTATGTACATTTTATGCTTCCAAGGTTACAGAATTTATCTTAATAAAAAAAAAAATCAAAGAATAACTTCCCTTTAAAACAACAACAATAACAACAACAATCCAGTAGAGAAATAATTGTAATAATTAGTTTTTCTTTTTTGGTGTCAAAAAAGTCCAATATATTTTGAAAATCTATATAAATAACTAATAAAAGATCTTCAGTGGTAGTTCAGTGACTACTTATCGTACTGTAAGTCATGAGCTCAGAGCCTAGCATGCCAAACTGCCACTGCTGCGGCCCCCAGTACAGTAAATCACTGTTTCACTAGGGCCACAATTGGGAACTGTCCAACGCATTATTTAAACCTGCAAGGATTAAGCTAAACTTCATGAAAGAAAATCATAAATGAGAAGTTTAGTAAATATAGTAGTGAAAGTAAGAGCATCTCCACACACACAAAATGTAATGAGAACTCACAGGACTGGGACTAAACAGCTGTGTGGCCATAAGAAAACCACTTGTTAGTGAGAGTAATAAGGAAAAAAGGCTTCACTTTCCTAGAGAGTATGAAGATTGTTAAAGATTTGTTAAAAGCACTATACAAATAAAACTGAATGTGAGGCGGCACGGTGGTGTAGTGGTTAGCACTGTCGCACCTCTAGGGTCCGGGTTCGATTCCTGTCCAGGGTCGATTCCCGTCTCTGTGTGCATGGAGTTTGCATGTTCTCTCCATGCTTGGTGGGTTTCCTCCGGGTACTCCGGTTTCCTTCCACAGTCCATAGACATGTAGGTTAGGCTAATTGGCCCAAATTGCCAGTAGTGTGTGAATGAGTGTGTGAGTGTGTGTATGTATGTGTGTGCCCTGCGGTGGATTGTCCAGGGTGTACCCTGCCTCGTGCACTGGGCCTCCTGGGATAGGCTCCAGGTCCCCGTGACCCTGAATACAGGATGAAGCGGCATAGACAATAAGTGAGTGAGTGAGTGAATTGTGGTGTGATAAGTTCAGACTGATCATATTCATTGCATCAGGGTAAGAAAGGAAGCACAAGAATGCATACGGTAGTACCCACTATACTGTAGAAGCCTCTGGTGGCAGTGTTATAATGTGAGGTTGCTTCAGTTGGTCAGGTCTAGGCTCAGCAACATTACGTATGTTGTAATAAACTGAATGTATTGATTGACCAGGTTATGGAGTTTTAATTCGCATACTGAGTCCATAGTCCAGGGATCAAACTGTGAAAGAGTGATTCTGGTAGCATAAGGAATCATTTTCACACATAAATTGAGCACCGCATTGCATGACATAATCAAAGCGTAATGCAGCTGAACTAAACATTAGTGTGTGTGACCTTTTCATTTGGCCAGGCAGTGTATAATCTATCACACTATTGATTAACTGTTTTAAGGTTTTTGAATTAATAAAAAAGAATGCTGATGCGTCTGTTTATTTGATGCGCTCTTCTATATAGAAGATGTGCCGATAGTTTAAAGGATAACCTGACCGAGAAGTCAGCTGCTACTTCTCAAGTTTCCTTGAAGTAAATGCTGCTCTTAATTTTATCCATTTGAAATCCATAATAAAGATAATCAATGTCTGGAGGAAACTACTGTCTCATTTTGTTAATCTAAAAAAATTAAAATCTATTGGCCTCAATTGGCATGTTTTTTTTTGTGTTTTCTAGTATATATATATATATATATATATATATATATTCTTTGATATAGTTTAATAAATGTCCAAAAACATAAATTTTAGCATTGTCATAATTGTAATTACATCAAACTATCATACACTTTTGGGTAGGCACTTAATAGTTTTTTTTGTTCATGCACTTAAGTTCAAGCTGCACATAACTAAGCGGGCCTTTCTTTTACACAAAATCCATCCATTTACATGTACTGTTTAAAAAAGAAAAGCGTTAAATTATACATTAAGAAGTGAATTAAAAGTATTAAACCCTCACTATACAGGTGTAACTAAACTATGAATATAACACTCTCTCTTCAGTGAACGTTTATCATGTGCTAAAAAAGAACAAAAGTTAGTTTTTGAGTACGAGTGTATGAGTTTTTAGTGCACTGAAATACTGGGACAGTTTAATAAAATGATCTATAGTATAGTATGGTTCACACAATGGTGCATTTCATATTGAGGTAATTATTATTAAAAGGTTTAGCGCTATAACTTTAAATGAGATTAAAAAATATTGTGGATATTCACAATATCAAAAACCTTAGCCAAGAATCTCTCAGCATAAGTCACAACAGCTTTCTCATTTTGCCTTTACTTTGTTGTAAATAAAAAATTTCAAAACTTCAATTAATTTAAGTACCTTAAATTGAAAACCTCAATCATAGCATAAGGCTCATCACTGGGCAGAAAAGGAGAGACGAGGCCTTGCTTTAGCACCAGCCCAATTACTTAATATACCTCTCGAAATACTACAGCAGGCCATTTCAGACGCACTGACTTCGACAGAGAGAGCATTGGGGGAAAAAAAACATGACACACAGGGAGTGAAGAGAGGATTAGATGGTAGATGAATCCTACAGGGACCCCGATTATGAGATCATAAATGCCGCCTGTGTGTGTGTGTGTGTGTGTGTGTGTGTGTGTGTGCGCGCGTGTGTGTGTGTGTGTGTGTGTGTGTGTGTGTGTGTCCTACAGAGTTGGGAATTCTGTGGGAATTTTGTTGTCAAAGAAAAAAATTATACATCCTACTGGAAAAGCTTTGGTCTGAGTGATACGACAATGCATAATGTCACATGCTCACTGATACTGATTTCTTTTTGTGCCCCAATTTAAAATAGTTTCAGTCCCACCCATCAGTTAGATTTCAAACCTATCAAAGGTTTCCTCCAAAATGGCCAACCACACAACGGGGTGGTATAACACACTAGGAGAAAAGCGCTAACCACCCACCTCCACATACATAATGATTGACTAATTTCACTGTAATTCACTGTATTAGAGAGTGTAAATTCCACAAATTATTTTGGCTTTGTGTAGCTTTTATATATTAATATTAACAATATATTATTTCTATGTGATAGATAGATAGATAGATAGATAGATAGATAGATAGATAGATAGATAGATAGATAGAGTAATTTATTAATCCCAAAGGGAAATTGTATAAATATTACTACAGTAACTAAATTTTTATACACAATTTTTTTTAAAGAGTTTAACGTAAACATGTCATTGTTTACCATCATATATTTTAGATCAACTTACGTATTTTACTTTAGTGAAAATTCTGCCCACATTTTAAATATGTTGCTACGTGAATAATTTTTTCTGCGTATGCCACTTCTACCTAGAGTACACGGTCCGATTTGCTCTCTTGGCTCGGGACAAGGGGTGGGGGCTGAACTCTTGATCTGAAGATAGCAGAGTGACCACATTTTTGTGGTGCCACTCTGGAGCTATCACTAGAGTGTGATTTCTGCTATGAGTCTTATTTAAAAGTCACCAACAAGGACATTGTAGGATGATGCGAAAAGTATTATAATTACAATTTATATAATAGTAATTATATTAGTATATAATTATGTTTAAGCAAGCAATGATTTAAAATACAGACCTGTTCACCCTAATTAATATACCATTAGCAGCCTACAGTACATGTCCAACCTCTTGTATAGGAAGCTGAAAGCCCTGCATGCATGCTGTACAGTATACTTATTACGCGCACTTTAAAGAATGTGCGTACACTTTGTCCTGTTACCCAACCATGAACGGCTCCAAACTTTAGTTCTTCACTTTTTAAAACGTCATTAATACACCAAGGCCTTGTTTCTGTTCATATTACCCCATTTTAAATGGGGCTCAAGCCCGGATCACACTGATCGATGACCTAAGCAGAATATAGTAATTTTTTTTTATTGCTGGTGTGTCTCAACAATTATCTTTATTGTGTAATATGACAATGCACAGAATTCTGTAGAATTCAGCCAATCTTATACTGATATCATTACTTGTGATAAGTAGTAATAATAATAATAATAATAACACTATTAAAAGATAGCAAAATCATGTGACGGAGGTTAGATTTCAAACCCCTAGTAACGATCTGCATCACCATTATCCACCAGCTGCACTTTTTTCCATGCAAGCAACATGAACTAATACAGCTTTGTTATGGGCAGAGCAAAGCGCACACCTGTCTGTGTGTTTCTGACAGCACTGAAAATACATACAGTGCATGAAGGAACAAAGCTCCCCAACAGGCTCCTCTACCAGAATCACCTTCACTCCCATGATCAGGGAGGCTGAACTAATTACAAAATATTGACACGTGGGATGGAAGCGTTTACAGCTGAGCAACCGGCAAACAGAATTCCAATATGGCTCGACCTTCGGTAAACACAGGACGGGTTTCCTTAATAAAGCGCTTTATTTTACGGACTTACTATAAAGAGAGCTGCATTTAGTGTTGAGGGATTTATTTCGGCAGGTGAGGATGAGTTCTAATATATTTGTTTTGTTTTTTGGATTTTTTTTTTTTTTGGAGATTAAAGACAAAGATGACACACTAACACCACCACCACTACTGCTACCCCAGTCAGCGTTGCAAGAGGTAATTGATCGATCTGACAAATTTCATCAGTGCCTTTTTTGACGGCTGTAACTGATGAAGCAGTTGTAACACTCTTTCTTTGACTGGCTGAAGAGAGTCTCTGCATGTGTGCGAATGCATGTGAATGTGTGAGCGTGTGTGCGTGTGTGTGTGTCACAGTGATTTGGAATGAATAGGAATGAAGGAACTCCCATGCCTGTCAGTTGGACTCCTGCAGCTGACAATACCACTTAAAAATGAGTACTTCTTTACAGCATGCTTCTTTTCTTTTATTTGTCATGTTCACTACCACTGTATTTTAAGGAAATATTAAAAAATATAATTAATGGCTGCTATTTCTATAAAAATAAAACATTTATCAAGACATTTTTTTGTGAACTCACGTTGTAACTGATCCAGTGTGATTTAATCAAAAATCTGTCTCAAACTAATATTATCTCTTTAATAATACTGACATAAAGAAGCAGATAAGTTCAACAGGAAATCATGCAAACCTCAAAATCGTGACATCCAACTCATATATGGGTGAAATTCTACATCTAAACACACATAACCATATGAAACCACTGCTCATACGCGAGAGTCATATTGTTTTAATGTTTTTAATCTCCTGTTAAGAGGAGGGGGTGTAAACTGCTTCTCAGGAAAACTGTACACGCAGCTTCTCAGACAGAATGTATGTTGATTGCAAAAAGAAATTGATATTGATTTGAATTACCTTTATCAATATTAATATTTTGCCGCTTGAAAGGCACTGTGTAACCACATTACAGTAGATTATTCCACTGTGTAAGTGATTGAATGTTGTAGCGAGATGTGTTATGCAGTCAATAAATGAAAACTAGTGGGGGAAGCTGTCAGAAACTATTTTGTGCAGCACATCAGTGCCGTAGATCAGTCCATGTTGTCAAGGTTTGCTTGTCACAGTCGCTTCCTGTTTTGGTTCCTATACCACCTGCAGTCTTTGTGATTAAGTCTTAGCCTCTTTCTGGTTCAGTCATAGCTCTTGCCCTCTTATCTGTATTGTAAATCTTCTGCCTTTTCATTAGTGGTCCCAAGGGCTCATTTAATAACTTTTTGTATATTTTTATATAGCTCGAGCATCCATGGAACATGACAAAAATCTGATCCATGGAGGCTCTACCCTACAACCAACAGCAACCAAAGGCTCCAGAGACGGACACCACAGCACACCCCTGAGGTCTTGTGGAACCATGACCTAATATATATTTTACTGTTTGCTAAATAATGCGGTATTCCAGTCAACAGTAGTCTTCATATACTCTGCAATTGCTGCAATATGTGCAGAAAACAAGAGCCTTGAGTACAAATGAAAAAAATTGTCTGCTTCTTATTAATACAAATATATACTAGTAAGAAATCTGATTCAAAGGGTATTTAATATCCAAGCATTAACTACAAAACAGTTTATTACTGCTGCTCTGCCCCTTCACTTCCCTGCACTCTCTCTCTCTCTCTTATTTTTACCTGACCCCAATCAGCGATCATGTCACTACCAATTTGGAAACAAGGTGAATTTCTTTCCTGGATCAGATTAATAAATTACGTTGTTTTAATGGCACAAAGTATCACCTACTATAAATATAGGTAAGAAAACCTCAAGCACATTTCACATAAATAGGACCAGCACTGTAAACAGCATTGCAAAGAAGCCTACAGTCTGCTATAGGGCTCTGGACTGATTAGATGAAAATAGACTCCACTCTTCATAATACTAAGAGAGACAGAGAAAGAGAGAGAGAGAGAGAGAGAGAGAGAGGTTGGTCCTGTTAAAGGCATGTAGAGCGAGAATGGAGTGTAAATAATAGGGCTGGGTGTGAGGCTACATTTACCTGAACCCTCCCTCATGGCTTTTATCTCCTATTCTTTAATCATCGTGCATTCCTGGCATACGCAGATCACCTGTAAGGCCCCAAGATGTCAATGATAATGCCTATGTGGTCTAAAGTACCTATAATGGGTTGGCTACCTATTATAAGAAACATATATTTAGGAGGAGACATAACAAACGCACCACAGGAATTTATAAAGCGCTACAGGAAACTTGCATTAAGCGAAAAGATATGAGACAATAACAAGACAATGAGTCCTGGTTGTGAAGCCACGAGAATGTGGTTATAGAGGAGAATGTTTGAAGTATCTGTGCATTATGAAGTATGTATGAAAATGCTACAACACACTGCTCATGCTACACACAAATGCTACACACTGTCTCAGCTGGAAACAGGTACACACTGCAGGATGAACTTCATTGGGCTTGCCATTATTTTTATATGACTTGGCTTGTTCCACAAAGCAGCTGCTTGTGAAAACTCACACGTCTATTTCTGAGACGAGCTTCTCACCTTCGCTGCTTTATCTCCTGCTAATTAGCAACGCCGCTAACAAGAACTCCAGCGCGTGCACCAAGCACATACATTTCCCCCCAATTTCCCCTATACAGCGGATGCGAGGGTGAAATGACATCTTTTATTTTCCAAAAAAAGAGAGAGAAAACTTGCACAGATAGAAAACTAATTAACTTTTGTAGGCTCATAAAATCCAAATGGGGTTCTCACCCAGCAGATTATTTTTAATTAATCTAGTATGAAATGAAATGAGTAACTGAAAGAAAAAGCTGGACCTTGCTGATACTATGTTTAAAACATCAGACTTAATGCTTACATGTTTTGGCGTCACATTAAATTCACACTAAATAGACCAAACAAAACAAACTAATTACCAGGTTGCAGCACTTTAGCACTGGAAGATGTGCGTGTGTGCATTTGAATTTGTTTGTGTGTCTATATAGTTTTAGAGTTTGCACTTACAGTGACATTAGAGTATGGCAGTGGAAATGTTTGTGTGTGACTGAAAAGGACCTTATGTTGGTCACCTGATTGGCAGGGTGACTTTGCGTCTGTCTAACTGTCAGTCATTCGGCACCTCTCTCTTCATTTAATATTCTGCCAACCGTTAACACACATGCCTCTTCAGCTCTTTCGCTCAAAGTGAGAGGGTGCTATATTCTCCCAAATAACTGTCAGCTTTAGCAAAACCAGGCCAAAAATATAGAGCGTAGATAAAGTGATTTTATCTTTTTCTAGTTATTAAGGATATCTAAAGAAGAAGAAAAAATACCACCTGTTTACTAAAGCAGTGGTTCTTAAAGTACAGTCTTGAGACCTCTATGTAAAACATATTATATATTATTATAAATATTATTATTATTGGTGATAGAAGAAGTATATTTATTTCTTGTTTTTTTTTTTTATTCAAAGGTTTGAGATCTCTTGCATCAAATAACATTTTAAACTGCATTTGTACATTTTATACTGTACTACAGCACTGTTTCTCAATGCGGATTGCTCAGTTAATTAATTTTCTATAACAATATCAGTCACATCAGCCATGGTTCTAAATGCAAGGGTTGGCCAAAAAAAGGTCAGCATTTGCATTTAAATAAGTAAATATTAAAAGCCTTTGATCAGCTAATTACCTCAAAGATTAATATGTTTCAGTTGGCAACAATTCTTTTACCCCAAGGTTCTCCTTTCTTAAAGAACAATGTCGGAAGACATATCCTGTGATCATGGAAAATGATGTTATTGTGCTTCATAAGGGTCGAATTATTGGCCTGACACATGCAAATAAAACAATTATGGAGATTGCTGAAATGACCAACACATAATTAAAACATTATTAAAAGTGTAATACCCTGAACACAGGATAAAGCGGTATAGAAGATGAGTGAGTGTGTGCGTGAGTAAAAGTGTAGTGCTTCATAGACAGAATGTGTTCAGAAACAGATCATAAATGAAGCTCAGTTAACCTCTTGGTGAAGTTGCATGCTAAAAAATCGGCATTAGAAATCACAGCTACAAGAACATTTCGGCAGTTACTATGCAGCAAGACCTCACATGATTGGGAAAAAGCAGCTGTGTAAACATAAGAAAACCATTTGTTAGTGAGTCTAATCAGACAAAATGTCTTTAATTTACTAAGGAGCATAAAGCAATGGGAAAAGGTCATGTGACTTTATCAGTCCAGACTGACTCTGAGCGATGTGCAAATCTGGTAAGAACTGAATTGCATGAAATGATGTACCCATCACTGTACAAGCCTTGGAGGTTTGCTTCATAAAGATCTGGGGTTGCTTCAATTTCTCAGACTTATTTGTGGCAACAAAATAATTTCAGCTGACTACCTGAATATAATTTGTATTTTTTTTTCTTCCCTCATCGCACACACTCATTCAAACACTACGGGCAATTAACTAACTGGAAAAGGCAATTAGCTAATCTGCAAGTCTTTAGAATGTGGGAGGAAACTGGAGTACCTGGAGGAAACCCACCAAGCATGGGGAGAATATGGGAACTCCATGCACACAAAGGCGGCAATCAAACCTGGCTGGGAATCGAACCCAGACCCTGGAGGTGCAAAATAATGTCAGCTAACCACTAAGCTAACCACTAAGCTAACATGTCTTCTATGCCAAGATTCATCAGGCTCAAAAAGTGAAAGAGTTTCTAAGAGTGTGAGGAATCATTTTCATACATTAAGTGACTATGACAGAGTTCTGACCTTAACTCAATTAAAAGTCTTGTGATGTTTGGGAGAAGACCTGAGTTGAATGGTGTGGCTCTCCTGCAATCAATAAAAGTTCTCAGCCAAAAACTGATGCAATATCGAACAGCAGTAAAGGTTGTATAAACTTGTATAAACTTGTCGAAACAATCCCATAGCGAATACATGCCCTAATCAAAACTAAATTGGCGCAACAAAATTTAAGTGTGTGTGGCTTTTTTTGGGTGCCAGGCAGTGTGTTAAACCTTAAAGCTGAGTGACAGGGATCCGTGCCAGATGCAACATTAGTCGATAACTGATTACAAAAAAAGAGACATCTGAAACCATGCATTTGGGTTTTCAGATATGTCAGGTATAACATATCACCTATCAACGTTCACCTATCAAGGTTCACCTATCAACATTATGGAATATGGGAAATATTTTGATAAAATGTCAAACTCACCAAATTCTCATGTTATTATTTTTTAGTCAGAGAAACAACCATGAACAACCATAGAAACATGTGATCATATGTATCCGTGCTATTTCATTGCCTCTGTGACCCATGCCATTTTTTTTCTTGTTTCGTTGGTTAAAATGAAATAACATTTATTTCATCATACTGTCTAGGTTTTGCTGAAAAAAAAGATATGTCACTCTATATTGCACAATCCTGACCCCTACACATATTTATTAAAACACAGTAATGTTAAAAATGCTCTGGGTTTTAAGGGCTACTGCAAATTATACAGTAATTAGGCGTACAGTGAACACTCCCCGTAAATAGATTAAAAAGGGTATATAATTGGTGATATGGTGATATTTTAAATGAATAAAATGTAAAAAGTATTGTGCTTTTCTTAATTTAATAAAATGAATAATCTTTGGAAAATGCTGAGGCATAAGTGGAATAAAAAAAATTCATAGTGGTGAACATAATCTTTACTATGCAACCACCCCGTCATTGATTATGTTCCTATTATAACACGGTCTCTGTCATGTTTTATTCCGTAAAAAATAAATGAGTATCATGTTTCATCAAAGAGAAATGGTTCAATAAATACACAGGTTTCATCTCTAAGAAAAACTGTAAAAGTCTATGACCCGTGAAGGTTATCGCCAGAGAAAGCCATGACAACATCTTCACTCTATCTGGAGCCAGCATTGTTCTTCTGTCTCTACTGTTCTTTCTTTTGCATCTTGAACATTCCATTATAAAAGCACAAGGTTAAAAGAAAGACGTAACTAAATAAGCACTCTTACTTTCATATCGTCACTGAAGAACAAAAAGTCAATGGCATGCGACGTGAAGATATAATTTCGAAACTCTTGAAAATAGAGCACTTTTCTATTCAAAATTCAAAAACGGGCCATGACACCGCTTTGTACAACTCGTCGTAATCTTACTGTAGCAATCCTTCCACAAGCAGCATTTGAACAGGCATACACTGTCACACAAAAGTAAGAAGCACTCTTGAAGAAGCTGTATTATATTTTGTGGAGAGGGCACTAACACTAGACATAAGAAATGGTATTCCTTAGCAAATCAGCTCCAGGTTTAAAGAACATGGAAACATGGAAAAGGCTCTCTTATTTCTAGCCACATCAGTGTTGACAGCTCTGCCTATCACACATCTTGTGTGAGCAGTCACCTCCCTAGAACGAGTGCTCAGCAAGAGATGCATTGTGAAGAGAGAGGAGGCTGTTGGACTGAAATATAAACCACTTTAATCACTGCCGCATGCTGTTTTCTTTATTAACAGAGTGTCAGGTGGAATATTCCCGCCGAGGATTATCAAGTGCTCGCCGAAATCATATTTCACTCTTTTTTTTTTTGTTATCTGTCACTTTTTCACAGACAGTTGTGCGTCACATGCACAAACCAACACGGCAGATATTCAATTTAGATAAAGCTAAGAAACTAAATTCACTCTTGGCTAGACAATGCTGCATTTACCCGAGTCGTCTTTAAAAGAACATGCAACACGGGAGACTGACTGACAGCTCACTAGAGGAATTTTCCAATTATGGACCTCAACTAACAGGCACACTGACAAAGGCAAGCAAAAGGGTACATGGAGTCAGGTGAAGCAAGCTGGAGTTGTGTGCTGCTTCTGTGGTTTTATGTGAAAGTTTGGACAGAGTGAAAGTGTCAGAAAGAGCAGCAAACAAAGGGGGAAGAAAGAGAGGAAAGGAAATCCAGCATTCTTTTTTTATAAACAATAATAATTAGACAAGTCGATGGACCTAGACTCTTGGCTTTAACCCTGAAAATTCGAGTGGCAAATCTGAGACACACCAATGAAAGCATTTGGGATTTTGAAAAAATTTGCAGACTTGGATGACAGGCTTGAGTCGATTAATTTTAGATTGGGTATCAGCAACAGATTGTGATGATACAGTATGTAATTCAATGATGGACGACACATTTAACCAGTTAGTAGTTTAACATTTACAACAATTATTTTCAGGCTACTCATAAATAGATTTTGACAATGTATATAATTGGTGATAAAAGAAGTATGATGCACAGTGGCCACTTTACATGCCTCTGAAGTGTCATGATCTAAGGATGCTTCATTTAGTTAGACTCAGCAACATTATGTGGCATCAAAATGATGTCAGCTGACAACATTTCTGTGAACAAATCATGATGGTTATAAAGCTTGACGATGGATGAAACATTTAGTCAAATACTTAGTTCTACATTTAGTCAACTACTTTTAGTCCACTTTGTACAAACTGTATACAAACCTTAACAGTATTGATGGAACAAGCATCGATTATAGTCAAGGATCAGTCCATTTCCTGTGCATTACAAACAATCGATTATGAAAAACGTCAATCCAATTTCATCTGGAGATCGTGAGTTCGAATCCTGGGTGACGCTGTAGCCTCTCGCAGCCGGGAGCCTAGAAAGAGCTGATTAGTCGTGTTCTCTCAGAGCGGAGGGATGGGAGGCACTTGGCACTTTCACATCGATCACGGCTCTACAGCCAATCATGGGGGTCTGTGAGCTTGCACAAGTGGAAGGAGTGAATAGAGCTGTCCTCCAAGTGTGTTATGCTGCTCTCAAAATTATGCGGTTGGTGGTGACACGTGGCTCGGAGGAAGCATGTGTTAGCCTTTGCCCTCCCTGGTTGGTAGTTGTAGCCTTAATATGCGAGTGTCCTGATGATGGGTGGGAATTGGCTACGACTGAAATAGGAAGAAAACCAGGAAAAATCCCCTAGCCCTGCCCTAAAAAAAATTTTTATTATAAAAAATAAATCCTATAAAGTGTTTTTCTGTGCACCCGGGCAACTGCTGTGTAGCGGAAATGTGAGTAAATGCCGATAATTGCATATGCTTACAACATGGTTGTGTAAAATTCCAAACGATGTATCTCAAGGTGACCTGTTATTCAATTTTCTTGGGAAAAAAGGCTGCTTTTAGATGTGGGTGTGCTTTGGTTTTTAAGAAAAATTATATGCAAAATCTGTTACAAGTTACGAGTATGCATACACTAGTTGGTCTACAATTACAATGTACTTGTACATGCTCTGTCATCTTTGTAAAGTTGATATGTAAATATAAAGGTGATATATGTTTATGGGAGTAATCCTAGTTGATGTACGTATGTGTAATGTCCCCCGGATGTAGTAATAGTGATGGTGAATGGTGTTGGGATTGATTTTCAAAAAACACAACAAGTGCAAGAAGCATTGAACTGTGCGGTTAAACTGACAATTAATTGATTATTGATTGGTTTACTCAAATTATAATTCCATAATTATTCAGATTATGGAATGGTCACCGGTCTCCCATCAATACTTAACAGCCTGCTCTCTAATTTGGAGTCAAAGCGACAAAATATCTTTTGTGCATCCTAAATTCTTTTGTCCACACTACCAAACATGTAAAGCCGCGCTAGCCTTACACACATGGCATACAAGAAATTAATAAGTATTTCTGTTGCTGTAAACACAGCATGTGAACACACAGTTTATATTATTTACTCCATCAGTATAATGAGTTTACAGCAAACATCTTGTTGGATTTATGTACAGTCCTAACTTCAGTGTTGCAAACATTACTGGCGTTGTTAAAATATAAATAATACAAAAGAACTGACTAAATGCTAATTCTAGTAATTAGCAGCTACAGCTGTTTTGCAACCAGACTTTTTTTTTGGTGTAATGAGGTAACTGTCAGGGTTGCCCCCTATTGGCCCCTTTGGACCTCTTATGTGTTTTTTGGACTTTGTGTTGTGGTGTAAAGATTATTTTTTATTTTTTTAATGACATAGGTGTTTCAAATTTCTCAGCTCAGTCTCACGTGTTTTTGTTTAGTTTTCCAATTAGTAGTGTTATTTAAGCTCTGGGGTTCTGCAGTGTTCTTTGTCTTGTATGTGTTTTGTTCCTGTTCTCATTACCACTGTTTATGTTAGATCCCTTTTGTAATTCCTCTTCATGTTACTGTTTTATTTCCAATTGAATCTCTTCACATCTTCGTTTTCGTCGTGGCTGGGACACATGATTCGTAACAGTAACTTAATGTTCATGACCCATGTTACACATTTCTGGCCACTCCTACTCCATCACACTAGCCTGCACCTATTCAAAACCATGAGAGACAGTTATCAGTCATAGTTTTGGGGGATGATGAAACATATTGTGCATGAACTCACAAGCCTAGATGTCAAAATTGTATAGTTAAAGAAACAAGATTGACTTTTTTTTGCATATATTTGTCACACTTAAATGATTAAGATCATCAAACAAATTTTAATATTTCCAAAGATAACCCCCCTCCCTGTCCTAAATCATGAATGCACTGTAATTAACCACATCTTTTGGATAGCTAAATTCAATTTCACTTTCCACACCCAGGTCTGATTACTGCCAGACAAGTTGAACCAAGAAATAAGAACATGCCTGACAAAGTGAAGCATGCTAAAAGATCTCAAAAAGCAACCTATTATGCCACAAATTCAAGAACAGCTGAGAAACAAAATGGTTGACATGTTTCAGTCTGGAAAAGATTACAAAACCATTTCTAAGGCTTTGGGACTCCAGTGAACCATAGTGAGAGCCATTATCCACAAATGGAGAAAACTTGGAACAGTGGTGGACCTTCCCTGAAGTGCCGACCTACCAAAATTAAATTTAATTAAAAGATCACAACAATGACTCATCCAGGAGCTCATAAATGAAACCAGAACAACATCTAAAGAACTGCAGGACTCACTTGCTTCAGTTAAGGTCAGTGTTCAAGATTCAGCAATAAAAAAGACACTGGGCAAAAATGGCATCCATGGGAGAGTTCCAAGGTGACAGTCATTGCTGACCAAAAAAGAACACAAAGTCTCATCTCGCATTTGCCAAAAAAAACATCTTGATTATCATGCATGACCTTTGGGCAAATATTTTGTGGACTGATGAGACAAAAGTTGAACTTTGTAAAACTAACACGGTAACCTCATGCTCAAGAGCACTCTCTCTCTCTCTCTCTCTCTCTCTCTTAAGGTGTTATTTTTTTATAAGGTCAACTTACCTGATGTTGTATAAGTAACTTAATTACTCCTAATTATCTATTTCCAATCCTCAAAAAAGACAGAAGCAATGATTGCCACTTTAACTGCCTGATAAAGTTTTTCATTTCTGCCTGGTTTGTTCCACCTGTTATACTACATCTTCGCCAACCATTTCAGCAAGTTTCACTTTTTTTTTTTTTTTTAATGGCATCAAACACACACGTCAATTGTGTTTAAAAACAAATACATGTTTACACAAGTGTCTGCTGTAAAAAAAAGTCTGGATAGCTTTCACATACAGAATGTTTCTTCTAAAAACCTGACATGAAGAAGCATGTTGTGAACTCTGAAAAAATAGCCAGCTCTTTAAGAGTCAGGGGCCAGGGGTAGCTCAGTGGTTAAGGCATTGGACTACAGTTCGGAAGATCCCAGGTTCAAACCCCACAACCAC
>JAOVVA010000032.1:6100922-6115449 GCA_028565275.1 Leiocassis micropogon | reverse complement strand
TTCAAACCCCACAACCACCAAGTTGCCACTGTTGGGCCCTTGAGCAAGGCCCTTAACCCTCAACTGCTCAGATGTGTTATGAGATAAAAATGTATGTCGCTCTGGATAAGAGCGTCTGCCAAATGCCTAAATGTAAATCTAAGAGTAGTAGTCCTTGTCAATTCACTCAAACCTGCAAAACTGAGAAGCTGTAACTGCACCTATGCAACACAAACATGGCTTTTTGTTCCCCCTGTCTCCTTTCAGAACTGCAGCAAGAATCCTTTGAGAGTGAAATGATCTCAGTTTCACGTAATTTAATACAGAAATCAGCTCAGTACTTTCCGCCACGAGCCAACATAGCTGCTTTCAGGACCAAGGACAGCTCACTGCAATACGCCCACTAAAGCATGACCACCGTGTTAATGTGGAGTTCCTATCTTACTATCACTTCTATTCTTTTTTTTTTCGTTCTTGTTTTTCATTAGTTTTTTTTTTTATCAATGGAAATGAGTTATCTGTTGTGTTGAAATGATCGGCTAAATTATGGCACATAATATAAGCAACAGAAACAGCAAAATTTTATGTTATTTACGTTATTTTATGTTATAAAATAAATAAAGAAACAACTGAAGCAGGACCAAATTGAGTCAGGAACCACAACCAAAATAACAGAGTAAATAAATGAAACTGTTCTTTTCCACTCTTGAGTCTGTGTCTTTGTCTGTCAGTTCTATAACTGTCATGTGCAGTGCTATTCCTGTGCAGCTTGCAGCTGGAAGAAAGATGTGTGAAACTCAGAGCAGAGCTGTTTTCATAACAATGTTGCAAGTCCCAAAAAGTGAGTTTGGAAAAAAATAGGTATCCTTGGTTACAGAAACGTAACTAAAATGTACACTTTAAGCATAAAATGACATCCAGAACAGGCTGCAGACAGATAACTTTTCTTAATGCGTTTTGTTCAAATGATATAAAGAGCGAATGCATTATCAGGAAGCTGACTTAAATACGGTAAGTGTTGTTTATTATACAAGAGTAAGCTCAGGTCTGATAATTTGATTGTCTGGCCAGGGTTTCTAGCTATGAAGAGCAAAAACATTTTTTTTTTTGTACCAGTAAAGTAAAGTTGGGCATTTTCACATGCGGGTCACATTTTGGCACTGCCCTGTTTGCCACAAAAAAATTTCACTTCCTGCTTCCGAACAGTTACCACAGTAATATAGCAATATAACTAAAATAAATGATTTCACATTCATAGCTAATGATTTTTAAATTTGAACTAAGTTTACAGTCCCAAACATTAACTAGTTCATGTTCATTTCTTTTTTTTTTTTTAAACAAGGTACCCTGAGCACTGCACTGTGTTTCATATCACCAGAGGATTCTCATGTGATTAGCATCATTTCTAAGTAGTCTGTCTAGAAAGAGAGAGAAAGAGACAGAGAGAGAGAGAGCATTTCTTTCTTTGGCTTCACAGCATATTGACAATAATATAAATTGACAGAATGAGACTTTGCCACTCATGTTTACTGCCTACATGTTAAAGATGCTCAGGTTCACTTGCTTTTGTTGCAAACTAATCTGTTTGGTTTGCCATTCACCAAAAAAAGGAACTAGTGCATTGAATGGTTCTGTCTTCGCTCGTTCGTGCACAACAATGTCTGTAAATATTAATAAATAAAAATGTATAAAAGCCAGAATTTAATTGGGAAGCTTTGTATTACCAGACGGCTGCTGTAGCTCCTGTAGCACTAATTAAATACAGTTGATTTGAAGCCAGTTGAATACTTCAGATTTTTCTAGCTCTCTCTGGCCAGAAGGTAAAGCTAGACTCAAACAACGGTCCCAGGTTACGTCACCAGCAGCACACCTTTTTCATTAATGTTAAATTTAGTAAATCCTCAGTAATAAGATAAGATATACCTTTATTCGTCCCACAGTGGGGAAATTTCTAAAATATGGGAGGAGAGAGGATCGGCTAGTGGATGGTGAAGATTTTCAAAGGGAGTTTTATAAGATTACGGTATGTGCAAACCACAGCTGTCTTCCTCTTGAGTCACAAGAGGAAGACAGCTGTGGTTTGTTCCTCTTGCAGTCGAACATGTTGCCACTTTCTGGCCTTAAATTTAAAACAAGTGTTTTGTTAATTTCATCCTGTTTTTGGTCTTTTTTGATATATTATACTCATCATCATCATGGATGATAAAATTAAATTATACTTTTGATAGAGTAAACATTTTTACACCTACTATGTGACATACGCCGTCAAGCCTTTCAAAATACAACATGCAAGTAAACCATGTCTCTGAGTGCTGGAACATGGAAATCTAGACACAAGAGAAAGCAGAACATGCAGGCAGAGTGTTTAAACAGAGCAAGATGATTCGCTATGCTAATTTTAACCTGTTTAGTGACATTAAAAGTTAAAACAGAGTTAAATATAATGACCAGTCTTTTTTAAGAGCTTAAAACGGGTGGGTTAGCTTTTAGTCACTAAAAGGTTTGGGACTGGCACTGAATGCAGTGGCTGGGTAGTACAGGGTGTGGCAAGCACTGACATCCAGGCTCGAACCCGGATCCTCAAATGCCGAGATCATCAACCGTCGTCTAACAACAAACCTAAAGATGGTAGGTTAGTGGCTAATCGCTAACCTATAAATCTTTAACTTGTATTTCTGTTTTATTTTGTTGAACACTGAGGACGTCATTATGAATCAAAACTCACTCAAAAGTGGTGAGAAATGTAAGAAATCAAAAGATTTGATAAAAACTAAATCAGACGTGCCAGAGCATGGGATCTGAGCTGTATTTCAGCTAGTACAATAATTAATGGCATCAGTAATAAAGATAATCATCAATAATATATTATTATATATACTGTTGTTAAAGTTTTGAGATATTTTCCTACAGCCCGGATGCAGTAGGACATTTTCATATGCAATAACATTAAACCTTGTGCATTTTTAACAGAGGAAAGTTAATATCTCATTAGTTAGTACCTCATGGAGAACATTCTAGTCTTTAGAGCATCCACATATGGTGTTTAAAAACAGGGTTCTCACAAGCAAATTAGTCTGGGTTTTAAATCCCGGAAAAAATGAAGATGTGAAAAAGAAGAAAAGCTTCTCACTTGCTCTAGATGTTATGTTTTATGGTGTTATTTAATTCTACAATGCCCCTGTTTCAAATTAAATGCTTATATAGTAAAACGTTTGTGGTGTTGAGGATATGGATAATAAATACAAGATGGAAATATGGACAAAATAATGTGTACAGTATATACACATTAAAACACAGACTCATGTTGGTTAGTTTAGACAGTAAGTGTATTATCTGTCTAGCCTGAGTTCTAGCCAATAAAGTTGTGTTACATTATGATTATTTTTATGCTTTCAAATAAGTGCTAATATTTATATTTATTGTGTACAGTTTTGTCAGATACTAATAAGTTATATGTTCGACCCTTTACACTGGCTACTGGTGTTTTCCCTAGAAATGACAGATCAGTGTAACAGTTAATAACACACCCACAGCTAATGACTGAGCAGTTAACTAAAGTGTGTGAATAAAGACTTCCTCACGCTCACAAAAGCAGCCTACTGAGAGAGAAATCACGAGAAGCATATTCCAGAAAGAAAGAAAAAAACTCTCTGAGTGTAAATTCAATTTTCTACCACTCTACTACAGACATGGTAGGATAAAGAGAAGTAGAAAAATAAATGTCATGTAAGTGAGAAGGAGCTATGAAAAATAAAGGTTAAGGATGGAATCCAGGAAGGAAAGTAAGTTAAGAAAAAAAGACGATACTAGCGAGTACTAAGAGAAAACGGGAAGGTGTTGGCCAGCCAGAGGAGAAGGCAGAACTTTTTAATGGGCTGAGAAACCGCAGCCTGGTTCTAGAGAAACTGACCTGATCTGTACACACAGACTCCTGAGAGAGGATGTAATGCTCTTACCCAGCATCCTTTTCTCTATTCACAGCTTATATTTACAGAACACTTCAGAGGAGAGCAGGAGGCAGAGCGGGAAGTAGGAGGACGAAGAAAGCTATATTTGGACTCCTTAGGGTTGGCAGTAAGTAAGACAGTAGCGAGCGTCTGTGTGAAAGAGGTGAGACAGCTGTCACTGGCAACAGCATCACCAGCCAACAGGGTGAGAGAAGGGTGATGCATGATGGGTAAAAGTGGCAGGGAATGTGTGGACCACTTTCTTTCAACTCCTAAATCACAGACTTACTCACACTAATATTCACTAACATAGTCATGTCAAATGGGGTAAGACAAAATCACAAAAACAAATGATTCCCAAATACACATTCCTCAGACAATTCTATTGTAGTTAATTAGCACAAAAGAAAATGTTAAACACGTTATCACGACTTATAAGAGAAATACTCCTTGGGGCTGTCAGTAAGAATTTGCACTTTTTATTGAAAAAAATTATAATAATAATATGGTAATAGGTGGGTGTGGCCTACCAGCCAAGAGTGATCCAGTCGGAAGGGTAACATCTCTCTCTCTCTCTCTCTCTCTCTCTCTCTCACTCCTGACACTGAGTGACATGAAGAAGCTACAACACGTGCATAGAGCAGGAAGGCAGCAATACATCTATGGTATAGAATTGCTGAGTCAAATACTTAAAACAAGTCTGAGCTGTGATTGGCCAAATAATGGTCCAAACAATAGAATATACATAAAGGATTACGAAAGTTGAAGACTTCACTCACTGCAAGGATTTAATAAAAGAAAACCAGCAGTAAACAATGCTCACTCACTCACTAGGAAATGGGAAAACCAGCAGGAAATCCATGTGGACACATAAAGAACAGAAGGAGAAACTCAGATAGTAACCCAAACCCAGGTTTGAACCCAGGACCCTGGAGACATGAGGCAGCAACAAGACCCTCCCAGTAGAATACACATAATAATTAATGATCACCTCATTACATCCAAATAATTATCTTAAAACATATCCCTAATCAACTTGCTCAAATAACGAACTTTAGTAACAAATGGCCCATACCAAATCACAAATGAGGCTTGCTTAAATGATAAAATTATAATGAAGCAACAAAAATGAAAATGAAATTGTAGATTTTTGTCAAATTGCATTCTAATGAACAATCAAGTTTCTCATTTACAAATTTCCGCATCTAAACAACTACACTATTTGGTCTGAAGCACCTGATAATCACACCCATAGTCATGTTCATACTGTACCCATAGTCATAGTCAAAAGTTAGTAAGGTTTTTTGTGTAAAAACATAATAAAAATTATCTGATCGTAGCGTAGTCTTAGTATTTGGCAAAATACAATCTCAGACTAACAATAACATCTAACTTTTTTCACAATTTCATTATTTATTTAATAAAAAAGAAGCAATGAAAAAAAGGAAACATGTGGCAATACTAAGTACCACAATTATTCACTTGTAGATCCACCTTTAGCAGCAATAATTAAGCAATAACTCATTTCCCTTTATAACTTTATCAGTCTCTCTCATCATTGTGGTGGAATTTTGGCCCATTCTTCCTTTAAATTGGCTTGAGGTCTGGCATTTGTTTATGCCACTCCAAAATCTTGATTTTTTTTATTTTTCAGTCATTCCGAGGTAGATTTACCGGTGTGCTTCAGATCATTGTCCTGCTGGATGACCCAATTTCAAATAAGCTTTAGCTGTCAGATACATGGCATCATATTTGCCTCTAGAATACTCTGGTAAACAGAGGAGTTCTGTGGCTACAAAACATGCCCAATTTTATAGAGGTCTGCACACCTGCTTATGATTAGCAGCACCTGGCAGCAACTTCTCCTCTTTTGTCCTGTGGAAGCAGTAAAGAGGTACTTACTATTACCCACGTTTTTTATTTTGGCTTTATTTTTGTTAAATAAATAATGGCACAGTGCAAGTTCTACTGTATGTTGTTCTTCTGAGGTTGTATTTGCCTAATAGTCAGATCAGAATAAGACAATTTATATTATGTTTTTACAAAAAAACAAATACAATTAAAAAAGGGGTACTAACTTTTGAACACAACTGTATAAGGGTCCCTAAACTGTTGGAACACACAATTGTGTAAAATGTCTTTGTGTGGTATAAGAGTTTTCTTCTCTGGAACTAAGGGGCTCAAACATGTTCCAGCATGACATGGTTTGCCACGGTTAGAGTGAAAGAACTTCAGTGTCCTGCACAGAAGTGCCCTAAGCTCAACATCACTCAACCCGTCTGGCATGACTTGAGTCACAGACTGCACACTAGTGCTCCTTGCCCAACAAGTGCCTCACTCACTAATGGTCTTGTGGCCGAATGAGTAAATCCCTAAAGCCACTCCAAAACCTATCCAAAAGCCTTCCCACAATAGGGAACACTAAAGGACGGCTAAATCTAGAATGGGCTGTTCTACAAGTACTTATGGGTGCAATGCTAAGCTGTCCACATATTTTTGGTAAACACCTCCCTATCACACTGAAATGAGCTCATTAGAAAACCATGTCCATTACCACAGAGCTGGTTGACCGTTTGCTGTTATAATGACTTCCATTTGATCCAGAGTGTAACTGTGGGATTTGTGCTCATTCACCCCGAGGATTTGTGCTCATTCACCATCATAACAGTGTACAAGGAAGGTTTGCATCGAGACTCTTTTCTGTTCTGGCACTTAGGATCCGAACAGCTGAGCAGTCAAATTACAATTTAAGACATACCTTTTTTGTACTTGGATTAAAAAAAAGCCTTCCCCAAAGGGTTTTAACAATGCTACTCTTAGTTATTAACCTAGTGTACCTGCTGTATAAGGATGTATTTATTGATAGAGACCTTTAAGCACTTCTGTAAGGCCGTCTGCCAAATGCTGAAAAATGTAAGAGTATTAGTTATGTCAGGTACTGATGCCAAGTTAGGAAGTCTGGTGTGCAAGTCAGCATTCAAATTCATGCTAAAGGTGTTTGGAAGCTTTAGTTTCAGTGAAGAAAAATGGTAATACTACAACATCTATTTTATGCAACTAGGTGCTGTCAACTTTGCGGCAACAGTTTGGGGATGATCCACATATGGTTGTTATGGCCATGTGTTTACATATTTTGGACATATGGTACACTATAATTTTTAATTCATATATGTTTGCATTTGAGGTGATAAAGTGTTGCTGTTCCTCTGTAATCATACAGATGCTTTAAACTATTCACAAACTGGCAGGCAGCACAGTGTCCTGTGCTGTAGGAGCAAATTATTTGCTAAATTTGGTTAGAATTGTAATTTTAACCAAATAAAAAATATATATATATCACATTAATATATTCATAAAATCTAATATCTAATAGTACTAATTTAATCTGCACCTACTGTAGGTATTGTGATATTATTGTATCAGGTCATCCGTGGTGATTTCCATCCCTACTGTATATTTGTAGTTACTGTTATTTTCGTTAAATGGTCTTTATACAGTGTCATGGCATGCGCCAGTGATGGGTGTGCGCATCAATCTCTTTTCGCTCCTCGCTCCTTGCATAGGCTCACTTAGTAGGCGGACTCCTCTTCTGCAGGGGCATGAAGAGGAGGGGCTCCCGGAAAAGGGAACGGCTGGAGAATTTAATTGTTAATTGATTTCTGACTTCTATTAACGCTATAAAAACAAGGCGGGAAGTGTAGCACATGATCGTGGCTTTCTACTGAGCGGAGACGCGCAGCGGACGCTAAAAAACGGAAGAGTGAGATGTAACACGCCCCAGGGACTTCAAAGGCTATAGAACTGAGCACAGCCGTTTGATCTCTGCGTTAAGCCAGCCCTCGGGATTCTGCTGCCTTAGAGGAAAAGTCCGCTGTGCTCTATGTTAAGGCCCCCCTCTCCCCCAGCAGGGAACGCCACTGCAGTACCAGAGGAGCGACGGCTGACGATGGCTGGGAGCACATTTGACTCCCGTCTGCAGCCGCACCCAAGCAGTGCTGGGCAGGGCCAGTTGGCCAATCAGCAAGAGGAAGGCATTCGAAGGAGCATGCAGGCACCGCTGTCCATGCAGGCCCACTCTGCCCGCCACGGTCAGTTGCCAGATTTGTGCCCTAATGCCAGCGGGCACTGCCTCCAGACCTACACGTGCATGCACCTTCACTATTTTTCCTCACTTTTTTTCTCCTTTCTCCCTCCTTAGACCATCTCCTTCTCCATTTTTCAAATAAAATTACCCTTTTCAGGAAGACCTCGTCTCGTGTCTGTGGTGCGGTCCATGCGTCAAACCCGTTACCGTTAGACTACACTGAAAATTTATTTCAGAGTCCCTAATCTTCAGGTGTTTTCATGCTGTATATTTATTTTTAGCCATGGTTACAGTTGGACGTGGTTTCCTGGATATGATGTACTATAGATATAAACTTTCTTTTTTGCTGCTATTGGCTAATACTAATTCTGTGTATCTAATCTCTACCTTAAGCCCATTCTCCAGTCTACAGTAAATAACTCCCTGTCATTGTTGACATACTTCATTTTTATAAATTTTTATTTATCAACTTTCTATGTAAATATAAAAAATAGACAAAATATCTATCCCATAAATGTTGTTGGTCTTTCGGCTGCTCCCGGCAAGGGGTCGCCACAGCGGAATATCCGGTCCACACTAGAACTTGGCACAGGTTTTACGCCGGATGCCCTTCCTGACGCAACCCTCCCATTTTATCCGGGCTTGGGACCGGCACTGCATCCAGTGGCTGGGGTTTGGACACTGGCTGGGAATCGAACCCGGGCCTTCCGCATGGCAGGCGAAACACCTACCACTGAGCCACCAGTGCCCTATCTATCCCATAAATGATAACAGACAAATACTAGAATCAATGTTTTACTGTTTTTCTCAGTTAGCTTTACATTGGTACTAAAGCACTATTGAGCCTCCAGAAGTCCATTATGTCATGTGTATATTTGAATGTATACCATACTTTAAACCATGCATACCGTTCTAAACAGTGAACCAAAGTGCATTGGTATATGTTTATTTGAGCTTACATCAAATGCTGATAAAAATATGGCTCCACACACATAGAGCAGCTTTATGACTGAGAGTGTTAAGGTCTGGACTGTGATACAGACTGAATGCTCTTTTTGAAATTGACTCTGACCCCTGGTACACCGGCAATGGAGTGCACTCCTCATATGGAGCAGTGTATGGATCTCCTCTTGGTCCCCACCAAGATATAAAAATATGCCCAGACACACCAACACACACAGTGTCAGGCTGTCAGAGCTTGTTTTAGTGGTATGTAGCTTTGAATGTGACTTCACTAAGTGCCAGGCAGGATCTGTAAAACAGGCAATAAATCAACACAGGAGAACAGCGCACCTCAATATGCACAGAGGCAAATGTCCCCAGGCGAGACACACACATACACTCACACACAGCATCTGAGATTGGACAGAGCAGGCCAATATGCTAAGCCAATCAATTAGAATCCAGATAAACAGCACACAGTTTCGGTTTTGTGCATACATTTGTGAATGACTGACATACCTACACTAAAATTTGGTAACCCATAAGGCTCCACTTTAAGCATGCACGACAAGGAAGGCATAAGGCTTTATCAACTGCCTCTTAATGTAATGCATCAAATGGGATTAAAGCATTTTAGATCACATACAGTACACACAGCAAATGAGAGTGAGAAGTCTTTCATGGAAGAACTAATGAAGTTATGTAATGGTGGGCAAAAAGAGATGAGAGCGGTAGGCAACAGGGAAATAGCAGATAAAAAAAAAACAATAAAAAAAACAAAAACAAGAAGAACCATGGGCCTGACAGAAAAATTTAACATGTTCATCCTGATCATCCTGGGTGTGACTGAATTTGTGAGAGAGGGGAAAAAATACAAAGGGAGATGGGAAAAAGCTAATAAATAAGTATGTATGTATTTATAGAGAGAAACAGGAAAACACAGTTTGTATGGGCAATATGGGAACGTCAATTAGACTAATCTGCATGTCTTTGGACTGTGGGAGGAAACTGGAGGAAAACCACCAAGCATGGGGAGAACATGTAAACTCCATGCACACAGCACACAGGCGACAGGGCTAAGTTATAAGCCACCTCTACAGTATGTAAATATTTCAAAGTGGTACCTGAAAATTTGGCAGTTTTGGGGAGACTATAGAACCCATGCTCATTTCCCTTTTTTACTCCATTATATACCAGGTCATATGTGTTGGTCATATAGACCAATCAGCCATTACTTTATGACCACTGACAAGTGATTTGAATAACACTGATTATCTTGTTACAATGGCTCCTGGAAGTGGGTGGGTAAGGCAGTAAGTGAACATTTTGTCCCTGAAGTTAATGTGATGGAAACTGTAAAAACTGGACAAGCTTAAGGATTTAAGTGACATTGACAAGGGCAAAATTATGATGGCTAGATGACTGTTTCAGAGCAACATCAAAACATGCAGCTCTTGTGGGATGCTCCTGGTCTGCAGTGGTCAGGTCCTACCAAAAGTGGCCCAAGGAGGGAAAACAGGTGAACCAGGTACACGGTCATGGATCCCTGTGTCAGAACACTCAGTGTACTGCAGTTTGTTGCGTATGAGGCTGCATAGGTCATATGAAGTGGGCATAGGCCGGTCAGTGTGCCCATGCTAAACCCATGTCCACTGCCAAAAGCACCTACATTGGGCATGTGAGCATTAGAACTGAACCATGAAGTGATGGAAGAAGGTGGCCTGGTCTGATAAAGCCTGTGTGTGTGTGTGTGTGTGTGTGTGTGTGTGTGTGTGTATGTGTGTGTGAGTGTGTGTCGCTAACCCGGGAGAGTGATGGCTTGATGCCAGATACCACAGCGTACATTCAGAGGTCTAGTGGAGTCCACGCCTTGATGGGGCGGGGCTGTGTTGGGGGACCTACACAATATTCGCCTTGTTATTATAATGGTATAAATGATCTTACCCTAGTGAGGATAAATTCTCACACATATTTCATCTGAGACTTATAAAACTAGACAGGATATCTTTTAAAATGACTGCTCATGCTACAGTACCTCACAAGTCAGCAAACAAGAAGACAGTGCCTACGTGTATGTTGGAGAAAATCCTCCCTTCCAGAAAACACAACCAATTTTGCTACCTTACACCAGTGCACTCAGCACAGATATCTCTGTTACAACGACTTACGATTTGGAAAGAAAGTTAATTTGGCTTTGAAACATCCGGCATTACCATTTTGAGCTCTGCAATGCACTTTTGATCATTTTTATAGCTAAAAGAATATTATACATAACCATAAGCATAGGTCTATTTGAGATTATTTAACAATTCAATATGGTTTGAGGCATGCTACAGTTTACACACTGCTGATCTGGCAACAATAGCTTTACTTAATTGTTAGAGACATTAGATTCATAGCTCCGAGGCAAAACTATAGAAGCAAACCTCTGACACCAAACATCTCTTGGCTGATGGACTCTGTTTGGGGTAAGAGCATAATTGTGTACATTTTATTTTTATCCTAATCATTGCTTTGAGGCAGAGCTCATCAATTTGATTTGACAAACGGCCAAATTCTTACAGAGCAAATACTGTGTTTATGTATTTACTCAAGTGAGATTAAATAGTAATCCCCACTAAAACTGTATGATTGTTTTTCTTTTTTTTTAACTGCTGCTTAATACATTTTATACAAACATGGACAGAAACACATATCTTGCAAAGACCTTAAAACGCAGAGCTTTTTAAGCGATTTTTTTTGTTTAATTATTGTGATTACATCAATATTTATGTGGTCAGGATTGTGCAATATAGAGCGATTGATCCTTTTTTATTTTTTAAGCACATCCTAGGCAATATAATAAATTAAATTGAATTTCATTTTAACAACTATACAAAGATGACTAAGCAAAAAAAAAAAAAAAAAGGTCACATAGGCAAAGAAATAACATAGATAAATATGATCACATGTTTTATGGTTGTTTTCGGTTGTTTCTATGACCAAAAATAATTATAATGCGAGCATTTGGTGAGTTCATCAGTTTTGCGACGTCATTACCATATTCCGATTGTGGTAAAATTGACATGTTTTAAAAGTAATGATAACTTTGGTTCTACCTGACATATCCAAAAACCCGAATGCACAGTTTGATGTATGAAGCTTGCCCGGCAACACACACTGGTAGGATGTCCGTATGAGCGGTTGTTTGTTTTTTAAATCAGTCAATGACCAATGCTTTGTTGCCAGCACTTTTTTTAAAGCAGTCTAACAGCTAACAACAATATTTCTGACTCTCAAATAGGCGTGGTTTCACTCTGCAGACTCATCTGTCTGTCACCACCTGCCACATACTGTACAGTACCTGCACCCACAAGACTACACCATAAAACAGTATCTCCTATTCGTATTATTGCATTTTAGTGGAAGTATATTTATTCTTTACTTTTGCATAGCTCCAACATAAATGTAACAAACAGGGTACATGTGTTGGAGGTTGCCATTGGATGATCCCAGCCTTTTAAAAAATTTTTAGGCAAAATTAATTAAAACTTGACCTATTTGATAAAGATCTACCTTGATGAAGACCTACCTTGACCTATTGTGAAGCTGTTCTCATTCCAACTCATGTACACAGAGACCACTCCCAGAACTTAGCTTTTAAGTAGAAACAACATTAACATGGACTGGCATGGCATCATTTTCAAGTTCCCCCACGCCAGTCAACACACAGCCATTCAACTGCTTTAAAGTTTTAACACTATAAACACACATCATTCAGCTCATACTGAAGAAAGAGAATGGTCATAAATGCTTTCAATTTCCTGTTTTCACTGTAATGAGAAAAGACATCCATCCAAACATCTTTATACAGATTGCTTTTACAAACCTGGCCAGGAGCAACATAGTTAACTCTGCAGCCAGCTTCATTGTCTCCACCAGAGAAAAAATCTAATATCTTGACCAGATGCGAAATTAAGAAAGTTGTACGTAAATGAGGGTTTTCTGACACAACTAATTTGGTTTGATTATTGTCATTATTGTCATTAAACTTACATGGTCTTGGTGTCATTGCCATTTATACTGTTTTCCAGTATGGTATGTATATGTTACAAGTATTCTTTCTTTATATTTATGTCTACCACAGGAGATCACAGGTGTGACTCAAGAATCCACTGTATGTCAGTATCATTCTGAATGAGAGTACAGCTTGTTGTGAAAAGTATGAGCAGAAACTCCCTGGCAATAATGCACTGTTCTTTCATACAAACAAACTGCAGGAGAGAGAGAAAGAGAGAGAAAGAGAGAGAGAGAGAGAGAGAGAGAGAGAGAGAGGTAGAGAGAATTTAAGTATGTGTGCATGCATTTCCTGGTTTTATAGTTTTATAAAAAAAAAATCTTGTTTCAGCCAAACACCCGTTGTGAGGCATCCACTTAATGAGCAGCCACAGTGATATTTATAGGTAGGACTGATGTGTTTGCTTTCTGTGGGGACTTGCAGAGACTGTAACTCCGTCATTAGAAGAGGTTACAGTTGTTACAGGCGAGGGAGAGCATGCTGCTACTTTAAACTGATGCAATGAGGACAGGGTGGCAGCCGTAAAACTCATAATTTCATTAGCTTTGAGCAGTAAGCACAATCGGGTACTCTCCCACAGGGGATTATAAAGCAATGTGATCTGCTCTGTGTAGTTCTTGTGCTTAAAAGTCCTCCCTCCCTCCCCCGACTTTGCCTACATACAGTATGCCAGTGCTCAGCGTCACAATGCTCTGAGTATCTGAGGTCAGAAGCTTGGCCTGAGGACTTACTCTCATTTTACAGTTCTCTATAGCACTCAGGCTTCTTTACCACTCAAGTATCTCTCTCTCTCTGAGTAGGGAGTTGATGCTGACAAACTTGAATAAGAATTTAATATACTTTCATTGTATACAAATCACACTGATTAAAATTCTTTATCACATTAAAATAAGTTTAGAACTTGCTATGGATAGGTTACCCATTGAAACGACTTAGATGAAAATGAAGTAGACTTAAAATGAAAGTAGAGAAGTCCAAAAAGAGTTTTTTTGTGTGTGTTATGTGCTACGCAAAAAGCTATTTTTTAAAATAATGTTGAATACTTGATGCTCAGTATACACCCAGCCGAACTGTTATACTTGCTAGTTGGGCTATGCTAATGTTAGATTAAGTGTTAGTAGTGAGTTAGGTGCTTAACAGTAATTAGCTTTTTCAGTAGAACATAAAAACTTCAGATGCACTTTTAAAAATTTTGCATTTTAAATTGTAAAAAATACCCCTTTACAAATGTTATTTTCCATTTCGGCTAAACTATAAAATATTTTTCTTGTACAGTATATAGGAATTCCAAGCTCCATACAGTATATGTTTTAACGGCCCTATACCAGCATTATTCAGAATCCAATCTATAGTTAACTGATAAAACAGTGAGTTGCACTACAGCACCAGTAAAACTCAACTAGAGCTGTGTGATTTAATCAGTGCAATTTAATTAATATATTGTGGCGTGGGCGGGGTTTGGACTAATAACCATCATGCTTTGCGGGAGGGGTTGTTAAGTGTTCACCCTGTCGAGGA
>JAOVVA010000032.1:6062422-6087866 GCA_028565275.1 Leiocassis micropogon | reverse complement strand
CTTTTTACTTTTACTTGAGTAGATTTTTATAAGGGTAACTTTACTTGTACTTCAGTAAAAGTTCACTAAAGTAACAGCACTTTTACTTAGATTATTATATTAATTTGGAATTAAAATAACAATAAAGAAATCTCTTACCGTCATTGTTTCTTGAGCTTGCAGGTATTTTTTCTCCCACTGAAACACGATGACATCTCAGAGACTTCTCCTCTGTCCCTCAGAGACTGCTTTCCTCCTCACCTGTAGCTCACCAGCGTGTCTTCACTTCTCTGAATTTACACAGAAACCATTTACTGGCTGCAGACCACCTCTGCGTGCTAACATTTAACACCTCTAAACATTTGAAGGACGCCTGTTTCCCATTGGCTGGTTCATATCACATTACGTCTGTGTCTGATACCTGAGCAATAAACGTAGGTGTATTTCGCATCAGGTCCCGCCCTCACTCGCGTGCTTATTACCATGGTGATATTTCAGAACAAATGTCATCAAAACAAAAAAATATATTTTTTGATAAGTATCAGTCTCTTAAATTCTCTTCACATTCTTTGAATGCATGAAGCAGATACTATAGCCTACATGTAAGTGTGGGACTTCTGCTGTCTTACCTGTGCCACTTCCTGTGGATAATCTTTTAACACACACACACATTTGAATGTCAAAGTATTATAAAACTAATATGATTCACCTCAAAATTACAAATAAAAACATTAATTTTTTAGTATGGACATTAACCTTTATCTAAAGAGTTTTATATTTAATTACAATTTATTATTGTAATTTTACATAAAGTTGTACATAATTTACAAAAACAGAAAAAACACAGTAAAAAGAATATGGTATTTTTACTGTTAAAGAATGTGTACAAAATATATTTTTCAGTATTGAAATAATAATTAATTATAATAATTAATAATAATTGACTTAATAATTTACAGATAATGTCTGTAATTTTACAGAGATTTGTATGTAGTTTAAAAAAAAGGAAAACTACTATAACATTGTAAAAAACTTTTTTTTTACTACCTCAAAAATCTAGCATTTATGCGCGGTCAGGAAAGCAGCATGATTCACAAATTATGAGGCAGGTCAAAACTGACACCACATAGATTTTGCATGAAATATTTATTTACTAAAAAAATTATACACAGTATTTATGTATGAAATATTAAAATATAATTTCCACATAAAATATTTATTATTTCATGGGTCACAAGCTTTATGTGATTTATGCACCAACCAACATGGAAAGGAAAAAAAAAACATATTAGCTCAAAATAAACCAGAATAAAAACTTCAAAGTGTCCTAATAACAAGAGTTTCATTAAAATTGCTCTCGGCACTAGATCCAGCTGAGGTGTGTGTGTGTGTTGTGTTGTGTTTTTGAGATGCTGCATCAGGCCAAATAGATATATTGTGAGGGCAGATTGCAATTTCCATTTGGCCGGCTGCACAGGCGTGGAGAAGGGATGAGAATCGGAGACAGACTAAAGCCACTGGGGTTAAGCACAATTGTTGTTGCAGAAAAAAGGACATTATTAGAAATGGTTTTGAGACCGTGGGCGGTCTGCTGGAATGGCCTGTCGGTTCTCGATGATTTCCTCTGGCTTGTTTCACAGTGCTCCATCACTGAAGGGTGGCCCAACACCCACTCTAAATAAGATGGAGACTTTAAACAGGATTGGTGACTGATGGGTGGTGACAACGCCAAAGTGAACTATAAGTTTAAGTTAAACCGAAAGGCTGCGAATTAGAATAATGCGGTTTAAACTAAGCATGCATGTGAGCATTTCATCATGCTTTTGTGCACATGTCAAAATTGCTCAAAGTTTAGACAGAGAATGATGATACCCTGCTAATTTAAGGGGAAGGTGATGCTGTACTCAGCGGTGTGAGCAAATGCAGCATCTGCAATATTCATTAGAAGGCGAACTACCAGGTTACGCTGACCTAGGAAGCTACACTGCTATTAGATTCTCTAGTAGGATCTGTGAAACAACAAAAAGCTACTAGGAAAGGAAGAATAATGTAATTGAGTTGAAGTTAGATGTGTGAAATAGTTTCAATGTGCTGCACAGTATGTCTGGCAAAATGATGCACTAAAAAAAAGTGCAGTGAATGCTGAACATGCAATTAAAGGCTGTAACAGGAGAAGAGTTGGAGCACGGAAATCCACCGCGGTATTTCTGCACTGAAAGTTTTGAAAAGCTTAAATTCCATATCATGTGAAGGACATATCAGGAAGGACAGTTAACTTTCGCCAGACTGCTCAAATAAACAGACTCAACTTGATTTTTTCTGATTCTGATTTCAAGTGGCTTACAATTACATAACAAAAAGCTAAAGAAAGACCCTCTTGACTTTGGTTAATTTCAGGGAGACAATGTTGTACTTCAGGCTTTGGCTGATTACTAGGTTGATTAGAAATGGAAAGAGAGAGCGAGAGAGATAGAGAGAGAACACTATGTTATCTCGCCCAATCTCTTTCACTCAGAGTGTAATGATGGAGACCAATGTTCCTAACACTCAAACACCTTATCAACCTCAAGTCTGACTTTGCAGTCTCTGCCAGCAAAGTAGTTAACGCTCAAAAATAAAACTGACAGGATTCATAATATGTCATGCTAACAGCTTATCATTATAATGAGCTATCCAACCAAATGACATATTAATATTTACACCAAAACTAAATCAGGTGAAAATTTTTGCAAGTCTACTACAGCATAACACTCGGGCTGAAACTATTCTTACCCACTTTGTCACAATTCTTATGACAAAAGAAATAATCTGCCAGCAGTCCTGTCTAACACTTTACCAAGAGAATAGCTCACATCTGATGAAGTAGCTGACAGTGTAAGTGGAGACAGTAAAGAGATGGAAATGGATCAAGCCTAGTGCCTGAAGTGAACATTCCATCTCAAGCAGTACCCCAGCAACCTCTGCCCATCCCATTTATCAGCAGGAGCTCCTCTTTCTCAGATTAAAAGGCCTTTCTAGTGTGTCTGCAGGCCAGAACCTTCATTTCCCCATCTCTCTCATCACCACATACCTTCACCATCACCTAACTTCATTCAACACCGCTGCCATCTAAATCATTCTTATTAGCCCATAATTCTCTCAGCCAGCAGTGGAACATATCAGAGCTTGCATGCATCACTACTTTTAGATGCTCTTTTGTTGCTAGCAGCATCCACTTTGTTATAGTTTCATAAGTAATACAGAGCAATTATGTAATTAATCCATTTACAAAGGAGTTCAAAATAAGAGAGAGAGACAGAGAGAGAGAGAGAGAGAGAGAGAGAGAGAGAGAGATTTCCTCATAGAACCATTCATGGATTTCAGTGGATCAGCTTAAGCTAAAACCATCATGGCTGGTATGCGGGTCATAGCCCACAAAACAAGACAATCAATCAATATACTGTAGCACTAATGGTCTGGTTAACCCTTATAGAAAAGGTTAAACGTTTAGTTTAAGATCCAAATTCAATTCAAACGTAATATCATACTTTAAATTAGACTGCTCTTTTATTTACTTTTTGCAAGAATCTTTAGAGCCAGAATTTCCAAGAACTTATAAATTTTGCTCTAATCTGCTTAGCAGTTTTAAAGGCATGAGGCCAACGATTCGGTATCAAAACTATGGATACCTACAAATAGATTCCATCTTGCACCATGGTAAACCAATGAGGAAGGACTACTTCTGAGATGATTATTTTGCTCTGAAATAAGAGAGCGAAAGCAGTCAGTGAAGGTCCTGGTCTGGCCATGCCTCTGCCTGAACCATTGATCTGTTTACTAATAACAAATGGAAGCAGCACACTGCCTCTTGGCTCTTTGGCCAGCCAGCCTATTGAATAATCAATAACGTTTTTGTTCATTTTGGGCTATAAAGAGATTCTAATTCTGATCTGAGGGATACTGAAGACAAGAGAAAGCTGAGCCCTTTAGCAAAAATACCAGCTTCTGGGAAAGCAGAGCTAGACCAATGGCCAGGAAAGAGCCTGGCTATGTTTACAAGTAGAGGTATAGGACACGAGTCAACGCCCTTCAGAATGCAACTAAGCTTTATTGATAGATCTGCAGCACATTAAAGATAATCCTAAAATCCTATAAAAATTACCCTTTGTAGTGTTTGTAGCATGATGTGGATATTAAATTAAATTGAATTAAATCCTTAAGTTTAGTTACAGATGAGTAACAATTTAAATGAAAACCCTGTGGCTTTGTTATGCTTGTAGGGGCATTTTTGCAGGCAGGATTTGAGTCAAGTTGTCCCCTCAGACAGAAGCATCACTGCAAAAGTTACTCGAATTCATCACCTTTATCCTATCATGAAACTTTGCTTTCCTGATGGGAGTGCTCTCTTCTCGGATGACAATGTCCCCATCCACAGGACACAAGGGCTCACAGAGTGATTCGATGAGGATTGAAATTATGTAAATCATACGGTAGTGCCATCACGTTCACCAGATGTCAACCCAGCCGAACACCTATGTGAGATTTTGCACAGAAGTGCTAGCAAGCACTTTTAACTAGCATTGTTAAAACACCAAGTGACGGAATATCTTTTGGAAGGATGATGATTTAGTACGGGGACAATGCTAAGGCTAATTGAAGTTGTTCTGGAAGGCTACACCTTCCTAAAACATGTGATGGTCTTACTCACTCACTCACCGTCTATACCGCTTTATCCTGTATACAGGGTCATGAGTGGCCCTGGAGCCTATCTCAGAAGACCCTGGACAAGGTGCCAATCCATCACAGGGCATGCGTGATGGCCCACTCACTCACACACTCATTCACACACTATGGGCAATTTGGGAATGGCAATTAGCCTAATCTGCATGCCTTTGGACTGTGGAAGGAAACCGGAGTACCCGGAGGAAACCCACCAAGCATGGAGAGAACATGTACACTCCATAGAGTCAGAGGTAGGTATCGAACCTGGCCGGGAATCAAACCCGGGCCCTGGAGGGGCAAGGTGACAGCGCTCACTACTAAGCCACTGTGCCGCAAAACACACAATGCTGCTTTCTCAAATAATTTGTGACCATTTTAAAGCAATAGTTTTGCTATAAATAAACAACCAAGGAATCTAATTAACAAGTAAACAAACATGTAAGATATTCACAGAAATAAATGGATATTAATGAATGGTTCATAAAAAATGAGAAAGGAGATTGACTGGTATTGGGAGAACACATTTGCAAGACCTGGAAAGGATGAGAAAAAGGCAGCCTGTTGAAGTGATAGAGACATTGACTTAATAGAGTCTGACTTCTTCCCCAACACCTACCTCCTGCATCCATCTGCACAACGCCCTGACCATTAACACACTCTTCTATAATAGCTCCAAACCCCTCCTTCTTGTTCTATCCCCTCTCACCCCTGTTTGCTTCATAACATCTGGACAAGTTTCATACAAGGCCAACCGGATGCCAACTTGCCTAATAGCTTATGGAGTCGATTATAAAAAGGAAAATGTAGCGGCATCATTGTTAATGGCACCATCTGGATAATGGCAGTTTTTCAGGGAAAAGATTCCTTACCTGGTCACCAGGGACGTTCCATTCCAGCTGCATAGGAAGGCAATGGAGGAGAACCAACAGAGGAACTGTTTCTCATAGCTAATGAAGTTTTCCTTTTGCAGTTCTCACTGGGGTGTGTGCTTATGTGATTTTCAGCAGCTAAAAAGTCCATCTCAATCTCTATTCCCATGCAAATGCAACTGGGGGCAGTCAGCAAATTAATTGCTGCTTTCTATCTAATGGCTTATAACAAATGTTCTCCAGAGCTGTGTCTTTTCAAGTATTATTCTCACTTCCTCTTTTTTCTCCTGTGCTGCAGTTCAAAAGTGCCAGGGGAAAAACTTCCTGTCATAACTATTAATTACTGCAGCACTTTTCCAAAGCGATCCAAGTTTATGCTGTGGATTTCTTACTCTGTTATGGTAAACCCCATACAGCTTACATTGAAGGAGTGTGAAGGAGTGTTTGTGTATGTGTCTCTTGCTATCAAGACTTGCCAGAAACCACATAGTGTGAAGGAGACAACGGGAATGCAAAAGGAGGAGACAGACAGGGAGTCCTTAGAGAAGGGGTGGGTAATGTGTGTGTGTGTGTGTGTGTGTGTGTGTGTGTGTGTGTGTGTGTGTGTGTGTGTGTGTGTGTAAGACAGGCAGCGGATCTTGAAAGAAATGATGGGAGCATAGAGAAAGAAAGAGGTGGGCAGATTGAAAAACACATTTACTTCTTTCAGACACACCCACTCTCAAAATCAAAATGGCATGAACGGTTTGTGAGCATAAAAGTTATTGTAAGAACTGATCAATGTTAAGCAGTATGATCAAAAGTATGTGGACACCTGAGCATGACACCCATACAGTATGTCCTTGTTGAACATTCTATTTCCAAGGCAAGACATTACAATAAAGCTGGTTCTCTTTTGCTGTAACGGCAGCCTCAAGTCTTTTAGGAAAGCTATTCACTAAACTTAAGGAATGCTGCTGTGAGGATTCGCGCTTGTTTATTTATGCACTGATGTTGGCTCTGTTCACATGCTTTCACACTAACCCTGGCAAACCATGTCTTCATATGTGAACAGGTTTGAGGACCTTAGTTCCAACAAAGACAATCAAGTGTCCAAATTAAATGTTTTGCAAATGTTTGGGGAGGCTGACATGTGGGGATCAAGTTCAAGTGTGCACATGCATTTGGAGGATTGTTGTGTGTTAAGTTCTTAATGGCAGTGTTCAGAAAAAAATATATATGAATTATATCCTTAAATGTTCACCATGAAACCACTCAGCTTCTAGAAAGGTCCTTGCAAACAGACTTAAAAATGCAAAACTTTTTAATGAGGGCAGGATAAAAGATTCCTTCCACATGCCACACACTAAATAAAACCCAAACCTACTATGAATTAAATATTAAAATAACAGAGTAAATCTCAAAACAGTGACCGTACTGTATGTTGGAACATGTAAAGTATATTGCCATTCTAGGTTTTGCTGGGGAAAAATGAAACACTCTACAGTTGACATATTAAACAAACCCTCTACAGCCATACTGTATATGCCCTTATACCTAAAACAATAGCAGCAGCTATCTGCCATTCGCTGAAACAAATGTGTGTCTGATTTGTTACGGTTTGACAGGGAAGGGGTTAAAGAAATAAGCGGCCGTGCTAACAGCCACCTAACAAATGGCGAGCACGTTATATGGACCATGAAATGAACACTCAGGCTATGTGAATGCAGGAGGCCTTTCAGCACCACGGTCAGCAACAATAAGCCTGAAACACCTCACTGCCTGAGCAATGGTATTCACGAGAAAGACACAGAGAGAGTAGAATGTGTGCTTGGACTGGAAAAAAAGGAATGTAAGAGGAAAAATGGTTCCATCATAACTGGCGTCAAGCTTAATAACATATTGTTGATTGAACAGAAGCAGTAGCTGTGCTACAGTATAGTGTCTGAGCTTTAACTGAAATAGATACATGCTAGACATAATTAAACATCAATTTAATTATAAAAATAAAAACAATATTTTCAAACTTTCTTGTAAACACCTGAGATGTATTGGTCTAATTGCCTTCCATGTATACTATTTCATAAACTGCAGGCATATATGAGAATCTAAAAGGAGAGGCATGGCTTTGCACAAATGCCTTAGGACACACAACACAACACATATGTGGCATTACAAAAAATATTGATTCAAAGGAAGAGTTCAATGCAACAGTAGTCACGACAAACACGACAGGGGTGTAACACTGCTACTCCTCCTAAATATTACTCTTAAGATTAAATGCCAGGTAGAGCATATTTTACTTCAATATGTTCACCATTTCACACATGTACTGTACTATACATGTAATCCCCTAACCTGAATATAAACATTTTATCCTTCTTAGACAAATCAATTTGTATGGTAGAGGAATGTTTTAAAATAACATAAAATAGCAAAAATTGCATTTAATTAAACCTGGCATTAGACCTCTGATTCAAAAGGAGCACACTGCATCTTAGAAAGTGAAAATATCATGAATATACTGTGGTCAAATTTGTTTAGTATTATAAGATTGATCAAATCAAAAAGGTGACTCACAGCCCAGTGCAGTCATTCCTGTAAACATTTACTTAGTAAAACGCCTGATCCTTGAAAATCAACAGATAACTTGTGGAAGAGAGGCATCTGTCTGTGGGAACTATACTGTACATACAATCAATCACGAACACATTACAGGAAATTGCTCCAAGCGGTTTCCACATGTTTGAGCAACTAAAGGAGTTCCTGGGAGGCCAGGGTTTGAGACGTGAAGCAGGGCAGTCCCTTCATGGCTCTGATGTATGTGAGGAAAAATTTCTACCTTGACGGTATCCAAGCAAGCTAGTGAAGCGCTGGGATAAATGCCTTAGTGTAGCAGGGTTTTATACAGAGAAATAAATATAGTTTTGACTCTTAACTGTGTTCTGTTACAGTTTATTGCACAATCCAAAGTCCCGGTTTCACTTGAATGCTCCTCGTAGTTATTGAAACAATTTTAACTCAAATTAATTGTAACACTGTAATTGTTAAGCATATATTTTCTAAAAAAGAGGAAAATTAAAATTGGCGCGTTTAAAGTGTATAGAAGTGCGGACCTTCGAGCTGTGACACAACGTTTCCTGCTACATCGCCGTGCCACCCCGCAGCAGCTCGTGAGCAGATATGTAAGGTAGGAAATTATACAAATTTGCCCAGGTGTTTTGGAGGAGTACAAAATGTCAAGGAAAAAGTATGGGCATTTGAGAGCTCTTATTACATCAACAGCATCAGTGACATTAAGAGATTAATTCCAACTGTGGATGAGAAAAATTCCTGACAGTAAACAAGCTATTTAAATCGCGTCTTATGTGTGTGACCTCGCATAAGACCTGTATTTATTAAATTAGAAACTGTATGTACACTATGAGCCCCGCAGGCATGTCTGCTCAGCTTAATACTGTTTACCACACAAGACTTCTGAAATGGGAACACCAGAAACACAAGGTGACCCACAGTTACTTATTCAATGAAATTCATTTAGTGGTTCTGACTGTGGCCATGTACCTGTAATTTAAACATTTTCATTATCATCAAGAACACGTTTAAATCACGAAGTTCATAAGAGAGGAAACAAGGCTTTTTGAACACTGCATTGATTTTTTTTCCCCCAAGTTAAAGAAAATAACATTCTTGTTCCAACTGATTACACTGTGTGTGTGCAAGCTCTATCTGTTAACTCAGTAATCACACAGAGAGAGTTCCCAGCATTGTTAAGGCTGTTAGAAATGGCAAATATAGAGTCATATAAATAGAGTCATATCTGGCGTAAATCAGGAGTCTTGTACAGAATGCAGAAGCCTTTCACATCGTCAAATTTTGGCACATTCAACTAGATGTGTACTGTACCAGTCAAAACTTGGATTTACAGACGACCCCCGCAATTTCGTGGAAACTGCAAATATTCTCTGAAATGTTTTATGCCTTTTTCCAATGGGAATATATAATTTTCCATGCGTTTTAACGCTAAAGTATTAAGAACAATATAATTTACAAATTTTGTAACATAAATATTAACGTAAATTCAGCTAAATTTTCATATAAAATATAATATGGCATAAATTTCTTAGTACTATAGAGAAAACACAAAGCAACCGTAGAGGAGAAAGCGGCTTGGGATTGTGAATTATTACTGTATTTAAGCCTACAATACTTACAGTATACCAAAGAAAACAACAGCATATACCAAAAAAACGCGCTTGCATGAATTACAGTAAAGTATAGGGTTAACATCGGTATTGTACATTCTAGCACTGCAGGAGACACAGCAGTAAAGTACTAGTTACTAAAGATAAAGTATACTGGTTTATCTTTACATTCTTTTTTTCCCCAAGGGTAATAATGTATTAAGCTCAGTTTGAAATAAAATCAAAGTGTTTTAGGAGCATATTTGTGGGCATATTTAGGGTTTAAACTATAAAAATAAGCATTTATAGGCATATAGTTTGACCACATCCAGAATTTGCTATTGCTCTAGAAACGTACATACAGTATACTCCGTGAATTTCACGGGTCGACTGTATTTTTCTATATTCTACAAAAATACTGGAGATTTCCAAACTATGAAATAACATGTGGAAAAAGGTAATTAAGTACAACAACAACACCAACAACAGTAATTTCTGATTTTAAGACATAAAGTTCAGCTGCTCTGGAATAGTTCTTGCAAGAACAGTATTGTCTATTGCATTTGCAAAACCCATCAAGCACCATGATAAAACTGGCTCTCATGAAGACCATCCCAGGAATGCAGGACCAAAACTTACCTCTTCTGCACAGGAGAAGTTAATTTAGAGTCACCAGCATCGAAAATCACCAATTAACAGCAGCTCAGATTAGAGCCGTTATGAAGGCTTTACAGAGCATAAGTAGCAGACGCATCTCAATATCAACTGTTCAAAGGAGATTATTGCACATTTTGGATGCCTTCGGCATTGTTAAGAAATAAAAAATTAGGAAAGACTATGAAATTAGAGGGTGTGTCTAAACATTTGCCTGGTAGTGTATACAGAAGTGGATTTCTGAATCTGAAAGCTTACCTCCAAATTAAAAAAGAGAACATTTCCACAGGAGGATGCCACACAGATTTCTAACCTAATCTACTGGACAAACATTACTGCCAAATTTAACAGAAATTAAAGTTTACAATGGGAAACGAGATCTCATTTTAATTACCAGCATCTCAGTCTCTGTATAATCATTTGAGCAAAGTTTCACCTACATCATTTAAAAACAAGTCTCATCATCACAAATCAAAGCTCAGTATTTATTTATAAATTTTATTTTATTTATTAATTTAAAAAAATGCAGAGGACTGATACTTTTTGAAAGCTTTGAGATCTACACGACAAAAATTCCAACTCATAGTAATTAAAGCACTCAATAACTATCTAAAGGACATAAACATGGGATTTAATGAATTTTACTTTGTTTAGTCAGTTGTGGACACAGCATCACCTGGTCCTACGTTGCCCCCACTTCTTAAGTTAGTTTTGCAACATGCACATGTGTGTTATTAATATCTGAGAGAGTGTACAAGCAATGCTGCACCACCCATGACAACATAAAGCATACACGCACGTGTACTTAAGATTAAAATAAGAGCACTTTGTCTAACTGACAGACCATTATATTATACAAAATAAAAAATGGCCCATGGATTATTTAAAATTATTTTATGCATCTACCCTGAAACATCCACAAGACAAAATGGTTCCTGTTGTCATTTATGTTTACAGCTACAATAAACAGACTTTCTCTCACAGGCATCTTCTGTCCTTCTTTTCTCCTCTCTCTATCTCTCTCTCTCTCTATCTCTCTCTCTCTGTCTCACTTTTAAACAAACACGGGTTGTCATTTCCCTGAGAAACCAGAAAGCGTAAACTCCTCCATCCTGAAGATTCTTCCATGCTGGGAAACTTTGCAAAGCATCATGACTATTATAAAATGTGGACACGGAATTTTCAAAACATTTTTAAAAAATGAAAATAAAAGTCTCCTAACAAAAACATGAATGATTAGACATTTTTCTTTTTTGAAAAGCATCATATTTTATTATTATTATTATTATTATTATTATTATTATTATTATTAATCTTAGATAATGTCATGTTTCCTCTATACAAGTCCCTGCATATGCACTGTTACTATAGAAACAATAATATATTTGAATGAGCACATTAATATGTTATATTACAGCTAGGACTGATGCCTGGGCCTATCAGGTTATGCAAAAATTGCTTTTGTGATATTGGTAAAATATAATCCAAGAATAGACTTAAAATATGTTCTTGGTCCAGACCAGAACCAAACATCCAACCCTCCACCCCCGCCAATCCACCACCTTGTCTACGTTTGGGGAAAAGTGTCTCATAAGACATGGCTACCACGAATGAAACATGGCAGTGAAACAGTAAAAGAGGAAACAGTGTCACTATAATGAGTATATAATTAAAAACTGCGTTTCATCAAAATCCTGAATGGATAAATTGTTCTTTGTGGTCCTCTGTGTGACTGTGAGATTCCAGGGTATAAAACCATTCTTAATTACCCATTTGTCACAGGAGAGACATTCAGTCACCGCTCTGCGTGTGTTAATAGCACTTTCTCTGCACAATGATTAATTCAGCCTAACCTCTATCCCAGGTCCTTATTAAACTCCAAAACTTTTTCTATAAACATCTTTCATGTTCTTTCCAACACGAAACATTCCTCCTTCTCCAGCGAAGCAAAAGAATTTATTTAACACTGGTTTCAGCAGCTCTCCCTCCAGACTAACGGTTTGACAACGCTGAAAGCCTGTCATGTTTCAACACGGGTATAATAAAGCAGAGGTTTTTCCACTAGGTGAATTTAATTAAAGATATTTTTGTCTGACTCAGTGCAGTGTACATACACACTCGTCTGGAATATCTAGGGGAATTCCTTTAGGCATTGCTTTATGTACAATATATTTAACAGTCATGACCCGTAATCTGTTAAACAATGAGGCTGTTCCGGGGTTTCATTAAATCAGAGAACAAACCTTGTGTTAATTCACCTGACAATCAAAAATGAACCAATATTTTCTGTGAGCTCTCGCATAAAATGGAGAAGACTATTCCTGGATGACATGTGATTGCGATCAAAAGACATAGGCTTTATCTGTCTCTTCAAATTCAGTGTGAAAAATGACAGATCATAAGAGGTTATTAGTGTTCGATTGAGGATCCCATTATTCTGTCATGTTCCTGCACATTCTGGTGAATGTTTACTGAAATCTGGGTTTTAATTTGCAGCTACGCTGTGTAATAAGCTCTTAATCAGGGTCCTTCAGGTGCTTTCTAACCAGGTTACATCTGGCAGATCATCAGCCTGCAGCTCCACATGCTCTCTGCCGTGTTTTGCTGATCAAATTCTCAACCATTCTCCTGATGACAGCATCATTTGTTTTGCACAGAGTGCTGAAAAGCAGGTTTGTTTGCCACGTTGCAATGAAAAACTATCTATCCTAAAGAAGCACTAGAACTAGACTTAAATCTTCATTCACTGTCTTATTTAGTGCCAGTGTTTCACCGACTGGTCCATCATTAATCTGGTTTAAATATACATATAGAAATGTATATGCACAAGAGTTATGCCTTATTATCTCACCTTAGCCTAACCAGCTGTAGCAAACACTGCAGCACATTTTATTCAAGGTATGACTTGTTTCCTGTTAAGCTCAAAGATCTAATGAGAAGTTTTTGTTTCAGGTGAGAAGTTTAAGAGGAGATGTGGGTTTATTTCCTCCCCAAAGAGAGCAAAGCTTCTACATCCATAAGACAAACACCAGCTGTTTACTGACAGCAAACAGTCTCTCTTTTCTGAGCTCAGGGTACCTCAGACACCGCCAGGAGAGAAGAAGAAAAAGGGGGAGGAGCTTCGTCTGACTTCATTGTACAATGTGACTAGGACAGACATTTTTTCACACCTTCTATTAGAGACAAAAACTGATGGGGAAAAAAAACTACCCCTATAGGCCAGTATTTTCTGATTCTTCTGTCAAAATGTCTATATATCAGCGCTGTCATAAATTATTCAGGTGATGCTCTGGGTGTCATTTTGGTTTTCCACACCACTAAACATGCCTCTGTTCCAAATGCAAAAATAGACACTTGCTTCTATTATAACGTCAACCATAAACAGATCAGTGAAATATGTGACAGATGAATTAACTGTTGAATGAACTTGTAAATAAAGATGCAAAGTAAAAATGACATGCTATATTGATTGTGCGTGTCTTACATAATCTATAACATCTGTCTATAGGTTCTGTTATGGGCACTAACAGGGTTAATGCCTTCATTCGAATTAAGTGTGCTTGTACTGTTCATGTTCATGTGTGGTTAAATGTCAGAGAGGTACAGGAAAAAAGTTTATAAAAGATGTATAGTGTGTGGAACTAAAATGTCAGTGGCTACTATGCCGTAGTTTTAGTTCTAGCTCTTTTAAGTTCAGAGAGTCGCTCAGATCATGATTCGACCCACCACATGACGAGTAAGGTCAGATTTCTTTGACATTCGTCGTCTCCATCACTGTACCAGCAGCGTTGAGCACCACAACACACGCTGTCAGGTCCTGGCTCTGATTTATGGATCGCCACTATTCTGAGCTCCGCCGACCCCCAGGTGCTGCTGGAAGATAACATCCGGCATGGACCAACGCCCATCACGGGAGGCATCATTTCTGCTTTTTCTGCTCACTCTCACACCCCGAGGGTGTGCAGCTGACTGGGTGCAGTTTTGTGTGTGTGTGTGTGTGTGTGTGTGTGTGTGTGAGTGTGTTTGTGTGCGAGTGTGTTTGTGTGTATACTCATAGTGATGCATCAGTACATAAGATGCCAAATGCAGGAGCAATCTTCATAAAGAATGCCAGCACTATATAACAAGCCGGCCAAAATAAATTAAGCTGCAGCCATAAATTCACTTGAAGAGTAAAACTTCCAGCTGAAACAAACTTCGGCATTATGACTAGCACAGCTGATACATACTCATCACATAAGCTGTCTGAAGGGCTCCTTAGTTACATTCACTCACTTTCTATTATTGCTTTAACCTTGTGGAGCCTATCCATGTAACACTGGGTAAAAAGCAGGAAAATTTAGCTTGAACGAAATCTTAAAGCTCCATGCACACACACATCCATGCTCTCATTTACATCTATGGGCAATGTACGGTAGCTATTAAATGTACAGTACATAGCCAATTCACCTACAACCTGCATCAAGCAAAGAGAATATCTAAAAAAAAAATGCTGAAATACCTGGAATTGGACTTGAAAGAACTTTGCAGAATGTTATTAAAACATGGAAGGATAGTGGTAAACTGTCAAGTTTGTCAAGGAAAAAATGTGTTTGGAAAAAAAAAAAAAAAAAACCCACGACTGACAGTGATCAGAGATCACTTCCACACACAATGTGATAAGAACTCACATGCTTGGGACTAAACATCTGTATGGCCTTAAGAAAACTGAAAAAAGGCATCTGTTTTTTAAAAAGCATAAATATTGGACTTTGGAGCAACAGAAAAGGTTATTTGATCTGCTTATTTCAAATTGGCACTTTTCCACAGCAATGAGTGCATCAGCATATGAAGGAAAACACATGAAGTGTTGCACCATCATACACACTGTCTACTGTACAAGCCCCTTTAAGCAGTATGACCTGAGGATGCTGTCAGTTCTAGGCTCAGCAACATTATATGATATGTATGAACTAGTAATTTGGGAACACCGACTATCCTAATCTGCATGTATGTGGACTGTGGAAGGAAGCAGAAGGAGGAGTCCTACCAAGCAGGAGAGGCTGAAATCAAACCCTCAATCCTGGAGGTGCTTGGCCCCAGTGCTAACAAGTTGTTTTAATACTTTTGACCACCACTACATATTGAGCTGCTTTTATCAGGTACTTGATAAACAATGTAAATCTGCAAGAGGAAAAATGCAACAGCTATTCTATATTTACATTACTACAACTGTTTATATAAACAAGCAACACAAAGAAAAGATGAGATGGCCTATGTATGTAAAATACATTTTAATATATAATGTAATGTTTCAAAATGTGCAACACAGTCTAGTTAATAATCAGATACTTACAGTAAATACACTCATTTCCAGAAGTGATAGCATGATTGTTAAAACAGCCTTAGTTCATTTGTGTGTTGGTTGGGTCTTTCTCGACGTCGCCCAAGTCAACAGTGGCCGTTAAAAACAACCATATTGGCTTTACTTAACCACATTAGCCATGAACATAGATTGACAGCGTTTTTTCTGCGCTGCCCGCACATCAAATAATACACGGCAAATGGCATTCAATACAGCCTCATACCCATGAAATTGCGAGATACAAAAACAATTTTGAAGTAATAAGTGGGAGCCGCTGAATGGAATGGAAATGCAAATGCAGCCACGGTCTTGAGTACATGTCTCAGACCGAGGCAGCAAGCGCTTGGCTTTATCCATAATATCCACAATCAGTGCATTATGAGTGTCATGCAAAGGCACAACATGTTTGCATTTTGTAATTTGTGCCTTTTCATAACTTCAATAAAGAGAAAGAGCAGGCATAGCTAATGGGGAGCGAGGGCACCAAACACTCAGAAGGTGCAAGCGTAGCAGACAATGAGATAATCTAAATAAACACATCTTTTATGACAAATGAACAGACCCTGTCTAGCACTGGGCTGTAGTAGGCATTTTCCAATAAGATTCTAGTCATATCCAATCGTAAAATGACAAAATAAAAATCATGGGTCATTCAACAGCAAAATAATACAATTGTCTGCATTTTATTACAAAGCATATAGCTAACCTGTAGTCTGGAATCCTATTTTCAATATAAAACAGCATACTATGGCTTTGCTTTGTCACTATGCATATGCAACTACGTTCCGGTTGGAATTTTAAACTAAAAGCACCTGTGGAGTAACTTGTTTTTGCTTGGTTCAGTTCCATGCAGCTTTGAGAACTGCTAAGACTTGGCTCAGAGTCTGTGGACAGCAAATAACAGTTCACTCCAACAGCTGTGCATCTCTCCACCAAGCCACAGCCATCTCTGCCACCCCCCATTGTAAATAAACACAGGAAAAACATCAAGAGAACAATTTGGAGAGTAATTAGAGCAGATGAATAAACGGCAGCAGACTAAGGGAGGGGGCCATGTAGCTGATTAAGCCAAGCACCCATACAGAAACAAAAGCAGTATCAAAGCATTGGCCTGTGATGTTCAGCATCCCCTCACCACTTAATAAAACCTCACACACTCCCAGACTCTCAGTATAACAAATCTGACTGATGAGACCTGCAGTGCCACTGTATAAGTCTACAGGGCCTTAACCTTTGTACTTAAGTCTCGCAAACAGCAGATTACTGCTTAGAAAGCAATGAAGAAAAGAGATTTCCTGAATAGTGATATTATCTTACAGATAGCAGTATGTTGTTTAAATTATATAAAACTATTATGTAAAAATTGTATCTTAATAGGATCTAAATATGTGTCTTAAATGGTATGTCTTTAAGAAAAAGAGTGTTTGATTATATGAACAGCTGCATCAATTGCAGTATCGCAGTAGATAGCTGAGTGTCTCTATCTGGTCATGCAGTCATTATTGTCCATATATATTACAGTTCATTATATTATAGTCCACAAAAGCCTCATGCTCGGACCCACAGCTGAGCAACCCTCAGACGCACAGAGCTAAGTCTATGACTTGTTAAAAGTGCCTCCCTCACTTATATTTCCTGATCCACTTCATCCACCACTGGGACACAAGGCCACATCATGGTCCAACAACCTGAGGTAAGTTTTAATCAAAGTATTTTATATATATATATATATATATATCAGTTTTCACATTGCCCTGTTTCTACTGACTATATGTAAAAATGTAAAATATACGGTGTGCCATCACAACTTCAACCATGTCTTGGTTTTACATTCTCTATTGCTGCTTGATATTTGTAATTATTTTTTTGGTCACATACGAGTGGTATACACATACATGGCGGCATGGTGGTGTAGTAGTTAGCACTGTCACCTTGCACCTCCAGGGTCCGGGTTCGATTCCCGGCCAGGCTCGTCTCTGTGTGCATGGAGTTTGCATGTTCTCCCCGTGCTTGGTGGGTTTCCTCCGGGTACTCCGGTTTCCTCCCACAGTCCAAAGACATGCAGGTTAGGTTAATTGGCGTTAATTGCCTGTAGTGTGTAAATGAGTGTGTGAGTGAGTGTGTGTGTGTGTGCCCTGGGATGGATTGGCACCCTGTCCAGGGTGTACCCTGCCTCGTGCCCTCAGCCTCCTGGGATAGGCTCCAGGCTCCCCGCGACTACACCCTACGCGACCCTGAATACAGGATAAAGCGGTATAGAATATGAGATAAGATTTGATAAAAATGATAAAAACTTATTAAATATGAGAAATCAGAGCTGGTGTTTCTTCCCAAAGCTGACCAGCATGAGCAGGCTGATGTGGCCAACCAGACAACCCTCAACTGCCACTTTCCATAAACGGTATCTGACGCTGATAGCAAATTAGTTATATATAATAATAATAAAAAAAGAAATAAAAATGTATTGCTAAGAACTGCGAAAAACAATTGCTTTTGTTTACTGGCATTTCTTCACAGTCTCACCAACGCTGTACAGTGACAATCAAATCATAACCCTATGCATTGTAATCAAATTGAATCATGAAGTAATAAAGTGTGTTAATCCACATGATGCCGGGCTGCAGCACTCAAGAGTGGGATGAACATATAATCTGAAGCTGTGATACTGGTAGGTGAGTGTGTAAAAGCCATCGTCAGCATGTGTTCACAGTAGGGATATACAGCCCCCTGCATGGCGTCCAGATGCACACGTCATATGTGTAAACATGAATCACTTTGGCCATTTGTGCTGCTTTCTTTAAAAAGAAAAAAGGTAAAAAGAAAAGAAAAGGTAAAACAAAAAAGTTTGTGCAGATTCTAGAACAGGTTGGCAAGATCATCCTGCATTAGCCACATTAGCCACTTTTACAGCTGCCCTGTAAATGGGCCTGCCATATCATATGGCTGCAATCTGCTCTTTCTCAACAGAGCACTCAGCTTGTGCAGCTAAATTAGCATTGGCTGGGGGAAAATCAAAAACAAAGCCTGGAAGTCAGCTGCTTTTATTCTGGGTAAATAATGCAAAATTACTTATTTAATAAAGGATATAAAAAAAAATGATAAGCAGTCATGAAAAAAATTCATCTGGAATTTTGTCATCCATCTTCTTTACCAACAACAAGCCCAACATATTTATTTTCTGTATGACTAGTATCATATTGATTGAATTATTATGACCATAAAGATTAAATTTATGCACAAACCCATCCATGTCCACCATGGGTGTACCTTTTGTTCACAATTTATTCTTTAACACGTACAGTATTAGAGTTTTATCGGATACATAGCAAACAATACGCATGATCCCTATTTTTATTTCACTGAGCATTCTACATATGTGCAGTAGATATCCGTAGCTGATATTGTAAAGACAGAGACCTGAGTGACATTGCCTTCAACTAAATCACAGGTAAACTCCCCAGATTCCCACACCAGAGCCCGACCTTGAGATGTGGCGCAGCTGTTCTTTTGCTTTCGCTTGCTGTGGAAATCCCCTTGTAACAGGCGACTCCAGGGACACAGAGAAGAGAGACACTAAAAGCCAAACACATACAGACAGAAGCGGAGGGAAAACACCAGCTGCCACAAGGCACATAGTACAAGTAAGGGAGGAGAAAGTAACAGGAGCAGAAATTACTGTAGGTAATTTGTTTTATTCATTTTGGTCCATTTATTTTCTTCAGTTATTTGCTAATAAACTCCGCTCTGTGTGTGCGTTTGTGTGTGCCTGTTACTAGCATCGTAAGTCACCTCAGAGGCGCACACTCTCCTACTGATCTCACTGATCTTCGCTACACACTAGAGAACTGCAAGCTCTGGCAGCCCCACCCTGATTGTGGCCGTGTCCATTCTCAAGTCCACCAGCAGGCTTAAATGTCAGTACACAAAGTGTTTGTGTGTGTGTGTGTGTGTGTGTGTGTGTGTGTGTGTGTGTGTGTGTGTGTGTGTGTGTGTGAATGCGTGCACGTGTGTGTGCGAGCACTCACACTGGCCACGCTGATAAAAGGCCATTATGCAGCTTTGGAGAGGCGGTCTCAGTGGCCGGGCTGTGCCAAAGAGCTGATATTACGCAGCACAATCTCTAGCAGCCTTCCCAGAACATAGCGCCCAGAGCAAACCAGATACGCCCATTCCTGGAACCATCTCTCTCACTTATACGCATACTCGCTCAGACACACACACACACACACACACACACACACATTAACACACCCTAATACTCTGGCTTTTGCTCGCTCCCCAAGCCACCTACACACACAGATACACACAGGCTCTCGCAAACTCTAGCCGACACCAACAGAAAAATCAATGTGCATCTCATCCATTACGGCAATCGTGGATGGGCCGGGAAATTTTCGCTCATCTCCTCCCATTTCACAGCTACAAAATTCTCATTTCTTATACAACACGCTTGCATTAGGTAAAAGCAAGCTTTGACTTCTTATTCAGAAACAGAGAATGGCTAAAAGGAACTTTAAAGACCTCCATTAGAAATATCATCAAAGCTTAAATCAATTTCTAGCTAAAAGAAAACTGTGTGTACGTGTGTGTGTGTGTGTGTGTGTGTGTGTGTGTGTGTGTGTGTGTGTGTGTGTGTGTTTGAGGGAAAGAGAGAGAGAAAGAGGGAGATCTGAGGGAGAAGATATACAGTATACTTGTTGCTATGCTATAATGACTGATATTTTATATAGCACCTAGTACATATCCCATACATGAAATGCTTACAGAAATCAGTTTATTGCTTTCCTTTGGAATAGGATTACTGTTTCTGAAGGGATACGTTACCCGCAATATGTCCAACTTTACATTTATCCTCCATCATTCCAAGTATAGGCATTCCAGCTGCTTGAGCTAAGCCTGTGAAGCCCCCAAATGAAGACCGAGAGCTAAAGGCAGACATTTTATAGCCTTAAATAGAGCTCCCCACTGATATATGTGTAACACCTCTCTCTTTCTCACATACACACATACAAATACACACACACACACACACACACACACACGCTCTCTCTCTCTCTCTCTCATGCACAAACACATGGGTTGCACAGCATAGTTGGACAGAATACAGAATATTATAGCATGTATGGTATTTTTTGCTTTATAATAAAACATTATTTCAAATGAACAGAAACTTTGTTCTGAACAAATACAAATATTGATATAAAAAGTTGGTGCACTATTTGTTTACTTCTATTGTTTTGTTTGTTTTTTCCGAATAAATCTGCTTGAGATGAAAGATATGGATTAGGAATGATATCCTCCAGGACTCACCAAAAAAAAAAAGGCTTGGAGTTTCACGTAGCTTTGAAGTTAGTTTGGAGGGGTTTTTTTTAGTGTTCACTACTGTGAAAGTCTATTTGCAAGGTTCATTTATTCATCCTTAGTAACTGCCCAGTCAGGATCAGGGAGATTTACAATAAAATAAGTCACCAGTTTATATTTTGGTAATTAGAGCAAATGAAACTGTTGAAAAAAATACTGGTGAAAGAATACCACATACCATATCTCCAGTTAGCTGAGGAACTGATAAAGGCAGAATTTACAGAGACGTCTTTCACAATAGGCCATACCCCTTCATGTTTAAAGTTAAAATCAGCTCTAGGTACAAATAGTTGGAGCACAAAACACATGAAGCACTGACACAGGTATCGTATTACAAGACTTCTTAACTCCAGTACTGACACAAAAATAAGAATATGTACAAAATACATGTTAACGTTAGCGACACGTTAACGTAAGGTCATGGGTTCGATTCCCTAGGCAGAGTGTGTGTGCCCTGCAATGGATTGGCACCCTGTCCAGGGATTACCTTGCCTTGTGCCCAAAGTCCCCTGAGACAGGCTTCAGACACTCCACGACCTCGTACACTGGTTAAGCGGCACAATATCATTAACTATTAACCCCCTAAAATGATTATTACAACTGGAAAATTAGCTAGAAAATGATATGCCAGTTATCCAAGTTATCCAGTAGAAGGGGTACCTTCTGTCAGCACCAAGCCTACTTTATTATGAATTAAACATAGTGTGTAGCTGATTAGCCTACGGCATGACATATCACTCATGGCTATGAGTCTAAAAGGGCATCACAGGACATGTTCTTTGTGTGTCAGGGATCGCATTCCCTTACTCACTGTTACCAGAACAATCTGTTAGCTCATGTATGTGGAAATGGGTAGTTAGTACTCGCTTCGATGAGCAGCAGTTGAATGACATCACGTAGCTTTGTTTGTCTTATAGGAAGAAGTGCAAACCTTCTCCCTGCCACACTGCTGAATGTTGATCTGCAATATGGGGGGGTTGCATTATGTGGCACACAATTTGATAAAAGTGTCTATGTTCTCCATGGAGCAACCAAGGATTCATACACCTTAATTCATACAGTAGACCAAAAACAAATGAAAAATAAATAAAGTACTGTAAGTAAGGTTTGGGGCCACCGTAAGCCACCAGAACAGCTTTAATGCACCTCGGCTACATTTTCCTCAGTAGAGGTTTGGATGATGGTTATAGAGTGTGCTCTATAATATTTCAGTTCAAAATCTGTAATAGATGTTTAGTTGTATAGAGAGCTGGTGACTTAGAATATAAATATTGCACATGAATATTTTCATCCACCATTCACTTAGCCCTTATGCACACTGGATGTAGATATGGCAACAAAATGGAAATGTTTCATCATGAGATAAACGCAATATGTCAAAATAACTTTGCATTGATTTGCAGTGGCACTTCTCTCTAAACATTCAATTCGCCAGCAAAAATTCCTCTTAAAGCATAACAGAGCCGTTGGCTTTTCCTTTAATTCTTCCCATCTGTATGCATTTTTACCAAAAAAAAAAAAAAAAACTGACAGTGTCATTCATTTAATGCAAACATCAGCATTCTCCCTGAGGGAGGAACCCTTATGTTCCTGCTCATAAAAAGTAAATCCTTATTCTCCTCTCATATTCTGCTCCTTTATTTTTTCTTATAGCACAGGGGCAGTAAAACACATGGATCATTGCAATCACAAACACACCTCTAAGCAGAGTAATTAACCCTCATGTCCTACCAGCATTTTTAAAAATTAAAAATAAAATGTGCAAAGGGTCTGAGGTAACAGTGATTTTTTATTTTTTTCAGGGGGTTGCATCCATCTATCATAAAAACGTTATGCCGCAGCCAATTTCCACAAAGCTGCTAAGCTGATTGAGGCAGACCAAATCTGTTTCACCAGCTTACATCCCTTCAAAATGGTCATCTCAGTTCCAATATCACGGGCTTTTACTGTTTCCTATTCCCCTGTTCTTGGCGCAGAGTTGGGAGTTGGCAAGCTTAGGAGGATAAAACACTCGGACTCCCCTGCACCGGTCCTGATATCTCTATAGCACAGAGCTTTTCACACACACACACACACACACACATATATATATATACAGACATCTATTAACTTACCCATGGTATTATTTATCCGATGTGTTTTAATTTCCTGTCACATTATCTTAAAATGTATCACAAATACAAATGTGCCTTAAGGCATTACAAATATGACTACATCCACACATTTATAGACATAACTAACCATACAATCACTCCCCTGTAACTCTGTATACCTTCCAAAGTAGATTAAATTCACACTAGTCCTGTGGAATGATAGAAGAGAGATTACAAAGATACAGAAGGGATGGGAATTTGGTGAGCAACAACAAAGCTGCTCCAAAGTGTAACCCAGGTTAGAAATTAGTGAATTTAAAAAATAAAGAAAAAGATGTATATTGCAGTAATTACACTAAAATAATAAAAAACAAAACAGAAATGCTAAATTTAAAGGCTATTTAAATTTGTTGCTGTGCTGTGGACTTTTAAATAATTGGGATAACTATGGTAAATAAGGTGGGATGGTTTTCGTGAAATGCACACTGTGATGATTTCATCAGTATGTGACGGATAGACACAGAAAGAAGGAACATGTGTTTTTCAAATGGTGAGTGTCAACACTAGTGATGGGAAGTTTGAATCATTTTAGTGACTCGGTTCTTTGAATCTCGTTCATAAAAATGAACAAATCTTTTTTTAAATCATTTAGTTCATTTCGTTCTTTTGATCAGAAATAAAATAACATGTTGCATTTTCAATAAAAAATCCCCAATATGTCTACATACACAAATTTTGGCTATAGTTCCAGTAATCAAAATATTACAATGCAGCTAAGGACGTATTATAATAAACAGAATGTGTAGCTCACCTCTCATATCTTTCAGTCTGAGTCGTTCGTTCTTTTGAATCTATTGCACCGCATAGCGTCTATGGGAGTCACGTGACAAAGGAACAAACGACTCGGGACTTGAAGACTCATTGAGAAGAATCGTTCCATTCTGTTTCCTGTACATAACCTACGGAGGTTTTGCGATGATTTCAGTAGAAAATGAACGAATCACTCTCCGAGACTACTCATTCTTCTGAGTCACGTTAAAGATTCATTCAAAAAGAAGGAATTGTTCATGAACGACCCATCACTAGTCAACACTGATTTAAAGACAGGTATATCAGTCATCTTTGTTTAAAGTGCATAAATAATGCATTGGATAATGTTTTAACATTTGTAAAAATCTTATTTGGGTCATCTTAGCGTGATTATTGATGTTTATTGAAGTGGATGAAGCGCGATTGTAAACCCTGCCTAACCCTAATCAATTATATAACTGATTTTAAGTGCTTAAATAGTATTTTAAGTTTATAATAAAAGTTTACATGTGAAAGATATGTTCAGTCTTGCAGTCATGTTAACCGTCTGTGATGTGACGCTGTTTGTATAAACAGATCAGGGTTTTTTTCTGAGCCTGAGTTAAGATGTTATCCTGAGATGGAAAGCCACCCAGAGAGAGAATCTTGAAAAGAACGATTAGAAGAGAATCCTGCGATTCATCAAGTGATTGGAGCTTTATCCATTATCACAGGTGAAATTCATCCATTTCTCGTGGTGTTTTTCACAAAACTACCTCATGCTGATCATTAGACTGGTTGACCTTTTGCACTATTGAACATTTGCACTACAGCATTTGCACTAAACAAAGAGACACTTGTACTCATTGGATTCGTCATTGAGAGTAAGAGGACATTTTTCTTTAGTTTTGTCCTTTCCCCATGTTTACATTTATTTTATGGAACAAGAACTTTTCATATATTCCAATTGTCATTGAGTGTTTATATTATTATGGTTAGTTGATTATTTCTCATTTCAGATTGACTTTATTGTAATTTTGTTTTAATTCTTGGGTCAGAGGTTTAATTCAAACCAGACCAGTAACCAAAAAGTAAAGCTCCAAAAAGAGTTATAATAAGATTAGAACAGAAGAAATATTATAAATGAATAAGAAACAATCAGATATTGGAAAGGTAATAATTCTAAAATTAGAGCAAATTAACTATTAAACAAATAATATAGTGCAACAGAAATATCTAGATTAACTAGCTACAAAGGAGGTCAAACTTAGTCTTGAAGGAAAATAAATATTTTGTATTTTATCTGTATTGTTTTGCTATTTAATTTCATGTTTTCATTTAAATTTATGTTTTTTACTACAAAGTAAACAAAGCAACTGTTCGTCTGATTTTTTGCTGCAAATTTTACATATATTATATATATATATATACAGTGGTGTGAAAAACTATTTGCCCCCTTCCTGATTTCTTATTCTTTTGCATGTTTGTCAC
>JAOVVA010000032.1:6044066-6057304 GCA_028565275.1 Leiocassis micropogon | reverse complement strand
GAAAAACCGTTGGCTCAGTTGTGATCACGTGACGCTCGGCGTCAAAACAAGAAGCACATGCGTGATACATGATACTCAGTACTCGTGAACCAAGACTTGTTTGTTTTCCAAGTCAAAATTGATTAAAAATCTTTGCTCGTCTTGCGCGAACACTTGCAAACCGCGTTACTCGCAATCCGAGGTTTTACTGTATATATAAATTATGAGGTACATGTACCTGTGAAAGCAGTGTACAATTTATCAAAATCACAATATGAACCCGTGCGGTTATCTAATCTCGAAAAAGATCAATTTATTACAGGTATACATTATGTATGCATAGTCAGTAGTTCATGTTTTGCCTGAAGTATACCACGAGGTATGGACGCAGAGACTCACTCTACAGTTGTCCAATTAAAACTCCAAACTAGTTCATTGTTTGTTTGTTTGTGCATGTGCGGTTTTGTTGACCAGGAAAAGCTATTTTGGTGCATTTTGAATACTTACATAAATATTTAATGTGAAGCATTTTCAGGCATCATGCCGAATGAGAAAACGTTGAAGAGTTAAGAAAATCACAGATGCTGTCACATATTACTTAGGGAAGGACAGGGCCTCCATGTCATGAAAGTGGGATTTCAGAAACATATAAACTGGAGGTCTATGCCTTGTGCAACTACTTCTATCACTTGCTTTTAGTCTATATAAATGAGTCTGAATACTAAAGGGTACATTTAACAGTGAAATACTAAAGCTTATATTTAAATCGTAATATGTGTCAAAATAATCACAAGGTGAATTTTTAATCAAACAGCCTTATGTGAAAGAAAGAAAAATAAATAATTGAAAAGATTACGCAATTTATGCTTTTCTTTTTTTCATTTTCAAGTTTTCTCCTATGTTACTAGACGTATACGATACCCTGTAGTTAGTGGATACGTCTCTGTTAAGTCTTACCTGTGTCTCCCGGACATGCTCAACGGTGAAGTTAAACCAGACTCGGAAGCGAGGGTTGCACGTGTCGGGTCGGATGAAGAGGTCAAACTCGAACTCGCTAATGTAGTCTACACGCCCCAGATTGCCTGTAGACAGGGACAAAGAGAGCAAGGAGATGAGTGATTAGCATTCTTAACACATTGGATCAACCGCACCTCGGAAAGATCCAGCAGTTTAGCCCACACACAGTTAGAAAATCAACTAACATTTATTCACGTCTACATAATTAGAAACGTAACCATCAGTATCTTCACCTTGAAGACACACTGTTTATGTCGACTTCCAGTAGAAAGAAATACACACACATACACTTGCTCACACACACATTTGCTTACACACGATTACAGAAGCTAGATGGGATGGATGAAGGCTGCAGAGAATCTTGGCGGCCACTCAGGTGACAACTGAGACAGCTTTGGTAGCAGATCGTGAATTAACAAGCCTTCAGCGAGGCATGCGTCTCAACATACCGACCACAAACACATAAACAAAAACAAACAACATAAAGGTGTTTTCCAATTTCGACAAGAGCAATAGGGACCTAAAATTATTATATATATTTTTTGTGACATTACGGTACACTTTTATCCTCACACATACTGTAAATAAGGCAAGGACAAGAATTTATACTGAAACAGAAGCCAAAACTCTAGCTTTTACCAAACAAAGTATCAAAGTCACTAAGTTAATAGTAAAAGTAAAAGAATGGAAATGAGGCCTTATAAAGATGCTAAAGACTGACAGATCTGAAGCTAGTTCAAAGTTGCTACACTCTTTACCAGATCTGACGTCATGTCTTACAAAGCATCAACTCCTCGGGCTAAAAAGATGGATGAACAGAGGACAGTTGGTCAGGTGATGGAGAAGGGAGAAGTGATGTCCACATCTCAGGCACTGAGTGTGGAATTCACCATGCGGGACCAGGTAGCTCAGAGCTAATTACCGACAGATGGGGCAACCACCACATACTCAGAGCTGAGACAAGCAGAGCTCACCCCTTCTGTCAGGCAGTAACCCAAAGCCACTACACATCACACATACATACACACATACACACACCAGCATCAACTCACTAAAGTACACATATACAAGTAAACAAAATCTAAAACTCCTCATAAAATAACCCTGGCTAGTACACAATCTATGATTCGTCTATATCTGTAAAGAAAAGTTCATGAATCGGTACAGAATAGAAAAGTGGCATTACATTTATAATTTGAATCAAAACAAATTTGTTGTCACTATTTATTTCAAGTAATGAGTATTGGCACTGCTTAGATCATGTTCTAGCTGAAGGCAGAAATCTAGAAACATGAGCAGAGCTGACTGTTACAGGCTTGGCTGACAGACATATAGATTATCAGACAGCTATGACAAAGGTCAATGAATGACCTTTTAAACATAACCAAATGAAATAGATACGCTCCTGTATAACTCAAATATGACACAAAATTGAATTATGTCTTCAGCATAATATGCCAGGATCGATAAATTGAAAGCAGCACAGTGATTTGTGTATGTGCTCGTGTGTGTGTATGTGTGCGTGCGTGTGCTGTTTAAAATGAGATATGCAGATTAATGAAATAGGTTGCAGACCCTAAAACCTCCAGGGCACGTTCTTCGGGGGTAAGATGTATTGCTATTCTATATTCCCTTTCATATCTAACCGCGAGTGACGGACTGTAACTCTCAGCAGTGAAAACACATTCCCGCAGTCTGCGTCTGAAGCCGAGTTCAGCGAAACACATTTCACAGCAAAAGGAACATTACACTTACATGTAATTTTCATACAATTCCGAGTCAAATGGACCGATTGATCATTATCTGAACCAGTCCCCGGAATAGAAACTAAAAGAATGGGTGTGAGAGCAAGAAGGAAAGAGCAGAAATGTGAGATGAAAGACAAAGAGGTGACAGATAGAGAGAGAGAGAGAGAGAGAGAGAGAGAGAGAGAGAGAGCGAAAATGAAGTCCCCTGTAGGAGCAATGGAAGGAAACATGGCCAGCTGTGGATGCAGCATTAAAAAACAGCGGAGTGGTGACCGCAGCTGTTCCACGCAGATGTGCCCTGTAATTCATCACAGGACATTCTGACACATTAACCATTTAAACTGCTTCTAGCATCGAATAATGGTTAACATAATTCAGTGACCTACAACAATACAAAATTGGTTTTGAGAATTCTTTGACAATTGGTGAAGCGTTTTTTTAACGTTTTTACGTAGAACATATTATGCCTGTTTTTTTTTTCATCATAAAAAAAAACTATGAAGCTAAATATTTACCTAAAAACTACTTTAGTCCAAAAATCAAAAACCGATACACACACTTGTGCTCCAAATCTTAAGTTAGGCTTAATTTCGGTTAAATTAATTCAGACCAGCACTATGAAACTCAGGTCTTTGATCTACATTAAAAGAGAAAGTCTGTCTTGGATAACAAGCAAAGTTCACCTGCATTTTAAATAAATCTAAAGTTAGAGAGTGATTTATTGAGAGAGGGGTGTGATATTCCAGGGGATTATACAGATTCAGGAAAAGCATCACATCCAAAATTGAGACTACAGTATATCATACATGTACTCTCAGCATGATAAACCCCATTGTGGACATACTGTATCTATATACTATATTAGAGTTGTTCGAGGTCTCAGGACCATGGAGAGCATGTGCTACAGTGAGCTGCTGTCCATGGTCTGTCAGGGATTCTGCAGCTACTTTCAGTCAAACGAGGAATACAGGCCTCGAGGCTACGCATCTATGTTCAGCTTGAGAGGAAAAGATATGGATATACCATTGATTTCAGTTTTAATTTTATGGTGTCTGACTCCAAAGTCAGACTATGATGAGCTGTAATCAACACCGCATCACTCACTTCTTAACCAAAATAAATAGCTCGGGAGACATCCAGCCTTCATGAGCTGAAGGAATAAAAAAAAAAAAATGTTTTTTAAAAAAACGGCGAGACAGTGAGACAGTTCACTGCCATAACTCGATGCATAATAAGAAGAAGAGAAATCAATAGCCGATTGTAACAGTGTGTGTATGAAGATGGGTTTGCATGAAGAAGAAAGGGAGAGAAAGAACATGACAGAGAGAGAGAGACAGAGTAAAAGCAATCATAAGAGGAACAAACTCCCTTTCAATCTATAATTCTAGTCCCATCTGCATATTTTCTCAGAGGAGTCTTCACTGGTTACAGCCCATATTAATCATCAAGTACTAGGAGTAAACAGTGCAGTGCTTAAGATTTAACCAATTGCATTTTTAACAAATAAGACTAAAAGCTCAGCGCAGTAGTGGGCTGCACAAGCTACTCAGAGAATATACACGGTTTTGGGGTTTTTTTGTTTTTTTTGCTCCTTTTTTCACTTTACAGAATTACTCTGCTCAGAGACTCTGGGCTAGAAATACTTTCTCATTTGCAAGAAGTTAGTTCAGCTCTCTATCAACAAGCTGGAATAAAAATTCAATATGGAGAAAAGAGTGGGAGGCTTGAGCATCTGCGATATTATGTGACTGTGAGTTTGTACTCTCATGTGGTTAACCCTATTATGTAAAGGAGGCCAACAAACACAGTGCGAATTAGCTTTCCTCAGGTACACTAGCAGTGCGCCAGTGTCTTTGTTGTGGGTGGTTTGTAGACAAGAATGCCAACGCTTCCCTCACATCTAGCGAATGCTGTGCTTTACTTCCAGCTGTTCAATTCAGATGTTTCTTTTTTTTTTCATCTTAGACAAAACAAAGTGTCACCATTAGCCGCATCAAGAGATGACTGTAGCACTTCCATAAAAAGACCGTACCAGGGATCTTCTTTAGCATTCATTGTATGCTTTACCACAGAGCTGTTTCACTAAAAAGCCTTTGATTTATGGTTGTGTTGCTGTTCAGGACCTCTCGTACACAAACATACAGAGAGAAGATGGCTAAGCTAATCCCATTACCAAACTACAAGCCGGCCAGTCACACTGCTCATCCGGCACAAAGGGGAATTTTTACAGCTGCAGTCCACCAGTGCCTGAGGCCTAGAGACAGGCCTGCATACTACCATCCAAGGCTGCACAGAAACACACACACACACACACACACACACATAGGAAGAGAGGGGAGGCAAGAAAGAAATGCAGCTACACCAGAATTTAAGTTTAATTAGCATGAAAATTAGAGGGTGTATTTCACAAAACTTGGTGCACAAGTTTCTATTTATAGTTTCTATCAAGATTAGATACTGCACACACACACACACACACACACACATAAATTTATCAACAGTATTTGCAACCTATGTAAATCTGAAACCAACATGTTTTTCCTGAATTACAGAATGTCAGATTTTAGCATTTTCTTCAGCAAGTTTGATATCCACCAGAATTAAACCTGAGATAAACTCACTCTTCATTTCATTTCCACTGAAAAATGCTGTATCTAACTCTACATTTGTAATCTTCCTTTTTTTTCCGCTCACCTTGTGTAAATCCTGGTTTAAACAAATTAAGTTATAGTTGCAGTCAGAAGTTTATATTTACTCAACATGAATGTCATGCCAATATCGGGCTTCTTAGAATGGTCTTTTTTTGCAGAATATTTATATGATGTACATCTTTAGAACACAGCAAGAATTTGGTACACAAGTTTTTTTGTTTTTTTTTAAAAATGGTTGTTGTACAATCATTCTTGCACAGAAGAACACCAGTTCAAAGAAAGCATTACAAGCACAATATGACCATGACATTCATGTTCTTGACCAGTGATTATAAAGAATCGCATGCACACTATAATTAAAATTTTTAATCTAAAAGTTAAAAAGTACAATTGATTAAAATTTGCTAAAGGTTTGTCACAGTTGAAATATTAATATTGGTCCCATTTTCCATTTATGGCATTTTTACACAAACCATAAATGGCAATAAAAGCAAAACAAACTCAATATCAGAATTTGGTTTAATTAGAAATGGTTTAATCAGGATAATAAAATGTTTCAGCCCCCAGGTCACTATAAATTATAGTGGAAAATTTATACCATTCGGTACAGGAGCTTTGGTTCAGGTTTGCATTGTAATCTGAGTGAATACAGTCTCGCTTTAACTAGTGCTGGTGGGTTTTTTCTCCATTAATGTGATTCCTTCAAATCAAAACAAACATCCTAAGAGCTAATTTCTTTGTGGAATTACGTCATTTCCGACTTTGGTGCATTCGACAGACAAGGTGGGAAACATGGACATTCGGGTTGTGTTATCAACACGCTCTGTAAATGGGCAGTGTGGTGGTAATTTATATCATGAAAGACACCCATTTACTCTAAGAAAGAAGGGTTCACTGAACTGAGTTGTGCAAAAATAGCAACAGTTCTTCCACTAATAGTGCAAATAATGTTGTAAAAAGTCCTTTAAAAAGTTCCAGGTTTTAAAGAAAAAAAAATGTAATAATAGCTATAGACAGTGCTGTTACTATTCTTAAACAACTTAGGACTTAGATACATACTTTATGTAAGGAATTTACATGTTCAGAAAGTTATGGCCAATGTACTGTCATTCACAAGCTACACTATTAGTGAGTGAGAGACTGTTCCCATCACCTTCCGACCAAAAAAATGCTATAGTACAAATAGTTAAGACAAACTTTGTTTAACCACCAGGTTGAAGTGTGTATCAGGAGCTACCCACCAATAAAGCATGTAGCCACACACATTTCTCAGCCCCTCTATGAGCTTACACTCACTGTTAGAAACTCCATTTGAAATTAGAGGGAACACGGGTGCACAGCCACCTCCTAAATGTACTTTTGCAATGTGCTCGCTTTCATTATTGGAAAACACATCAGCTGCTCCCAAAGGTGAGGATTCCTGGACACAGACGAGTGATAAAGCTGGAATTGATTCAAACCCCAGGAAAACACTGTCTGCCTCAGAACCTCATATCAGACTATGCCCTTGCATTTCATTCCTCTCCTACTGAAAGTCTAAAGGCAAAGAATCACCATGACAACATCAATCTCTCCTTCCCCACTGACCAAGCCATATCTTTAGCGCTAAATCTGGATGAGATTACAGCCATGACCTCTAACTTGGTGGAACTCAGTAACAGGTGTCAGCGCTGGCAGTGCCTCGAGACAAGCATAAATTAAGCATTAAAATAATACTTCACTGTAGCGTGGGATTAGACAGGCTGCACTATGCACAAATGCCAGCTCCGCGCTCAGAGGGCAACGGCTGCTAATTAATGACATCAATTACAGAATGTCACCAAATCACTAGGCTGTCATTAAAACGGCACTAAATAGTGAAATAATCATGCACATTAGCATTTTTATCAAAAAATGAAATGGGAAAGTAAATGAAAGAGAACGAAGTGTTTGGATTCAATGTTCTTGGGGGTCTTGCTATTCAGGTCTTGCCAACAGAAACTATCAGGCAAAACAGAGCAACATGATGCCTGAGGACCCCAGAATGCTCAGCAGCCCACACACTTGGCTCCAATGATAAAGAGGCCAATGAATCTGAAAGGGTTCAAATGTTTCCTCTGCTCTCACACCACCATTTTTCTGTCCTTTCAGAAAAGAAATGCCCAAAGCAAGTATGTTCATTTCATAACAGTTGGTAGGTCACAGGGAGTCATCCACTGTGAAATTTACTAAATTGTGTTATTGATCTCAGCCATGAAACACACTCTCTGTTCTGGCATCCCACAAGACTGTGGGTAGACCGGAAGAAAAAAAAAAAAATGCTCAAAGTGTGTCAGCAGCTGCCAATGTTTACCACACATAGGTGATACATGGATAAAGCACACAGGTGTACCTGTATAGACAACTTTCCAAATATATTTCATTCTAAAACATTAAAGTATAAATACAGTTACGGTTCAACTGGGCCCCTGTTAATATGTCAGTGAGGTTAAGTGGTGGTTTCCAGATATTTGGTGAGAATCTGAATTCTCTTCAATGGCGCTTAAACATTACTGAGGAAAGGCTTGTGCATTGGTGGGAGTTTTTAGTCATGTTTTTATCAGTGTTTTATTTATTTATTTAAATCTTATATGAGATCCATGATTCCTTACAGCAACTATGCTTATACACCGAATGGCCAAAAGGATATGAACACCTGACCATGATAACCATATATGCTAGGTGACCATCAAATAAATGAAGTCTCCCTTTGGTATAAAATTTTGTTCTGGTGCCTGGCTGTAGGGATTTGCTAAATCAACCACAAGTGTATTAGTGAGGTCAAACACCAATGTTAGGTGAAAAAACCTGGGTCCCAGAGCCTTCTAGTTTATTCCAAAAGTGTTCATTGTTCAAGCTTTTTGCAGGCCACTTCAAGTTTTTCACTCCAGTCTTCAGCAAACCTTCATAGACCTAGCTTTGTGCACAGTGTCCTTAAAGAACAGGTTTGGGACTCTTACTGTAGTTCCGGTTAAGGGAAACTGTATTGATATAGCATTACTAAGAAATCCTATATAATTTTGAGCTTTCAGTTGGAGAAAGGCCCACATATGGGCGTGATGGTCAGGTGTCTGCAAACTTTTGGCCACATATATAATATTACAGCTGGCAGGCTGGCTTGATTTTTGCTTGCACCAGTGTAAAAAGGTTTGCCCTCTGTCCTCTGAGGTTATATGCTAAATTGTTATTACTAAATATAGTATATAGTAAGATAGGTTTTTACTTATCAGTAATTAATAAGTCTGGAAATTATACAGAACACAATATGTGTACTAAATTTTAATGAATCTGGAACGCTGAGTCAACACAAAAAATAAGTAATGCATAAAAACAAATAAATGTCTTATACAGTAGATAAGTAAAACAAGTAGAATTTGGGATACTAATTTGTGTGCATAAAATCCACTTAACATTCACTTCTAACAGGAAGGAAGTTACTAATTATTATTATTATTATTATTATTATTATTATTATTATTATTATTATACATTCAGCCCAGCTGTGACATTGCTCTTTTTGGTCAGTTTTAAAAATGTAATCAGTTCATCACATGGTTACAACGATCACTTTATATAAATACAGTTAGTCATTTATTCTTAAAATATGGTGATAACAGAAATCTCAGACGGACACATGAACAGACATATGGACACACCTCCTGAATAAAAAGCAGTCCCGGGTACAAGTGGGCGGATGAGGGTGGCAAGAAAGTCAGTATCATAAATAAATTTGTGCTGGTTATTTCTAATATCTGTCTCCTGCAAACCTTCCTATTTGCACCAACCTCTCTCGGCAATAAGAATAATTGCTCCTACAAATGTTGTGGAGATAAAAAGAGAAGCAAAAGAGTCCTTGGTGACCTTGTGGTGAGATGAAGGTCAACAGTAATGCTGAGAACAGCTGTTATCAAGCCTAGTATTGTGCAACGGGAGCACACACTGGTGCTTATTTACAGCCCGGTTACCTGTGGGGCCACACAGGCTGCCCCAAGCTGATTGGCCTGTAATGAGTTTGTGAACACCGGGATGGAGATGGAGGAAAGCAGAGATGCACACATGCTGAAAAATCCACTACTATAGGTCATGGACACAGCAAGGTGGGAAGCCTCCACGGTAGGGTGGAATGAGATGTCAAAGGGAGTGTGAACTACTCATGCTGTTCACTTTCAGCATAGTGGGGCATGAGTATGTGCACACGTACACAAACACACGCACGGGCTCCCCAAGATGTTTCCAGGTGTGGTGTATGATGAGGACAATGTTGTTTAGGACAAAAAACTATACTGAAGCCAGCAGCAATACTGTACTAAAATCCCAAGGCTCTACAGAAGATTATTTTTTTACGGTGAGTTTTTTTTTTTTTTTTCCCTCTCTCAGCTCAGTAATATACTGTAACTAGCAGCAGCCCCACCTGGGCATAACAAGATGATTGTGCTGTAATAACACCACAGTTAAATCCTACAGCAAGCTGCCGTCATATCCAGGCTGTGCTGCTGGGTTGTGCCGCAGTTATAAAATTACAGTTGTGTCTTTTGGCTCGTAGTAGTCACGTCTGTTCAGTGCTATGATGTATGATCCAGTAACACCTCGACGGAAGCAGAGGAGTTTGGCTGGTGACGAGGAAGATGCCTGCAGTATCGTAGCAAGACCTCCTTTGTCAGGAGCAACAGGGACAGAAATCTCTCATTGTGAAGCAGCTTTTCAATCTGGGGAATTGCACAAGCACTCCCGATGTCAGTGCACTGCCAGTTTTATGTGATTTGGGTGGCAAGGTATGGAACAGGGAACGAAGAAACCTCCACTGAAACATTTTCAAAAGCCTTGGCAAAGCACCAGCGCTCTGTCTCCCTCTCCTTCTGGAGGCAATCTGGCTCACACTCCCTAACATGGTGCAATTACTTAAGTGAAATAACCGATAGAGCAATAAATATACATTACAAAGTTAGAGTACAAAAGGAAAAACACAACAATAAACAGTTAAAATTGCAAGAACAAATCCAAAAAGACCATTCATTCTTAGGAACTACACTTAAATTGAGAAGTTTAGATTTGTAATTTGATATATTACCTTACAAACTCTTTGTGCTAGACAAAAATTAAAAGCAAAGAGAGGGGCTCTGGCCAAAACTACTCTGGCTCTGCAGGAAGTACCAAAAAAGCAGAGCGCTATCTGAATCTTCTTCAAACAGCAGATATACTGTTTTACTCTCATTATACGTGCCCACTTAAAATGGCCTTGGATCACACACAGTGGGCTGTCTTGAATGTTTTACTCAGGAACACAAGCTCTGTAAAGGCTTTCTAAAACCCCTGAGGAAACAAATATCCGTACAGAGTAAGGAAAAGCATGAACACGTGATGCCATGAAACATGTTTGTAAGAATGACTTTTTATGGAGCTATTTAAGAGACCGCTTCTGTACAAAATAAGATAGTATTCTATTTTTAAATACAAAGGATCATCTCACTAAGTCCATCTTACTTTTATGCAACCCTAGTTTCAGCTATCTAAATCCTAAAGGGTTCACAAGCTTTCATGTCAGTGGGGAGTGTAATTTAAAATATGGAGTAATACCAAGCTATTTTGAGAACCAAATGAGATCCCCTCTGTACAACATTTTTTATTTGCACGCTACCATTTGCTCTGCATACACACAAAAACAACATAAACCCTTTCCATTTCTTTGGCTCCACAAACTGACAGATATGTAGGGCACATTTCAATTTTGTTTACTCCTGAGCAACTGCCTGTAACCAAACCAAATGCATTTCTATCAAAATTCCTTTTCCATTTCTGCACGTTGGTTTAAAAAGATAGTCCAAGCATATAAATGTGAGATAGCAAACATCAGTGCGTCTCATCTCAAGTATAACGCTGTAAATAAATCAGCAATATAAACAAAGAGGAGGAGGAAAAGCATGGTGAGAGAGAGAGAAGAGAGAGAGAGAGAGAGAGAGAGAGAGAGAGAGAGAGGAAAACACAAAGCACTACAAATCCATGCCATTTTCCCAAGCTGGGTGTCCCTGGCTGAGATGAAGAATGACGTGTCTGCTTGGTAAGAGTGTTTACGGCATCAGGAGAGCTGCTCGGGGAAATGGATTACTCAATCATCAGAGCTCAACATGTTCACAGAGCAACGTACCGCAATACAACTCTGTGCAGTCATTTACTTGCTGTGTGTCGCTTCTTTGGACTTGAGAATTCACAAAGCAGGCGGTTGAAAAATAGTGCCCGATGTAGCAAACCATTAGGATACAAAAATAATGATACTTGCTTTAAGGTATAACGTGACTGAAACTATTGTGGCACTGATTTATAGAGGGCAAAAACAATAAATTGTGCAAAAGTGTGTTCATTTACATATTTGTTGCATGAGGAGGTTGATTGACCTTATAATGAACACAATGACCTCAACATACGCAGTCACCAACACAGACATGAGAAAGTGAAGGAGAAATTGACATTCAGAAAATACAACTGCTGGAAGTAGATCATGGGACACCAGAGCAACCATCTTTTAAATTGAGCCTTTTGGGTTTTTTTTAAATATTTTTTTCATGAGCCAATTAGGTCAAATATAACATATATTAATATCACTTATGTTAAGCATAGCTTTAATGTTTGAGGTTTTTTTAACAAGACTAAATGCCCAGCTTTACCTTTGACAAGATTAAATTTGCTTTAAAGAAAATGTTTTGCTTTAGGTAAATATTCTGCTAATGACTGTCAAATAGAAGGTGTGAAACCCATGTGTGCTGTTCATCCCCCTACAGTCCATTATAAAGTGCTAGTGAGAGTATATGGAGTGTGCTAATTGAAATATGTGTCAGATTCGCAGGCAGAGCCTTCAGGTACAAATTAGTTTCTAAACTAAGTAGCGTAAGGTGGGAATGTGCTATCTTATTTAAATTCTGGTTGGTTAAGCAAGCACATGTTACAAGTACAGATTAAAAGAAATGTATTTAATTAATATTTATATTGCATACGATTCTAATTGTTCCTGCTGGTGATATTAAGTGGACTTATGTATATGCTAGTGACATATTGTACTGTACATCCTAACTTAGTGAAGCAATATTAATTTTACATCATTTCTATTAATACACTTATCTTCCACAACACAAGACTCTCCTGGCCACAATATTAAGAATGAGAATGATAATGATGACATTTCCATTCTGGTAAATATTTGTGTCATTGGCAACTGGCCAAGTTTTTAAAGATTGACTGGCGCTTGTTAAGTTAAACTAAGGGAAGATTTGCTTGATGTGCCCGTCTAGGTTTGATGCGCTTACCGGTCAGCTCTGCCACACTTGCTGAGAAGCACACACTCACATGATGGAGTGTTGAATGTTAGGTATGTTAACAGCACTAAGAGATGTGACAGACACCCTGCATCATTAAGTGCAAACCTATCACAGAGCACAAGCACAAAGACTCACAAACAATCATACACTATATGCTATTTGGAAATGCCAATCATGTCTTTGGACTGTAGAAGATAACTGGACAAATTCAATCATCCAACTGAATCATTATGTCAGCTCATATCTTGCACTAAAGCCACATCATTTCAGTACCACAGCTTTCATATTATAGCTATAAGAGAACAACTGCGATGCTGTTTGTAAAATACATCCTAGAGACACTCAAATAATGTACATTCATCATTTAACACACCAACTTTTTCAGAAGGAAGAGTCTTCACAAGGGGAAGCTCCTCCTCAAGTAGCTTTTTAGTGTGGCATTGATGAATGGAAGGAAACTGCCTAGACCGGCAGGAAGGAAGCTTGCGCTTTAAAGTTTTGTGTGTGTGTGCATATAT
>JAOVVA010000032.1:6003932-6042297 GCA_028565275.1 Leiocassis micropogon | reverse complement strand
AACATTATTGATTCCTCTAAAGGAATCTTCGTCATGTTCACTGGGTGAGATTATGCTAATAATAGCTAGCTATCTAAGTATGACATAAATCAATTTGAAATATAATACCTATTTCTGTCACCCGAGTGACAACAAAAATTTACTACACTTATTAATCAAACATCCACGGCCAGAGTTATTTCTCATATTATGCAGTGAAGGAAAAGAAACATTCTGACACTTCTGTTATTATTATTTAATATACTTCCAGGACACAAACTGTATCCACTTCAGGTTCACAGTTGTTGTTTTTTTTTAACCATAAATAAAAACAAAAAAATATTCATCCATGAGAATAAATAATTATTATTAATATTTTTATTAAACTACTTAGACACAAAAAATTGTCAACCTCAATACCTTGCTGCAAAGCTGTTGTTGGAAGTTACAGCTTCGGGACATCTAAAGTACAGTAACAAATAATAAGATTTACAGTATGCAGCACTGTGGTTTAATTTTGAAAAAATAAATTTGACTCAAAATTCCCCCAAGGTTACAAGGATCCCTCTGACAGACTTGTGATTTTTAAATACTTTATACATTTTTAATGCGCTTAAAGTCAGGAGACTGGCTGGGCCATGCAGGGCCTTCTTGACTCATTTTTGACTCATGATGCTCCCACCACAGTATACTGTGTGACCCTGGGATTATATATTATGTCTATATTTTATGTCTCAGCTTGAGAATATAGTTTAAGAATAATTATAATTGGTCCAAATTTTTAGGAAACATTTTTTAGAGCAGATGGGTTTTTTTAGGATGAAAGAACTGTGCAACTGTTGTTTCTGCGACTTTTAGTTTGTCCTGGCTCTCCTTTCAAGTGACTGTTAGCTTCTGTCTTAGCTTCAATAGCATTAACCTTAGACTAATGAGTCTGTCTAATGAGAGTCTTAGAGTGTGTTGCTGTTTTGTTTACTATGGTGTGCTCATGTGCTCATACTTTTCCCCTATCAACATAGTCTTTTAATTACATCAATAACTCTAAATGAACTTCTCCTCTGAAGCAGATGTGAGTTTCGATCTTGCTTTCCTGGGACTTTTGAATATAAAAGTTTTCAAATACTTATTTCCCCTCATTGTACACTCTTACTGTTCTTCAGCCTTCACTGCTTATAAAATGCTTATCTTTCAAATAAAATTTATCACCCTGTCAACAAACACATGCTGTTGTGGGGTCTACACTCTATATTTAAGACTTCCCCAAAGGGACAGCCAAAGAACCCCTAAGAATGATTTTAATTATTCTCAGAATGTACAGTAGATACAAAACTGTCCATCATCTATAAATAGAAATCTTTACCAGTTCTTTGTACACCCGAACAAGGCTTCAAGGATCCCATCTAGAAAGATTCAAGTTAGCCACAACAATATTCAGGCAGAAGAAGCACCAGGGTGCTTTTTAAAAGTCGTACTTTGCATTAATGACAGTCTGTCCTTGCAAGACATGCAAAGCAGTAAACCAAAAAAAAAAAAAAAAAAAATCCTTTCCCCCCTCAAGCATCTAAACTATCTTTTTTTTCCTTGTGTTTTTCCACCCAGCACTGATCATGTCTTTATCATGTGTTTCAGCTGAAGATGAAAACATTTATAGTGGCACTATAAATGATGTCTGCTGCCACTTGTGTTAAGCACAGAGCTTGATTGTTAGAATGTTCACCACTTCTTTAATCAATAGGGAGCCAACTGTCTTGATTCTTGATTCTGGGGAGCACTAAAGTGTATAAAATTGTCTCTGAAAGCATGGCTGTTCTATTCCCTCCTGAATCTCTCTCTCTCTCTCAGATACTACTGCTGGATGCTGCTACTGAGGTTTAAAGAAGAAGATAAGGGCCAGGCAAAGACACAAAAATAACTGCTGGTTAGAGGAAAAAATAAAATTGCATCAGCAGCAAAGTATTCATGCTCATATCAACCAGTCATAGAAGGTCTACTGTCCAGCTCAGAGTCTATAATTCTTAAATCAAACTTAATAGCAACATTAAAATTAAATACTCTTATCACAATGAATTTTAACAATAACAAAAGTATTACTACAGTTGCATGGTGTGGAATTTCAGTTCAGTGTTTCGTGTCTACAATAGAGACGCATGCACGTTTATTTTTACTTGTTGACCCAGTGATGAAGCAAAGATGCGTGACGCACTTTTCACTGTTGCCTCTCGTGTACAACACCTACACTAATGTAATAAAACTCCAGACACTACTGGGGAAACAAAGCAATCTTTTCATTTATACAAACCTTCACTACTGTATCTACAACACATACCGTATGTCTACTGTACATAAGAAATAATATTATGATTACTTATAACAGATGCCATGATTAGTGTGGTATGCTACTGTCACTAAGATAATAATTTCACTAATTTAATATCTACAGTCAACTAAAAATAAAGCATGGCTGCTCTAGAAATATTACAGGCAAAAATTGTACAAGAGCTCTACAGCAAGTGGGTTATAATGTAAGCTGTGTAGGCCTCTATTTTTAGTGTAGAATACAACAGACGGCTGTAACCAATTGTATCAGAGCTCTTTCTGTTGTTTCTTTGATGAGCCATATAGTGCCATGTGTATGTCCAATTAACTCCGTCAGTCCTGTTATCATCTCAGTCGGCCCAGTTATGTCAAACATAAACATCACTTGTCGATGAAGCAGAAAAGAATTATATATTTATTTATTTATTCATTATTATTATTACTATTATTATTATTAGAAAGATAGCCAACAGATTATTGTTGCATTAGTTATAATAGCAAAAGCATGTGAAAGAAAATGAGTAAACAGTATAAATAATACAATTACAATTCACTATGAAAACACTAATTAGAGCACCTAAAACTCATTTGCATTCACTGTAGAAATTCCCACAATGTTTCTTGCTCCACCATATACGCCAAGAGCCATCAAAAGCACTTTAATGATGCCTTTAGGAAATATTCATTATGTTTTTCTGCCATCAACCTGTGCATAATGGGGGTCATTTTCTTAAGTCCTATAAAAATAGAGGAAGCGCACAAGAGAGGAGGAGAGAGAACGAGAGTGAGAGAATTCTTTTCTTCAAGTGACACAAAAACCTGGAGGCTCAACTGTCTACAAAAAGATATACTACTGCCCTAATCTGCATACAGCTGACGAGAATTTGAGTTATATCTCATCTAAATGTAAATTAGGTGTTTTATACCTTCAGTAAACACTTTATATTACTGCGCACTGTTTTAATAAACCAATTAGAATTTATTACCTGGATATTGAAGATATGAGCTATTTCTATGAATTCACATTTATTTAATCAAAACCTTGAGAGTCATCCTAGAAAAAAGAAAAGTGGGGTATAAAAAAAAAAAGTAAAAACAGCTGCACTGGCAGCAGGATGCAAAATGAATGATAGCTTCAAGTCAAATAAATACATCTGCTTAAATTCCTGTGGCTCACTCAGCAATAAATTTAGCTTGAAGTGAGAAAGGGTGTGTGTAACTCGTGTTGCACCTTTAAAATATAACACAGGAAATAATCTTTAATACATGAGGTATTTTAATTTTCTATATTGCAGGTATGCACAGTATTGAATTAGGAATGAATTCACAACAGTCACATGTGTCAAAAACTGGCACTGACTATTGTAACCGTAGCCAAAAAGTGTTTTGCATATATTTTCTGGAAACATCTCAATTCTTCTGGTGTCTTTTCTTCACGGATTTCAAAAATTAAATTTCATGCATTTATGTGGCCTTTAATCTTATTTAAGTTTCATGCAAATAAAAAGCCAAATTCAGGTTACAATGTAAAGAAAGCTTAAGCATTAGTTATAAACGTTTTGCTTCCTTGTAATCTCTGTGTAAAACGTGAGTAATTAACTGTCATATCTAGGCCTTTCATATTTCCATAAAATTCCTCTGTTCTATGTCCTCTCAGTGACTTTGGAGCTCGGAACTCAATAAAACGTTTAACACCAACAGCAGCATTTTGTACTACAGAAACGTCACTTCTCCTTTGTCAGCATGTAAGCGATTAACGTTGTTTAGCTGCCGTGTTGCTTTGCTGAAACAGCAACAGGACATTAATTTGACATTAGCACAGTAATATCAATTCCTCTCTCTTTTCCAACTTGGGTAATGCATTTACTGGCAAGAGATTAATATCAATTCCATAAATCATTCAGAAGAATTTCCCTAGCCAGAGAAGTGTGGGTAATATCATATATGTTAGCTGATCTCTGCCTGGGTGCTCGATGCTCATTAATCAATGTCACTGGTCCTCAGAGCCATTCCTCAGGGGGAAAACAGAGAAACATATAAATTCCCCTGATTATTTATTTATATTGACTCAGGCTCTGCAAATTTATGTTGATCATATTCCTTTTTTTATTTATTTATTTATTTATTTATTTTTTGGCCAATGCCCTTCACTGCCCACAAAGTATGGCACAGTGGTGTTTTACGGCAGTGCTGACCTCCAAAAGCGAGCAGCACCCAAGCCACACTGCACTGTTTATATCACGACTGTGTCTCTCTCATGAATGCTGTTCGACAGTCACTCATCAGGACAGTGAACTGTGACTGTAGATATTCACATTTCTGTTACACGAGTGGACTACTACAATATTGTCATGCATTGCTTTTGTCCTTCGTCCGATTGAAATTTTTCAATCATGTGCTCAGAAATAGTACACTATCAACTTTACTTTAAAAAAAAATGTTACAAGCTGATAAGACCAAAAAAGGCTAGCCTATCCTGAAATTGCATTGATATAGAACATTTCCAAAAGCACAGAAATTCTTTAAAAAGCTCTCCCACAGGGAGACTAGGGGCAGTGGTGAGCCTCAGCCCTGCGGTGGAGTGAATTGGTTGCCTGTCAAGAATATGAAAGCTGAGTCTCATCTGCTGGAGTCCCTGAACCTAATCTCCCAGCAGAGAATGATATTGTGTCTGTTCCAGAGCCCTACTGATTCACTGTCAATCCAGCCTGGAGCCGCGCTCAGCTGCCCACTTGACCTTGTCACAGAAAAAGCACTTTATTTTCATTATGCCGCCATTCATTCTGCCCTTACAAAAAGAGCCAAACAAAGGCCATTTACTCAAAGCATTCTTCAAAATATTACAGCAATGTTTAATTACAGCTTTCAACATGTGGACAGACAAGGTAAAAGAGCAGCCACTTTTGCAACAGGCTTTACTTTTTTAACCCCCCCCACTCCGTTTTTATAAAAGGAGATAATTAGACTATAAAAGCATAGCTCACGCTGAGAAATCTCTGACATCACATAGCAATTCAACTGTACTCTAGAGAAGGGATAATATTTGTAATCATACAGTTTGACAATATGGAGACCTAATACTACCTTTTAAGGACTTCGTATTTTCACAGAAAGGGTCATTCATTCATTAGACCTGTTCTTCAGGTCTTACTAAAATACAATTTTGGCATGCCGTTGAAATTACCAGCCTGCATAACACTGAAAGTTTATTTTCTAGAAGGCTGAGCATGTGGTATTTCCTGAAGATTGATAGTATCATGGATTCTTTTTGTAAAATAAGGTTTAAGTACCATAGCACACTAGTAAGATTTTTATATAATTGAAAATTTAAAAAATGAATGATCAAGTTCTTGTATAACATTTTTAAATATTTTGAAATATTACATACTACTATATCATGTGCCTGGCCAAAAAAAAAAAAGTTTCATTTCATGTGTGAAAATTATTTCCCATGCTCCCAGAACCAATCTTTCACTATTTGTGTCCTGTGGAATATGCCAGTGACATCCAGGAAGAAAATCTTAAATGATGTGATAACCTGGTAAGTCAGTACATTCAGATTGTCAGCTGACTTCATTTTATTACCACATAACGTTGCCAAGCCAATACCTGACCAACTGAAGCAACCGCAGGTCATACACAGAGGCTTGTAAGATGACTACTACAGTATGTATGATGTGAGCATTGCTTCATGACACGCGCATCGCTCTAGCAATCTGAACTCATCAGAGATGAAATGTTTCCATTGCGCTAAAGTTTAATCTGTATGCTCCCTGGCAACTTGAAGCCTTTTTACTGATAAGTCACACTAAAAAGTTGTTTTCTTAGTAGTTGTTAAGTGATCTCCATCTATGATTTTTTTCCAACCACATTTTTTCCACAAAGTTGACAGTTCAGCACTATCCTTCCAGGTTTTGATAATGTGTTGAAGGGTTCTTAACCCAGTTCCATTAACTTCAAATCACCTCAGTTGATTTATTTGCTTGATGCAGCCTAATAATCTGGCCCTTCTGAAATAGTGATTTTTTTTTTTTTTTTTTTTTTTCAGGAAGAAGACCAAAATGTGAGCACATTTTTAAATTGAACAAATTGTTGAATAAAATGCAAACAGAAGGTTTACGCTTTACCTTATCTTCACCATTTGTTTGAAAACTTTTTTAGGCTACGAATCATGGTATTAATGAATGAATAAATAAATAAATAAATAAATAAAAGGGTGGAGAAACATGTATGATCTGTGGCATGTATAAAATGCTGAGCAAGCTAATTTGATATCACAGAAATTGCATGTATGCTTTCAACCACAATTTCCAACCCTGTGTACTGACATCTTTAGAGGTAAGAAGATGTTAGTACACATGGTTGGAAATTGTGGTTGAATGCATGCACACAATTTCTGTGATGCTTGTAAATTAGTGAGATATGTAGATCTACATATAGTTCTGACTGAGAATATCTGTGCAGAGTATGAACACTCATATCACAAATACAGCCTATAATTAATGTAGTCTATGAATATTACACAACAAATGAACATTTGATAGTTCAGAGTTGTATAGACACTGGTCCCAACTAAAAGAAAAATCATGATTGGGTGACATGTGGAGAGGAACATGTGGTGCAAACATCAGCCCTATGTTGTCATAGTGTGTGAAGGGCCCTATTGTTTTCCTACGGATTTTTCTTAACATGCTTAAACACTCAAAACTGGCAGACAGGATGGAATCTGCTGCCATTAGGATGCAAGTTTCGCATTGCATGTCATGGGCTCAACTCAACAGGAAGTCAGTTAATTTGTGTCGTTTGCAAAACGTACCTAAAGGATTTTGATACACTCTTCCTATGGAATTTATACAATCGCCACCAAACCGGGCCTATGTGATCTAAAAACATTGACAATGCAAAATTGAGGAAGGATTTTTGATATCTGAAATGGGTCAGCTGTGATGATGCCTTAAACTTATGCTGGGAAAGTGGTTAATAACTTTTTGTGTGACATCATATTGAGTGACATCACGTTCAGTGACATCACGTTTTCTGGTGTGCCCAGGTTGCGATGGCGCAGGGTGCTTGGGCCCGCTCATCGTTGCTTGCAACTACATTGTTTCTATTATATTTTATTCATATATTTTTTTTGTATTTAGTTCATAAGAACATCTCATATGCAGGAGTGGGTGAGATTTCCATCAGAAGTAGGTGAAAGTGGAATTTAAACTAACTGTGCAGTCCAGCACACAGCTCTAATATACGGCACATGACAGGAGAATGGGATAAGCCTGAATGCCTGACCAGTACAACGAGGAAGTCTGATGACTCTGTTACGCTGTGAAGGACATTTTGCTGGCATGAATTGGATCCACTTCACGGTTTCTCTTCGACGAAAGGGTCACTGCACATCAATACACAGCTATTCTGACTCATCACCCTTTGTCCTACAATGAAACATTTCTGTGAAAAAAGTTTAAAGAAACATCACCAAAGCCCGCTGTGGAAAAGCACTTTTAGAAGAACTGTGTTCCATTACATTTTTAGCGATGTATAAAATCTGGGCCCAGGCACACTGAAGCTGTTTCCACACTGAAAATGTCCCAACATTATAGAAAGAAATTGCACATTACAAAAATGTTTGTAGCTATTGTGAAAACAGATCTACTGTATGTAAGGCAACGTCTCAATTTCAGAGAGGCAACTGGAGTAAAAGGTGTTAGAACTGATATACCTTAGTGCTTGGGAGCACACAAAACTGCTTTAGTAAGCTTCACCAATATTTTGTTATTTATCAGTATATCCAGTGAATCATGTAAATCATTGAAATCGCCCAGAAAGTCATTGTCTTATACTGTATGTACATTGGCTTATACACATTGAATATTTGACAATTTTATTTTAATGCTTTTCCAAACTTTAAGTGAGTTATATAACATTTGCAACTATATAGAACATTTTTTCATTAAAATTTCATGGGCACATTTAAATTGTCTTCAGATATGGCTTTAGGTGATGTAAGGACCAGGGAATTCAGCCAATGTTTCTGAGAACTCCAATCCGTCATTCACCCACAACCAATTAGAAGCAATTTAAAATAGTCAAAATATTACCCTGACCAGAGTGTATTTCTAAATCGATTACGGCAATAATTATTCATATATTTATTTTTGCTGTGCTGCCTGGGATCTCCTTTAAACACAGCTTGATACACACCTATCTAATTCGCTTTCCTGGAATGCCTTTCCGGAGAGCCAATTTATATTTCAGTTGAACAAAAAACTTTGTTCCTGTTAGAGCAGTTTGTTACTGCTAGACTGCGGTAAAATAATCTCAGTTTAGCGTTAATGCTGTGCCGTGTTACACAAGACAATGCGGAGAAGAAACTGAACCCGGGGACATTGAGCTCTAAATATTCAGCCTACTCACCACTCTCAAAGCAGGCATCAAAGACAAGGTGTCCTTTTCTGGCCGCTCCTGTGTGTCCTGGAGGAGTGACAGTCAGTTTGCTCACATTTCCCAGCAAAGCATCATCCCCTCCTGTCTCGCTGCCTGTAAAACATACAGCTAAGGCTCAGCATTTGACTCAGCCAGAAAGAGCAAGCACAGATGAAGATTTGGAACGCAGAAGAGATTTAAGGAATCCAATACCGAGAATATGTTACAGATTTACACAGATTTTGCATATGATAACAGGAAACCAATGCTTTAAAAAGCAGGTTTTAAGGAGGTGAGCTCATTTACTATAAAGTATATAATAAAGATATAATATCAGGTATCAGAACATACCCTTAGCTTCTGGTAACACTGACAATAACAGTTTAGTTACAAAACTGAACTGGGACAGGGGTAGCTCAGTGGTTAGGGTGTTGGCTTTCTGCTCAGAAGGTCCTAGGTTCAAACCCCAGCACCACCAAGCTAACACTGTGGGGCCCTTAACACTCAGATGTAAAATGAAATTAAATGTAAGTTGCCCTAGATAAGAGCATCTGCCAAATGTTGTTAATGTTAGATGTGGCATAAATTGATCTTACAGTGCAACTTATTATAAGAAAATGCATCCAGGACAATATTACATTGTTAGTTACTGTATACAGCAATATGCAAATGATACAGTGTGCATACACCGGGTTGATTTCTTAAAATATCTTAATAAGTAAGACAATTTGTCAGTATATTATTATTATTATATTTGGACAAGGGGAAATGCTGACTGTTTTATCAACACATTTTCAGTTTTCATTGACAATAACTACAAAGTGTAGCACAAATTTACCCCGTTGCCTCAGTCATAAAGGGCTGTCTCACTTCAAACAACAATAATTTTAAATGTAAATCATTCATATTAAGGATTGATATTAAAATTAGTATAAGCTTCTAGAAGCATATGAACTGTAAAAATCGTTGCTTAAAGCATTCCATGCAAAATTAAGGATTTTTTTCCAAATTACCTGTAGTGTCCGTAACCATGTTAAATTCATGTTGCAATAACTTAAAAATTTGCATTTAAGAATAATAAAATTTTCAGGTTTATGTCATTAGATGTGAATCTAAATTGACCAAGTTTCATCTAAATGATAATTAAGATCATTGAATTAAAAAAAAGTTACAAACACTCCATAAAAGGGCATTAAGTTGTATTTAGCAAATGTGTTTCTTTTTCTCTGATTAAAATATAAACGTGTATGCATATTTACAAAAAATCGAAGCATGGATTGGGAGATAAAACGCATTATGTACTGTATTATAAAAAATTGTGTTGCATAATACTTTCTGAAAATTCACCTCTTCAACTAGGAGAGACACATTTTAGCACCAGTACCACGTTTTGGCCGACTGTAGATAACGAAACCATCACATTCTTGTGTGTATCTAATCTGCTTATTTTGGTACCACCTTATATTCAAATCATGCATTACCTGCAAAATGTTAAGATGTACAACTCATGCTGAACTGTCAAGAACTGTCTAAGGACTTTTACAATCCTCATGATTTGATATGAATTGTCCAAACTTGTCAAGAACTGCTATGATTTCTATGAACTGTTAAAAGTGACCTGGATAGCAGTATTTTTTAGACTTGTGACTACAGAAGCCATGAACGTGCTACGCCCTGCTGTAATAAACATAAACATACGCAGTGTAGTATCTTTAAAAGCATACTATTTAGCCATTTTCATGCAGGGTTGGAATAATTAAATTTATCCATGGATCTATTAGAGCATATTATTTAGTAAAATTCGACATGTTTTGGAGTCTATGGCTACACTGAAGTGACTGAATTCCAATTTTTTTTACCCAGTGTTTTTCTGATTGAATTTATTTCACTTTTGTATGTCGTCCTAGATCAGATACATATCCTATATGTGGTCAGGCAGCTTGAATGGAAATGGACAGTTGAGAATTCATGCGATCTTTTAACTCTGCTCATATGAGGGGTGCTTGCTGACATCAGTCAGCACAAGCATTCTGGGGATTTCATAGCAGTGCTAGCAATAGCTGATAAAACAGCTAAAGCAAGGCATCTTTCTTCCCTTTTCTGGACCACAACAAATACAGCCAACTAACTGCTTGCCGGCCTCCAGAGCAAAATCCCAAGCATATTTTTGTTAAAATCACATCCATTGTTTTAAACGAACAAGTGGGCGCACAAACCCATTTTAGTCCAGATGGCTCAAGCAATGGAGTATTGATGTGTGCATGTGTGCTGTTTCAGAGGACAGACGTGTTCACATTAGACTCAGATAAACGTCACTTGTAATTATGAATGTGAACCATCATGACATGCAAATCCGATCTGACCAAAAAATCAGAAGTGAGCAATGTGGCTTGTAATGTGAACGTAGCCTACACAGCAAATTTCCCAGTGTTGAATTAACACCCTGCAATGTTTATATTCGTCCAGTATAAAATTGTAGAATCAACACTGGGGATTTAGCTATATATGATCTATTATAAAGAGACACGAATCACATACAAAGTGCCTACAATTTACCTTCAGATGACGTAAGAAATGCAACAATGTTTTCTTGGTGACTACATTATGAAAATTTTAAGAAAAGATTTTTTTGTTTGTTTGTTTATGTATTTATATATTAATTTATTTCAACAACTAGGATTTCTCCCCCGTCCTCGACCCGTCGTACCGGCAACTTTACTACTGGGTGAAGAAAGAAATTCTACATGGATCATTTAGATAATATCCCTAGTTTTCAACCAAATTACAGTCAAACCAAATTGTTACCTAAATAGTCATAACTAACAAACTTAATAAAAAAAAAATCCACTTTGTTTTAATCCATTTTCTTTCTACAGTGTCATATCAGACTCTCAAACCCTCCTCCCTATCTCAGGATACAGTCAGACTTTTTGCGTCAAAACCTTGGATGTGATGACATTTGACGCACGTGCCTACAAATTCCCTGCCATTTCAGAAGCGTATCTCTGACATTGCGCTGACCTTCAGACAGGTGTTTCACAGCTGCTTAGATCTTATTATAGTTGTTGTGTATTTTCAAGCCTCTCCTGTCAGTCAATAAAGGATTTATTTACTTTCTACGATCTCAAAATCGCGATGGTTCAGGATCAAATTGGGGAACGTGAGAAAGTCCCCCCTTAGAAATGAATCAGCCATTATGAGTTCTCCAAAGAGACAAGATTACTACTGGGTAAAGAAAGACATATACATGTACATGGATCAATCATATCATATCACTAGCTTTCAAGTAAATTACAGAACGAATGATTGCCATGAATAAATAAATAACTCCACTATGTTTAAATCCATTCTCTGCCTCAAACTACCCCTCAAACTACTACTCATACCCTTCTTTTACCCAGACTTTTTTTTGTGCATCATAGCATATAAAACATTCCAAACCACACATCTACATTCAGGTCCATACACTTTGGAACAAAGACTAGTTTGTTGCCATTTGGCCTCTGTAGATCACTACATTTGAATTTAAAATCAAACTCATTTACCCAGACTTTTGTGACTAAACCTGCGACGTGATGACGTTTGACGCACCTGATCTGGCGTACGACACGTGCGTAAACAAATTCCCTGCCATTTCAGAGGTGATGTGTATCTTAGACACTGCGCTGACCCTCAGACAGGTATCTCACAGGAGCTCATATATTATTATAGTCGAGGTGTATACCAATGTCAGTCATGCTTCATTCAGGTTTAAACAATACCCCGCGCGCTAACCTGCAGCTCCACAGGAACCTCTTCATCCAGCACACTTTCGTACTTTCTCCAGAAGACGCATGGCGCTAAGTTGCCTGGTATGTCCGAAACGCTTCCACCATTAGTGCAGCGTATGTGTCGTGTATTCGTCCAAAATATTATTACTTAGCTTCGCTGAGCGCGCGCAGTGACTGTACCCACAAGCGTGTCGTAATATAATTATAATACTCACAGCTTAACGTGACTTACATGGCTGTAAGCTGTAACAGGCTTTATTTATTAATTAGGGGATTATTTGGAAACAAACCCGCAGCACAAACGGTTAAATACAGAGCACACAACGTTAATAGACACAAAATACCAGGACAGTAATTACAGTTTAAGATGCACAGAGACTCTAACCGTTAGCTCGTGGCTAATGTTAGCAAACACGCCAGTGTTTACACACACAGTGGGACTATCATTACACCATAACTATCATTACACCATGCAGAACCAGCAGCACTACGCTCATGCGCTCTAATACCATTAGGTAATGTGTGTGGGGTTTTTTTCTCTCGAAGGTATACCGCAGACACTGCTTTGTGTTTACACACCAGTATCGAGGTCTCTACCGTTCTCCTCCATCTTCCTATCCGCTTCTCCAGCAGCTGGCAGGTACGCCGACGCTGCGCGCGCGTTGCCAGGACAACACACTGAGCGACCCGCGAAAAGGGGGAGCGCGCGCGTGGCGTTGACGTCAGCCGCAGCTCAAAGGGCGCGCGGGCAGGCGGGCTCGCGGATTAGCGCGGTAGCTCCCCCAGCTCCGCGGATGTCTCTCAGCACGCGTCACGGTTTTTAATCCATCTTATCTGATATCATTTCCCACAGCATTAGGAGGAGGAAACGTGCTTGAGCCACCCATCATTGCTTCACAGCAAAGTAAAGTACATTGTATAGGATAAAGAAATTGGGAACACATGTTTTTTTTTTTTATTGTGGCAGGCTTCAAAGTACCTAAAGATACAATTTAAAAATTGGTAACTTGTGGAACAACCTCACTAGCAACCTTGTTTCCCCTCTTGTCTGTTCATCCACTCAGCATTTAGCGTCACCAGTATACTAATCCCCGGCCTGAAATAAATTTGACTTGACTTGATCATCTGTCATCATCTACACCTGTTTCTCACTGGTTCATGTCTTAAGGCTATGTTCAAACACTACAAGCCACATTCAGAGTTTGCATGTTCTCCCTTTGCTTGGTGGGTTTGCTCTGGTTACTACGGTTTTCTCACACATGTCCAAATGCAGATTAGGCTAACTGGCATTCTCAAATGTGTGAATGTGAGTGTGTGGGTTCCCGATGATGGATTGGCACCCTGTCTAGGGTGTACCCCGCCTTGTGCCCTAAGTCTCCTGGGGAAGGCTCCAGGCTATTCATGACCATGCATACAGGATTAAATCGTGTAAACAGTGAGTGATTGAGTGAATGATTTGCATGGCCTGAAAGTTTACATTCATAATTACAACTGACTTTTATCTGACTCCTCAGTTTGCGATTTTAGCAGAAATATGCTTGGAATTTTGCTCTGGAGGATGCAGGAGTACATTATTCGTTGAGGTCCAGAAGAAGAAAGAAAAACAAGACACCTTAGATTAGCTGGTTTAGCAGTTTAGCAAAAAGCCGCATGAATTCTGATCTGTTCTCATTCGAGTTGCATGATTACATGTCAGATATATACAGTATCTGATCTAACACCACATACAAAAGTGACTCCAATGCGATCTGAAAAATATCAGAGTTGTGCATTCAGACGGCTATAAAAAAAAACACATTAGGGTAAAAAAATCAGATTTGAGTCACTTCAGGCTGGTAATGTTAACATAAGTTCGATTTTTTTTTTTTAGGCTTGAATGATTCATAGGTCACTGTGCAGCTTATCAAACACAAACATCCATCTGAGACTGGTCAGGTACAGGGACTAAACTGAAAATGGCTCTCATGAAAGTCCTTCAGGAAGCGTGGAGAACTATTTGTCAAGAATATTTGAAAAAACACAAGAAGGTCTGGCTCTTTGGAAGCAAAATATGAAGAAATTAGGGGTGGCTCAAGACTTTTGCACAGTACTTTCTACTGTGCCGGAGTACTTTGGTATATTACACAGTCACAGACTACCTGTCCGTTAGATTCACATTGGACCCAGCAATACTGTCTCATTTCTGTGCAGAGGGTTTTCAGTCACTGTCACCTAAAATATATTCATATTATGATTCAGTAAGGCTCTCAAAATGTTTTATGCTTAATAATATAAGAGTGTGGCGTATAAATAGGCCTAGAGCTTTATATGTTAGGACAGGACGTTACAGGCAGAAATGAGAAATGAATGAACTGTATTACTGTAACTAGAATGGAAACACACTCAGCATCATCACAAAAAAAATTCAGAAAAATCTGATATTGCTATATTCATATTGCATATTTCTTAAGCAATTTCATTCAGGGGCGCAAACTATAAATATATATAAATAACTATACTTCACAGTGAAATAAATATTTTCATTCTTACAATATCAAAGGACTAGAATTTTGCCTGTATGTAATGTGTGCATGTGTCAAATGTGTAATTAGACAAAGCTTGCTTTGCATTTTCAACTGGCAAAATTGATTGATATCTACAGTAAAAAAAAAAAAAATCAATAAAGCAATCACAGCAACAAAAATGTGATGTATTTTAGTGCAAGTTCTTATTTCTAGTATTGTCAGAAATAGTTTTTTTGTTGTTATAGTAGTTAGAAATAGCTTCATATAAACTGACAAAAATAGCCCTTAATATTTTGTTCAATTACCTGCAACATATATTAAAACTCATACATATTCTACATATACATATTCACTTTGCAAGTGTAAATTATGTACACTTTACATATAAAAATTCACTTTTCAAGTTGGTGTGAAAAAAAAAGGTTGTAGTTGTGTCTTAGCTGTAATTCTGCCCCTTCCAACTATATACACTACTTAAAGTCCAGCATGATCGTTATTAATGTATAAAAATGTACTGTAATATTTAAAATTAATGCCATACAGATATTTTATTTATGCAGCTTTTAAAGCACAGTTCCCCAAAATGTTCCTTTACCAAGGTCCAAAACTGGTCTTATTTAACTACAAGTCAGTGTGGAACATGTGATGAAATTTCTCATTAATGAAGGCATAAAACTGCTTCACATTTATAAAAGACTTCAAGCACAGCACAATGATGAGCCTGTTAGCTGCAGAAAAAGACATTTGAATGGTGCAAACAGCAGTGGTTTTCATGAAAGTTCAGCTAGTTAAACGCCTGATCCTTGAAAATGAATGGATATCTTTTCGCCAACTTGCAGAAGAGATGCATCTGGCTGTGGGAACTGTACGCGCAATCATTGCCACATACCCCGTGCAGTCCTGATCTCACTCCAAGCCATTTCCACATGTTTGGGCCATTTAAGGAGTTCCTGGGAGGCCAGCATTTCAGATGTGAAGAAGGCAGTCTGATTACGGCTCCGACAAACCGAATAGGCTTTCTACCTTGATGGTATCCAAGCACTAGTGAAACACTGGTATAAATGCATTAGTGTAGCGGGGGATTATATAGAGAAATAAAGGAAGTTTCAATTTTCATGACTGTGTTCTGCACATTTTCATTGCTATGAAAATGTGTAGACTCACTGACTTGGAGTCTGCTTGGTGTACAATTTGAGCATGAGTACATTAAAGTGAATCAAAAAGCCTATAGCCAAGATAAATCCAGCTACGCACTTGCAAATTGTAAAAGTTGTTAGTTTGTCTACTATTCATTTTTTATAACAGGTATACACTGAATTTCTTTAGATGGGCTTAAATAACAATTGAATCCAAAATGTGTTATTTTTCAAGCAAAAATAATCTTCATTTATGACCTCATTAATGCATGCTAATTCTTTTACTTTAAATTGTACCATCATCATTTTGGTGGTTCTGTAATACAGACTTAGGGATATAGCTCATTTTTTTTCCATTTGGAAATAAGATATACAGTATAAACCAGAAACTTCCCACAGAAATAAAGAATCCACTGTCAAGTTCAAATACCTTCCACTTAATATTTCTTTCTTGACATACTGTGACGGGAAAAAATGGCTGCAGAAATTGCCATCATCAGCTGTTCCTTTCAAAATTGCCATGTCCCGCATGACCGATAGCCTCCTGCCTGTCTCTTATATGAATTCCTGTACAATTGGGGCAGAGTCTAGAGACCGTGTGCCATCAAGCACAATCAAGCCAGACCCTATTCATGCTCTCTTAATGCTCCTCAGTGGGGGTTTTTTAAAGCCTTTTAAAGCATTTTTTTAAAATGATTGTTTGCAAACTGTGTCTCAGGAAGACACAACCTTGCACTTGCTCTCCTGCTAATTCCCAGGTTGCCAATCTGCCTGTGAGATACAGCCTTTGATTGTATCGTACAACAAACTCTTAGAAGAAGGAGAGCACGGAGCGTGGACCAAATGTCTTCTAAGTGGATAGTAATTCTGCTAGACGATATCTTTCTAAAAGTGAAAATGGAATAGCTGTCCGTCATGTGGTGTCGGATTTCGTGCCATCATGTAAGCTGGTTCCAGAAATGAGAAATATGTATGCATTTGATAAGGTTGTTGATTTGTCAAAGCAATGTCAAGTAATTGAAATATGTGCAAAATCGAATTCTTTTTCTTCCCCTGTGTCCCCAGTGAACGTTCAAGTACTATAAGTTGCCAGCCTACTCAAGCACAGAAGAGTGTTTCAGAGCGTGCTGAATCTCTGCGGGTATTCTTTTGACAATTATGATGTGCCTGCAGGAGCAGAATCTGCCTTTTCTTCCTCATCTCTCCACTGCGCCGTTCCTGTCATCACTGAACAGATAATTTAATCAACACATCAATCACGCAATTCATGAGCAAAAGTTTAAACTATGCACAAGAAAAGTACTGTCCACTTCTTGATCCTCATATTTTATAATTGGTTCTCCTGAGATGCAGTGGCTTTTAACATCAAAATCAGTTGCAGCCTCATTTAATATTTCACTAAACTTACCAATATCTCATTACGTTGAGACAGAAGGTTATTCAATGTTTTAGAAGCATTTTTCATTTCATGTCCAAAATACTGTATGTTGAAACATACACAAGAAAGTCAAGTTAGTATTATTGAATGTGTATGTGTATGTGTGTCGTTAGTGCAGTGTGTGCGTGTCTTGTGGAAGACCAGGATTCGATTCGTCAATTGGAGAACGCCAGGTACAGGCGCAGAGTGCAAAAGTCATTGCACTCTCAGTGCAAGTCCCATGCCCCGATAAAATGGGGAGGGTTACGTCAGGAAGCGCATCCAGCATAAAACCTAATATGTGGCTCAGATGATCCTGCGGCGGCCTCCTAACTGGAGCAGCCAAAAGTTCTCCAGCAACAACATGTGTGTGGGGAGGGAACTCCTCTGAGAGCTCCATGTTCTTGGTAGTGTACAGGGAAACCCTTTTTAACCATACCATTTTGGGAGAGCATGCATGTAGGCATTCTACAAATGGCAGGTCATGCATGGCAAGAGCCGTCCACAGGGGACACCAGGCTTCGAGGCAGGCTTCAGGAAGATACATAAGAGTCACTATGGCGACAGCAATCAGTTGCCTCCTGGAGCGGACATAAGAGCAGGGATGGCAGTCAGCTGACGCTGAAATCAAGCACCAGACTCCACGATTCATGTGGCAGACCAATCCTGATAGTCGTGCACACATATGCACATCTACACACTTTCATGCATGCATGCTCAGGCACACAGAAATAACAACTAAAAACAGCTCCATTAGAAGAACATGGCATCGTGCCCCCTCGCTTTCTCTGTCTTGCCATTGGCTGCAGTCCACCCTAACAGATGGGCTGGTGTCACCAGGCTGCTATTAACTGGACACTTGCCTCTCCTGTGGCATAGAGCACAAAGCATGATGCACCATACACAGTGAGAAACTCACCGAGCAGGGTGCATTCATGCTCACTATCATTTTTATGACATCTCTGAAATCTATAGTTTTTCTTTAAAGCAAAAAAATTAATAAATCAGTCCATTTTATGTTGGTATCAAAATAGTTTCTGCTGTTACAGATATGTTTTATGTGCCATGCAATCTCTTAGTAACCGCTCAGTATTAGATCATCATGCTGCATCTGTGAGTAAAGTCTGATCTCATAGCTCGTCATTGATATTTTGGGATAATGACCAAATCACATTAAAATGAGGTCATGTCTTTATAGTCACAGTCTAAGAGCATGCATCAGCCTCAAAAAAAAAAAAATGGAATAAATAAAACAGCTAATAGAAACAGCGAGGTTGCATGTAGAACATTTGAACATGATGTACCGTAGCTACTCGTAGATAAAGAGCAGAGACGTATTTATTCATAAATAGGTTATTCCTAGTATATACATTTGAGATGTTTTCTAATTTTGCTCTGATTATAATTTAAAGATTAAATTTGAAGATCATAGAAAAAAAATCATGTAGCATTCCAATACCGTATCACGCTGCTTTTCAAATTTTAGCTTGATTGTAATTAATATTCAATTTAAATCAGTAATTTGCAAAATGTGGATTTTTATTTATTTTTTTTGCTTCCGTTGAATGCATTTTTGTTACATTATCATTACTGTTATTTTAGTAAAATGATTATATTTTTATTTATAGTTTTATATTTGTTATATACCAAAATGAAAGCTAGATTCAAAGAAGCATTGTCAGTCAACAAATAATGCTGAACACTAATGCAGAAAGTGGTGATTTTTATTTGTATTTATATTTGTAGGAATTTTATTGTTAGAATTTCTTGTTGTTTTTGTTGTTACTGATGATATGATGAAATAACCCTTAAATTTTCGTTTCTTTCTAGAAATCAAACGAAAGCAAATATCCCCTGACGTCCAGCAGCGGAAAAGAAACCTTGTCTTTTGCGTTACGTGATTTCGGCCTTGTATTAAAACATCCTGACTCGTAAGTCAACACTTAAGTGCCACTTCACACTTCTACATTTTTGCAGGGATATATTTATATCACGAACTTTGCCTAAGGAACCCAGAGGCATGACTCTGACGGCCTCTAAAACGTAACTGAAAAGGGGTGGATAGGTGAAAATGGAGTCGAGAACGAGCCAGGCGTCTCGCGCGTCCGCCGAGCACTGAGGCGAGCCTGACGCTCGGGAGCACGGCACCGGCAAGAAAGCAGATGTGCCCATGTTACATTTGTTAGAACAGTCTTCTCACCTTGTGGTAACACTGCGAACTGTAGCTGCAGGAGAGCGTGATCGCCAAAGAGAGATGGAGAGAGAGAGTAGGGGAGGAGGGGGAGGAGAGAGGATGGGAGAGAGAGTCAGAAAGGGAGGGAGAAGAAAGAGAAAGAAAGAGAGGGATAGGGTCGAGAGGGAGCTGAGAGAGAGAGAGAGAGAGAGAGGAGTTTAAACTAAGAGCTATGTTTTGGGACGGAGTAATCTGCTAGAGAGCAGTGTGTGGATCGGAGCGCATTGTGCGAGTGAGTGTGCGGGGGACAGATAAGGAAAGAAGCCCACCAGACCGGCTGCTTGTTTTAATGTGCTGACTCTTGGGAGATAAAAAAAAAATATATTGACTCTTCAGTTGTGTGCCGTGAGCCAGGGCACGAGCTGCACATTTAACAGAGGTGCACCAAAAAACAGGGCGTGAAAGCAGACAGAACACATCCAAGCAAAACACTCTGTTTAGAGGATTTTTTTTTTCTTCCCACCCTTTCTCCTTTTGTTTTTTTTTTTTTTTTTACCAAAAAAATCTGTTTCCTTTTTTCTTTCGCTGGGACCGTTCCCCGTTTCCGGTAGAGACAGTGAGAAAGGAAGGGAGACTTCCACTGACGGACAGCCACGAGAGCGAGTACACAGAGGCGAGAGGACGCAAAAAATACAGAAACAGTCGCTGATAACCAAGATGTTCGAAATCAGCCGAACCCTGAACGCCGCCTTGTTGAGCAATGAGGTAAAGCCATGCGATTTGCTTCTTCCTTCACCTCGCTTCTCTCAGTGTGTGAGTGTGTACGTCGCCAACCATCCCCTCGGGTGTGCCGTACTGTTTGTCTGTGTTGTATATATGTTCCCATGCTTATAGAACGCGGCAGACGCACGGGGTTTAGCATCATGTCCAGGGATCGAGTGAGTGTGTAGTAGGGTTAGATCCAGGGTTGTTTAAGGATGGAGAGAGCCGCACCGCTCTCCGTAATGGATGAGCGCCTAGATTTGCTGTCTCTCCCCACCACACACACACACACACACACACACACACACACACACACACATAATCATTTCATTTTGTCATTTACTCAAAGCAAGATGGTTGTAACTGCTGAGCTTGCTTGATGACTCGCCCATCTGGGGCTCACACTGTGTGTGCATGTGTTCGTGCGTGCGTGCGTGTGTGGGTGTGTGTTTGTATGTATCTGTGTGCGCGTGTGTGTATGAACGTGCTAGCACGAGCGTGAACGCGAGCACACGGCTGCCTATCGCTGTAGCTGTCCACCCTTCTCACTCTGTCCTCTCATCTATATCCTTCTTTCTTTTTTGCTCCCTCTCTTTTTTTACCATTCTATTTATTTCCCCCCCTTTCCCTTTTTTTCCCCTCTTTTGTTTCTTTGTCTCTTCTTTGTGTGTGATCGTGCACCTTGTGAGCAGTATCTGAAGATGATGGTAAGGTACTCCCAGTACTCGGCACTAGCCCAGGCTGAAGGCTCCGTCCCAGGCATGGGCTCCCTGCTTTTACCCCACGATCCATCCAGCCAGCCGGGGGCCAGGTCACTGGGGGTAAGAGGATAGACAGATGCGTGTGTGTCAGAGAATGAAAGAAAACAACAACAAAAAACAGGATGTATTATAATAGTTACTCAATTTAGGCAAATGAGTGCAGCCCTGAGGCTTTATTAGCAACTGTTTTCATGCTTCCCTGTGTAATGACTATTTATATCACTAACATTAAGCAGTGACAGAAATACAGGGAACAACTACTGACTACTTTGTGCATGTGTATGTTTGGAATTGAAAGCCTGTGTGTATGTTTGCGTGGGTGCGTTTATGTATGCATGCAACTAGTCGTATCGGGATATGAAAGGTTGCTCGTAGGTGCCGCGTAAGTGGATTGCATAAGACGTGTCCTTGAATTTCTAAACTTTTTTTTTTTTTCCAGTGAGCCATCTTTGTGCACTAGACCCTCTCAGAGTGAGGCAGTTTGTTGAAATGAAAGTGTTTCAGCATGCTGCATTGTGGGACTGCATTTCGTGATGCACAGACTTTCATATATTCTTTACAGAACTATATTAGGCACTGTATTCTTGATTTAAGCCTTATGAGTATTTGAATATAGAGCTGACAAGTAAGCTGGATGCCAGCATTTGCATTCCTAAACAACAGCAACAATGAAACAATCTACAAAGACTCAAGGCGTTTCAATACGTTTGATCAAATCCACAATTCACAGCAGTACAACAGCACTATATCACTTGCCGTCTTAATCAAAATAGATTCAATTGCACCAAATAAACACATGATCTCTTCATTTCTCACAGTTGTAAAATATGACTGGGATATGATGTCGGGTTTTGGGTTATGAGAGCAGATTTTGATTGAGGAGGGGGAGGGAAATAAAAGCCCATGCAGCGCAGGAAAGCCTTGACAGGCTGGTACGGTATGCGACGGTCGATTAAAAGTAAATCCCTGACTCGGTGCATTAAATCGACATGAAGCTGTGGGTGTCTAATCTGTGATGGGCTCTCGTTCCGTCTTTCCTCACAAAACAGGATCAGGCTGCCTGAAGCCGCAGCACTTTCTTACACAAAACACCGCACTAGTGACGGTGCTGGAGCTCCTCTGCCAAAACACACACACACACACACACACATCTACACACACTGCGATGGCCTGACGTGTGTTTGGCTAAAGAAACAGCTAAGCAATGTTTACCAGAGACAGCAGATAACTCGAAAACCCTTGTGTGTATCTGAGCTGTTTTGTGTTTTACGAACGCAGCAGAATTTTCCTTATTGATTTTAATTGTATTTTCTCCCATCGGTTTGAAGAAATAAATCAATTAAACTGAAATAAAAACAAACCAAGGGGGAAAAAAAACAGTTTCTATAAGAATCATCCTCTAATGTTTCTAGTATGGCTTTATGAATTCTCATTTTGCTGAAGAAAGCAAGCCAAGCATCTCCAGGAAAATCAATACATCATGAATTAGCAAAAGTACGAGAATGCTTTGCATGATTTATGCCTTCGCTCGGGAAATGGGCAGAAAGAAAAAATACTTTCTATTATCTGAAATTAGCGCACAAATAAAGCGTGCTAAAATATAATACAATGATTTTTTCGTGTTATTCACTCACTGTAAAATACCAGTGCACAAAATCCACTTAAATAACAACAACATTCATAATGAATTCAATGAATCTGTTTAAAACCACAGGTGTGATTTATTATTTAGGTGACCACGCGGTCATATACGCTACGCCGAGCATCGGCTTGACGAAAGGCGGGGGGAAAAAAATAAAAATCATACAAACCACGATTCTTACATTCGAACGCGTTTCAGATAATTAAGCCAGTTAAAACAGACCATCGTTACTGTGATTAATGGTACCTTCATTAAGTGAAGCCAGATCATTTGCATACATTAGAACAGTGTGAAGCAGGAGGTAAGAGGCTATCTGCAAGCGCGCTTCATGAAGCAGACACATTTTTTACAGCAAATTAATGCACAAGTATTTTATATGCCTTAGACTGTGTTCGAAAGTGCATGTTAAAAATTTAAAAGCATGAATGGCAAAATCAAAAAAATGTGATTAATGATACTGTGTGCATAATCATATTGTATTGTCTTATACACACACACACATATGTACGTATGTGTTTATATATATATACATACACAGTATACCTGTATATATTTATTTATTTATTTATTTTTCAGGGAAAACCTTACATCCATCAACCAGGGTAAAGCAGAGAGCTTGTAATTATTAAAATGAATGGAGCATTGAAAGAATCAATAAATCACAAGTGCATCATGATAATGAAGCTGCCATTAATATACAGTGTTCGAGCAAAAGGCAGTTCATTAGCACAGCAGCTAATGGCTGCCGCATTAGAACACCGTGCCATCCCAGCTCACGATTTGTCTGAAAGCTGGCGAAACACTAAAATGGCATCCCATCAGAAGGAACAAATACAGAGTAGAGTTTTTGTGGTTTTTTTGGATGGAGAGCTGGTGACACATGAGCGGGACTCTGCATGCTGTGCTACATTGAGCATAGTTTGATTCCCAGCACTAACTGGTAGTTATTCAACATGGGAAGGCACGTGTTTCTGAAAGAGCAAGTAATGAGAAATGCGTCACAATGAAACCACGCGGTGCCAAAGCCGAGTCGGAGTGACCGGAAGGCACTACAAAACAAACAGCAAGTAGGTTGTGAGAGTATTTGAGTCTGATAAGGAAATTCATTCATACACGCAAGTGTTTTTTATTATTATTTATTTTATAGCTGTTCCATCTCAGTGGGTTTTTTTTTTTTTCCTAACTTCATTTTCAGCCATTTTGAGTAGGTTATGATTTCGCCTAAACTCATTTGAAGGAGCAGGGAGGCACGTGGTGAGGTGGGGGAATTGTGGAGCGACTGGCAAATGTCTGTTGGCAGCGTTCGAGACAGGCAGGGTCAGCTCTATTTCACAACAGTGATTAGCTCGGCCCATCTGCCGGGCCGAGCGGCTCCTCCTGCTGTGATTGCGCTGTTTCTCTGCTTAATGTAGCCCAGGAAATTAGTTCATTTGTGCTGCTCAACCCCAGGCCCACTGATCCACGACCAGGTGCGCCATTCTGTTGCGCACAAAGCCGCAACGAGCACGTGTGTGTGTACGTGTTTCTATGTGCAAGAGAGGCAAAGCATCTAGGAAAGCAGACTCATCAACTACGCCAGCATTTCAGCACAATAGGGGTGTAGATTGCACTCGATAATATTCCTGCGTGAATATTCCTTTTTTTCGAAGGTGTTTCAGTGCAGTTTAATCATTTTCGTTCACAACAGCATTAAAACACAATGCTGTTTTTATAACAATTATTTTAATTTATTAATATTTTTATTCACATTTAAAAACATTATCCTTACACACACACACACACATGTAAATATATCTAAAATGTTAATTACATTTATGCAGTAGTGCAACATGTATACTTGTTCTTAGACTCTCAGTGTCCAGTTGTACATCAAACCAGGGCTAACACTCTTTCCCAGAACACACCTTGATTTTAAGGCTCGAGAAGCAACGAATAAAGCTGTAGGTCAAAAACAGGTCACTAAACACACACTCCAACACACAAGTGTGAAAATCACGAAGATTCTCAGAAACTCGAGAGCCGTGAAATTGCAGTAAAGAATATCCCTATATTCTTCGCATCACGTAGACCTGCTTTCAAATACAATTAAAGCGTTACTTAAGGATTTAGTGTTTTATTTTAAGTCATCCATTCTGAAATGAATTGGACCGTGTTGTGAAATAGTAAAGGGGACAAAAAGAGCACAGATCCCAAAATTCAGTCTCGGTCAAACTACAAAGGAACGATTTCTTCTCTTTCTGTTCTTAAGATTTTATCAGCGACATCACCTGACCGCTCAGTCTCCTCCATAAACGATTTATCCTCCCTTCTTCCAATTACGCTGAACGACAGGAAGTCGGCTTCAGACCTGGTGACGGTCTGTTGGACAACACACACACACACTCAAACACAGAGAGAGTTTAAACTGGAACAGCAACACAAAAGGACACAAAAGAAGAAATAGTCTAAGCGAAGTGATGTTAAAAGAATTAAACAGTGTTGTTATTCTTTTTAAAAAATATGTATATATGTAAAATAATAATAAAAAGCATGTTGAAAACTAGGTGGGATAAAATAAGAGTGTGGGTTATGTTTGAGAAAGAGATGAGCTGAGCTGTGAGTGTTGGTGTGAGGTGGTGTCCATGCAGAGCAGCCCACTCCAGACTTAATTCCCATTTTCTGGGAAAGACATGTTGCATGAAAAGATCCAGTGATGAATCGCGGCGCAGCAGATTACAGCTAAACACACCGTCTTGCTTGAATTTTCTCCACTGTTTGCTCTGCCGTAGAGCTATCCGGCTGCTGACGACGAGGACGAAAGGGAGACGGCTGGATGCCATGAAAAGCTTTGAATTAGACAGCTTTTCCTTCTCTCTCTCTCTCTCACTCACTCTTTGAAAAGAAAACAAAGGGAGCAGTGACTGAGAGAGGGGTCAGCGTGGTGTATGCAGGTACCTTGACCTGGAAGAAAAAAGCCTGTGATTTTAGCAGCAACAGGAGGGCAGTGGGTGGGCAGGATGGCTCCAAACGAAAAGATACTGCACATGGCTCTGAACACACACAAACACAGTAAACTATTTTCAGCTGTGAATACTGGGATGAAAATGAAAATATTAAAGGTAAAATTAAGCTTTTGTGATATAACACTGTCATCAAAACCTACATTATACAATAAGAAAATCTATTAAAAAATGAATTGCTTTTGTAGCACCAGTACTCCAGCATGCAAATTGTAAATTACTATTTAAAATTCAGGTTTCATTTCTTACATAATTACTGTTCCTAGCAACCCCGGCGTGATATTGCTTTCAGATAATGTAAGCCCAATGAAATTATGATGATTATTTATTGTCTTCTACCTACTTTACAATCATTTCCGATCAGCCGAAGGAGTGGTTCATTATAAAAAATTCTCAGACGCGAAGCAGGACGTGAGGGTGTGAATGCCTATCAGCCGTTTTACCCTTGCCTGTCTACGTAGTGCAATTAACATTTTTTGCTAATTGAAGACAAGCTAGGAAAAAGGGCTGCACTGCATGGAAAGTACCGTAATCAATCTCTCTCGCTCTCTTTCTTTCTCTCAGCCTAAACTGAAACAAAGGCCATATTATCTGACTTTTTGCAGTTCAGACCACTGCTTTAGATTCAGACACTGAAAACACGCGTGACTCAAAAAGCAGGTTAACAATTAGAGTAAAGTCTTTTTCCTCCTGTTTCCAACTTAAAGCCGCAAATCTGAGCAGATCGATACACCCGCTTTAGTAGTCTAATCACCTCTTATAATCAGACAGCCATCTCAGAGCTGGATGCGCAAAGCTGCTATGACTCATAGGCTGGTGATAAAGTGATAAATGTGGCCAGCGCCTGAATGATAGGCTGCGCCCGAGAGCTGACACGTTGACAAACGGCGCTGCTTCCGCTAAATTGATAGATTCTTAGTCCATACAGTTTATCGATCTGCTAATTGTTCAGTGGGGTGGGGTGGAGGGGAGGGGGATTGGAATCGGCTGCCGTCATGAATAAATGATGGATGTCTGTGGCGTGCGTCGGCTGCTGTGGAAGACCTCAGAGGCGTGGTTTTGTTTCCCTTAATCGTCCTCTTCGCAGCCCTCAGGAGCCGTTAGTCCCTGCTAGCGCTCTCTTCCCATTAATAATGCAGTCTCTCTAACAGCAGCATTCAGCTCTAAATGCTCCACAGTAGAGGCTGTCCAAAACATCAATAGCTGCTCTGCAAATAACCCCATTTGATGCTGGGGCAAAGAGAAAAGTTACAAATGATAATTAATCCTTAAGGCATTCCTTTTAGAGCTACAGTGACTTTCTGTCTCTCTCTCTCTCTCTCTCTGTATGGCGGTATAACTTCTGTAAGTGATGGGGTGGGTGTAGCAGGGAGAAGGGAGGTGGAGAATTACTAATGCAGCTTTTTTTCCAGACCTTGACATGACAAGGTGACAGAGGATGTACAAACAAGCATGGGCAGGAGGCAGGGGAGACTCGGATATAGCTTGAATTTCCATTTCATTTCGCTCCTGAGATCAGTGGGTCATAGCGAAGCATCAGACTGAACTAAACACAAACAATTAATTCCCATATACAATAAGTTAAAAGAAAATAAAGCACAGCGCTTATTAATTGTCTCAAGGCTGAGAAAGTTATTATATGCGTATGAGTGTACAATGAAGGTTTACAAAAGATTGGTGCAGTGTAAATGCAGTGACTTCTACTCTTAAGCTGGTTATAGTGCACAAGTACGAGCTCCCTCCTCCGAAGGGAAGCACCTGATTAAAGCCTCGGCCAGATGGACCACAGCGGTCCTCCTCGTCACACTGTAGAGCCACCGACCGCGATCAAACATAGCAAAGGCCATCCAACAGCCAAGTGTCCCAACGCCAGCGCTCTCAGCCACCAGCCTCGCGCACCACACACCATGATAATGAACCGAAAGGACGAATTTTTCCTCGCTCCCACCTCTCACGTAAACTGACTAAAAAAACACAATTTCCTTGCTCACAGATTTATCACTCTGACATTCATTCAGGTGGGACAATCTTCAGAACAGACCCCTTTCATAGACTCAAGTAACCTGCTATCTTTCAAATGATTATTCGGTAAATCTTGGTTTTCGATAGAAAACCCCTCCGTTAAGGATTATAAATGTGTAGTTAGAACACCGCAGCTCCGAACGAACAATGACGAATGAGCATACTTTTGGAGGCGCAGGAATTTTCAACACCGTATGCTTTCGACATTTTGCTTTGCTTTGCTTTACTCCGTACATCTGAGGAGCGCGTGATTGGTTTAGGTGAACCAAGGCCAGGTTCAGCAGGCGTGATACACACCGGAGACAAAAGCATGGCAGTTGTGTACTAAAGCTGTCATGATAAATTGATATGGGGTTGTGGGGCCTTGGCGAGGAGGTGACAGTTACGCTGGTTGAGCTGGCAGAAGAAGTTTACTACCGTGTTGGGCAATGAAACAAGAACTGAAGCCACTGTCACTTCACTTTCAGACAGGAAGCCTGGAAATGGAAACTGTACAGTAAAAGATCCTGGACGAAATTTTAATGCGCTTTCTGGTTTGCGTTCAATGATATATGTGCTTTTTTTTTTTCCTCCCAAAAGCTCACGTTACTACAGCATTTAATTTGACTTTATGCGTGTCTGAAATTGAAACAATGTCAGTGTGGATAGTGATTGGTTGGAAAAGGAAGTGAGCAGATTGTTATGGCAAACTCTTTTGATGTAATGTGTGTGAATGGGGGCCAGCAGGTGGGATATGACACATTCAATACATTTAAGGCTCATCATCATCATCTGAGACATCAGCAGCTGTAAGGCTGAGGTGAGAGAGGGTCCGTGTTTACTAAACTGCGAGGGAAAATTAACGGCAGGTGGCTTAACGGCATGGCCGCTCCTGTAGGATAGCTGTTTAAATCATGGACGCTATGGGGAATTGATCTTGAGTGGGTGTTTCCACTCAGTGTGGACACTGGGTAATGCACTCCCTTCCAATTTGCTCAACAAGATCGTCAGTTGTCTTATTTCAGGCTACATTATATGGAGAACATATTGAGATTTAACTGCAATGCATTGTGACCATGTACATTTTTGCGTTTTATACATTTAGTGAATGCCTATAGCATGTTATTTGTGTTTATGCTCAACAAACCATTTTTTCCCTGATGTCTTTTCACATACCTGCTTTAAATACCACAATTTATTCACAAGATCTATCCATATTGAAAAAAAGGAATTGTTCATGCAGAAGCTTTATTGTTCCTGATGTGAGCTCTTTTCCCCATAGATACATACACAATAAAGCAAAGCAAAAGACTAATGAATGCACACACAGTGTATGCATCAGTTTATAAAAAGAAGGCAATGATGCTTAAAAATCCTCTGGATTTTAGAAAGGACGTTGTTGGAGAAATTTAAAAGCAGCTTCTTTAAAGAGGAGCAGATTTATCACAACTTGAGTCGACACCTTTAGAGGAGTTTATACTTTGCCTTCTTAAAATAAACCCGCGATGATCGAGGGTGAAAATTGAGATGAAAAGGTATGCACTTACAGGAAAGAAGAAAAAAAAATTCACAGAGTTGAAACAATTATCACCACATCTCTCGGAGCGTGTTTCGGCATGTCATGCTCCGTAGAGAGCTTATGAAATATTGCACTTGTAATATAAACTCTTGTTTTTGAAGACAGGAGAGCATGTAATCTCCATACAGAAAAGAAACATGTCTAAAGGTATATGGTACTTGTTAAGGTACAAATAGTGTTCAGGCTTCAAATACAAACAAGCGCCATCCGACTGATCGAAACTGCTTACTGGAAAAATGATTACAGTGTGTGTGTGTGTGTGCGCGTCTGGATGTGGACAGGATGGGGCAGGCAGGGATCAATGTAATTAGTCCGATTGAGGACTGAAACGAGGCTGTGTAAGAGGAGGCTGGGGCCAGGAGTGGTGTGTGTGTGTGCTTTAATTGGAGCTCAGTAGCTGGTAAGATCAGAGGTACTCCTGAAACAAAGGAGAACAAGGTGGCCATGCTATGCGGCTTGCAGTGTGAACGTGTGTGTGTGTGTGTGTCAGTGAAATGGCAACCACTAAATGATGTTTAACATGCTTGGCTGTTGCTGAAACATTAGCTCTTAAGAGAATATGATGTCCTATTCCAGCACAATAAAAATCTAGAAAATAAAGTACTATTTCTTCCATCGTCACTATACGAAAGATGTTTTCCATCAAAACAAAAGAAAATATATTTTCAGCATCAATTAGCTGGGGCTGCACACAAAAGCCCCCTTTTACAGAATGCAAAATAAATCAATTAGTCAGGTTGTTAGCCTGTTAGTCATTTCACAGACCCCTTCTGCTTTAATGGCTTTTTGACAGCTGATAAATGATGTCATTTACATTAGCTAGCCTGTTTTAAAACTGTTCAGCTTGCGGTCGTGCCGTACGCGCACAATACGCGCTAACATGGCAAATCAGGCGAAATGTCATACGCAGTATCTGAGTCCGAAGGAGGTCAATTAATTTGTGTGATTCAACCACGGTCGGCTTCATGTGTGTGAGGATACGAAGACTAAAATTGATTACAGCAGGAACGCAACGAGCTCGCACGCCCACGCATCTACAGCAGGAGTGGTGGCAAACCGGTGAAGTCGCAGCTTCCACGCTCTCAAGGCCGAGCCTCTCAGCGTGGACGGAATGCCATTCTAATCCTTCACTTCTCTCGCTCCATCTGTCCTCGCTCTGCAACTGGTCAGAGTCACGCTGAGAGAGGGACACACTGATCGCATGATTCATACAGGGCCCTTTCCGTCTTCGGCTTCGCTTCGGAAAGTCTGTTCCGAGTGCGTGCTGTCGCAAGGCAACGCGAACTGCAGGTTTAAAGGCATTTGGATCGAATTCGATTTCACGCTGCCACTCATACTAAATTGTTTTAAATGTTTAATATGACAAAGCCGAGCTTGGATTAGTAACAGAGCATTTTGGAAGCAGCGAATATTCCGCAGCGCTGTTCGATTGGAATGCGCCTCTTCAGAAGGTGTTTCTGATCAGTTTCAATGTAACATAACAAACATCATTTTTTGTCTCGTTACATTCCAGACAGTAAAAAAAAGTCACCCCAGTGAAAGAACTGTTTACAGCTACTATAACGTAAGTGATAGTGAAGCAACCTACCAGTGTTGGCATGCCAATTTATTTTAATGTCGATCCAAACAATGGAAAAAAATCATTCCTTTTATTAATGAATTAAAAATAGTAATAATCAGCGAATCAATGTGGAGGAAAAAAATAAAGAAAAGCGTGCTGTTACAGGAAAATAATCCTGTGTTGTGAGCTGTGAGGAGTACATAAGTACTGTAGGTACGGACTGAACAGATATTTTTATATAATCGTTTTCCTCAATCCACACAATAGAGACAGGGAAACCTCTATCCAGAGCACACACTGTAAGCTAGCAGTCATTAGCCAGCTACTCAACTTGTGTGAGAGTGGAGTGCACTCCGACTCGTTCTGCTTTTGGGTTAACAGCGCTACAGAGTTTGGAGGCAGTGGAGAGGCACTACGATGGCTCCTATCAGTGGCTGGCACACTGCAGTGTTGTGAACTCACACAGAGGTTAATGGACTAACTCAAGTTTGTACGAGAGCTGCTACGAGAGGGGCCATCATATAATAGAATCGAACTTGCATGGATTAAAACAATAAGCAGGCAAGGAAAGATCTGGTTTACTAAAATGAGCTGTTTTGCCGATAGTGTTCATACTTAGTCAAAACTACTTTTAAAACTGAAAAGAAAATGGTGTACATACCAGTTTGTGATACAAAATGCATTTCCTCATTAAGATGTAGAAATACATGCAGTGCTGTATTATACGCAGTACCAGTCAAAGGTTTGGTGAACAAGTTTGGATTCATTTTCCACATTCTAGAACAATACTGGATTATTTTTTTTTTAAGTATGAAGTAACGCTTATGGCATTAGGTAATTAAATACCAACCAAAACAAAAGTCATTTGCTATTTTAAGACTCAAAGGTCAGCTGTTCTGGAATTGCATTTGCAAAACCAATCAAGCACCGTGATGAAACTGGCTCTCATGAAGCCCATCCCAGGAAGGCAAGACCAAAACTTACCTCTACTGCAGAGAAGAGCTTCATTTAGAAGTTGCCAGCTGTAGAAATCACCTATTAACAAACAGAACCCCAGATCAGAGCCATTAAGAAAGCTTTACAGAGCTTAAGTAGCAGACACATCTCAATATTAACTGTTCAAAGGAGATCATTGCATATTTTTGATGCCTGCAGCATTGTTTTACAATGTGGAAAGAAATCAAAGTTACCATGGAATTAGAAAGCATGTCTAAGCTTTTCACTAGTAGTGTATAAAATTTTTAAGCATACCTAGTGATTATTATTATTATTTTTTGTTGTTGTTGTTAATTTAGACTCAGATAATAAAGGTCTGCTTACTTGAATAACATCTGTATTAACTGATTAGACTAATTAATTGACTAGAAATTAATGTACCTGTTTTTTTTTTCTTTTCGTTTGTTTGTTTTTACGCTAATCAGCACCAAAAATGAAATATATCCCATGAACTGTGAAACAGACAATGGACAAAAATAAATAACTAAAGCAAAAACTATTATATAAAAGAAACATGCCTTTATACTGTAGAGATGCTGACATAATACTAGTTAGTACTGTTGTAGTATGTAGAAACTGCTGTGGCCTCACGCTGAAGAAAACCTAAACCGTCAAATGTGTAAACTTAATACACTGTGGACATTCAAGATTTATGAAATGTAAAACAGATTTCCAAAGATAAATAAATAACTAAATGAATGAATTAATAAATTAATAAATACATTTCACCACAACATATTGTCAGAAAGAGTCCATTCTTGGTGAATAGTCAAAATGGTTTTTATGGTACTATAGACAAAATGGTATTTATTATTACCTTATTAATTATCTATAGCATGTTAATACTGAAAATTAAAATAATAAAGTGTTAGTTTAGCATACTTACTCAGTGACATCTATCCAGTTGAAGTTCCTCTAAGTTTCTTAGTATTCTCTTCCAGTTCATTGAAAAAAAAACGGTGGTGTAGTGGTTAGCCCTGTCGCCTTGCATCTCCAGGGTCCGGATTCGATTCCCGGCCAGGCTCGATTCCCATCTCTGTTTGCATGGTTTCCAGTTTGCATGTTCTCCCCATGCTTGGTGGGTTTTTCTCCGGGTACTCTGGTTTCCTCCCACAGTCCAAAGACATAAATGTTAGGTTGATTGGCATTCCCAAATTGCCCGTAGTGTGTGAATGAGTGTGTATGTGTGTGTGCCCTGCGATGGATAGGCACCCTGTCCAGGGTGTACCCTGCCTTGTGCCCTAAGCCTCCTGGGATAGGCTCCAGGTCCCCATGACCCTGAATACAGGATAAAGCGGTATAGAAGATGAGTGAGAAAAACACACATTTTTAAGACTGCAGGGTTGATGTGAAAAAAATTTCTTTGTCAGTGATGCACAGCTCTTTCATTGTCACATCTCCAGACACATCAAGGTCTGGAATAAATGGCCTTGTCAATTGGCAGTCATACCCACACATACAATCAATTTCAGTAAGCATGGGAAGATATTTCTTGCAGCGATACCACTCATTTTTATTCACTCTGGGCTGTTCTAATCTGCTCCAGCACCAGTCAGTTCAGTTTCTCTCTTCCTTTTCGTTCTAGCTCATTCTTCATCAGTCCATTCTTTGCCTCTATATTCTGGTACAAACTGATATGGCTCAAAAACATTTTGGAAATAATCAGCCTCCTCGATGTCTTCGGATTGTGTGAGTGTAAATAGATGTAAACTGTGAATAAAAGAGTTGCCTGAAGTACTGCTGAGGATGGTTGTATTCACTGGCATTGAATATAGACAAGGCCATAGTAACAACACAAGAAGAGGTTTAGGTTCAGGGTTTGCGCATCCAACCAGAGAATAGAAATTCAGAAAAAACAAAAGTGTACACCAAAAACTTATTGCGCAATAGCAGTCTATACAACATCAAAAAAATTAATAACCATTTTGTGTACTTTTTATATGCCATGAACTACTATGCACAAAAGTTTGACATTTTAACAAACGTATCATGCAAATATACTGTAATTCCGTGCTGAAAATATGTTTTATTTTATTGTGTTGTTAGAGCCCCAGAATGAACTTGACTCAGTTATTTTTTGTGGCACTGGCATTACTTGATAAACTTGTCTTGTGAACAGTGGATGCACAGTCTGAAAGCATTGTAATACTGTATAGAAATACCAGAATTTGCAGTTGCTTATCTGTTTTTTGTCACTTCAAGGTTAAGGTGAAAGAAATCCGATCGGTCACCAAAGTTTTAGATCCCTATGGCTGTTTATAAACGGCTAAATGCTGCATGTCAAACTATATTAAAGATCGCTATTCTTAAAAATTATGATGATTCATCTTTGAAAAAAGGGCCTGAATATATTAATTTCTGGGCACATTTATTTACAAAAATACTAAAACCAAAGGAAACACAATGTCTCCTAATAATAACAACCTGAAACTGCAGACAAATTTGATTTTGCTGGAGTTGGACACGAAGGAAAAAAATATATATGTTTGCTGAAGACAAACCTGCAGACAAATTTGACTTTGCTGAAGTCATATTTGTAGACAAATGTAACTTTGCTGAAGTCAGACCTGCAGGCACATAATAACCTAAGACTACAGATGAATGTGACTTTGCTGAAGTCAAAGCTGTAGGCGCACGGCTGGGTGGCCCGGCTGTCTCGTCACTAAGAAACGTGTTTCATATTTCATACGCTCGCTGGGCCCTGATGCCAACAGTCATTCTTATCCAGCCGGCTGAACACTGGGGTACGTCGGGCTTTTGTGTTTCTGTAGGTACGAAGCAGGTTCAAAGACGATAAGAGGAGAAATGTAATTCGTTTTCCAGTCCCATGATTTGCTCCTATTGTATGAGCACAGCGACGCGATAAATCCCCTCCTGTGTTAAATGACACCTCAGGTATTTTCCCCTGCGACTTTCTCCCACCAAATTCAGGCTGCGTCCCGAGATCGCGCTGAATACTATGTCAAAAATGACATGCAATTCTACAACTAATGAGAATTAGCTTATTGTTTTTTGTGTGCTGGTGTGTCACCAACAGTATGGTGCACATGTAAAGTAAAGTGCTTGTGCTGGATCGGAATCATGATTGTAATTGGGATCAATTTTTATGTATTAATGGGAACAGTCACGATTTGCTTGTTTTCTGTGTAGGAAAGCATTTTGCGGTGACTCTTGGGGAACCCGAACTGATGGAGACAGCAATAGGTTTTGTCAGCAGTGGGAGCCCAGGCACTGTAGCTAGGAATATTTTATACTGCTTACAACACGTGGCACATTGGGGGGGGCGTGGGAGGGGGGGGGGGTAACCTGTATATCTCTCTCTTACACACACACACACACACACACACACACACAGTCTGACATACCAAAATTGATTAATTTTCCTGCTTAAATCCCTCAAAATTTTTTTATAATGTACACCCTTAAAGATAATAATACAAATAATAAAATAACAGAGAAGCTCAATAAAATAAATAAATGAATGTGCACAGCAGTAGGACACTGTTAAGGATAAGAATTAGGTTTCCATATATAAAGAAATTATCATGGTGATATGCTTTGTATTTGTATCGTGTAGACTAAATATTGCACTACATACAGCCATTATTCCATTCACGATGTAGTAAATGAGTACAGGATTGGGGTCGCACTAAACAGTGGTTATAATAAGCCAGCGCCTGCCCTCTGTGCAGCGGATCACAGGGTGTAGTGTGGGTGTTGCATGTAGCTGTGCACAGAGATGTCCCTGCGGACACGCGCCGTTCACTCTCTTCCCTGGGCGCGAGCGCGCCACCCCTTCTGTGTCTGCGCGCAGCCAATCAGATTCCACACGCGCGCGGCAGGGCGCTCCTTAAATGGTGTGAAGGAAATGGGATGCTCGCACTAGCGCGCTCGGTTTAGGCAGGGCGCTGTACATAATAACTGTATATATTACCAGTATTTTTTTTTATTTCTTTTAGTTTTGTTTATCGTTTTATTTCGCGTTTCATTTCCGCCTCGCGCTCCGGAGAGGACCTGTGCTTCAAATTTCCGCCGCGCGCACAAAAAAAAACGCCAGCGGCTCATTTATTGTTTGAGCGTTCCGTCAGCGTCCGACCGTCCTTGGAACCAAACACACACACACACACACAGCGAGATAGATAGATAGAGAGAGAGAGAGAGAGAGAGCGGTACTCCTGACTGGCCTTTACCTCCGGACTCGAGAATGGTCATGGTGAGTAACGGAGCCGCTTTATTGTTTCTGCAGTGACCCTCCGGCTCCGCTCTTTATGTGCAGTATTTTCATTTTAAACACAATTTATGTGTGTGTGTGTGTGTGTGTGTGTCCTGCTAAAATGTTCCATGCCGAAGTTATTTGTCTGTGTAGTGATGTGAATGAGGGATGAGGACAGAATATGGTGCAATTCAATATTCCGCACTAAACTCTCTCTCTTTCCAGATGTGATTACAGCTCCGGTAGGCAATCGAGCTGTGTGTGTGTGTGTGTGTGTGTGTTTGTGCGCGCGGTGTTTTAAGCTCTTATTCGAAAAGCAAGTCAGACATTTCCTAAAATGCGTCGTTCCTTTATCCATAATGGGGTTTTTTTGTTTGTTTGTTTGGTTGTTTGTTTGTTTTTGTGTTTTTTTTCTGCATTTGTTTTGAGCATTTGTGTTTAAATTGGTGCCGAGAATTTCACTTTATCAATTCAAACACACACAACAGAGTACAGTAAACCCTACTTCACTTTTTTTTTTTTTTTTGCGTTTTTATGGCTTGTGTGAAGATTTTAAATGAATTTACACTCTACTTCTTTGATCTTACAGAAATGTAAACATTTCAAACAAAAATCAAGCAGTTAACTGTTCAGACTATAAGAATCCTAAAACCAACAGGCTGTATACAGAATTTTTTATATATGTGTTGTGTATATGTGTGTATATTCAAAAGCATGGAAAAGGTTGGGCGTTAAAGAAATCACCATTAACTGAGCTTATGTAAATTATATATTAGCGATCATTAAAATTTTAGGTGTGCGAGCGTGTCGGAAGGGGCGAGGCATCCTGCTGAAATCAGTGCACGCTTTTAGTGTGCATGCATTAGTGGTTAATTTATACACCCAGTGCTGCGCAGGCATCCTATCAGCGTAGTGCCTGTAAGTGCACACTCAAGCACGGAGCTCAGCAACGATTGATTGGTTTTGCTGGTGGGTGGGTGGGGTGGTGGTGGTGGTGGTGGTGGGGGTTTTGGGGAAAGCATCTCTTTGCCAAGGCGTCAGTGCTCCTGTCTGCTATACTGCCAGAGCGAAAGGTGTTAATTTTCCAGGGGAGTGGAGATGACGGGCAGCTGAGGCAGCCAGTGATGGTTTAGGTGTGGGTGGGGCTGCTGCGGCTGCACCCAATGACGAGGGTGCTGGGAGTGGGGCTGCAGCGTTTGGCTCTCGCAGAAGCCTGTGCATTCACAAGCAGCTGTGCTCAGAGGAGGAATGCCCACTCTTGCTCCTGCTCGCCGCACGCTGCCTCGCTACCGCTGAGCCGCATTCAGACATATAGAGAGGGAGAAAGAGAGATAGCAAGAGAGAGATAGGGAGAACCAAAGAGCTCAGAGAGAGGGGACATTTACACCGCTGTGGGAGAGAACCCTGCTCACCGGCTCACAAATGGAGTGGAATGGGTTTAAAATGGTAAGGATGCTGCAGTGATTTTTTTTTTTTTTGCCCCTCAATTTGCGTGTTTGTACGTTTTTTTTTTCCCCCGTGCTGTGTTTTCGGTGCCTTCCGCTGCAGTACCCGCAGTACCCAGGCTCCCACTTTTCTCCTTCTCTTTCTGTATGAGCGTCTCGTTTCTCCTCCACATCGATCTGGCCGGACGCTCACCTTTCGGAGAAGCTGTGAGGAGACGCGCTTGGCCTCTAGAGACATGGATGGAAGGAGGAGAAGGGAAAGAGGAATAAAGGAGGGATGAGGAGAAGGAAAACAAGGTGCTCACAGGAACAGCAGCAGTCTGATATTGAGCCAATTTTAGAAAGTTATTGAACAGTACACTCTTAAAAGGATAAAGTATGACATTTTCAACAAATCAGATCTGGGGCAGAAAAGAACTGCAAATACTTCTTGTTTGTATTAACCTAATTTGATACCAGTTGTATGTCAGGTGCCAGACAGGGCAACTGGAAATGGAAAATGATTTAGAGAATCACAAGTGAAAGTTGTTTAAGGTTAATTTAGTACTTAAGGTAGGTTATAACATGGAGCAGTCATTTTAGAACCTCTTCTGCAGCAGCCTTTAGAGGTGTTTAAGCTGCAGTGGACCACAGGTAGTGATGTGTTGCTTGACTGTCGGTCAGGAAACCTTTAGTAGAAACGTTAGAA
>JAOVVA010000032.1:5976363-5994676 GCA_028565275.1 Leiocassis micropogon | reverse complement strand
TTATTCTCACCTTGTTTTACACACACACACACACACACACACACACATATATATATATATATATATATATATATATATATATATATTAATTTGTAGACACTGGTAGCATCTTCAGTATCTTCTAATATAGTAGCTGTCTGTTATTCTAACATTCAAAATTGATAGCATACATTAAACGGCTGCTCCAGCTAATTACTCAGTCCCATATCAGTGACCTGTGTGCCGTCTTATGAAAATGATGCAGCAGTGCAGATTTGAATCAATAAGGAAATTGCTTTTCTGTAATAAGATGTAAACTTGCTTGTAATGATTTCGATATACAGGATAGGCAAAGTGGCCGACCAACAAAAATGAACCGGGCTCGCACACTGATATGAAAAGACATAAACCCATATGAGAGAGCGAAATTGAAAGTAGAAATAATACTGTTTTTGTAATATTCTGAGGACTTGGAAAATCAATAGAGCATTTTTAAAAGGAGTAATAAAAAAGGATAGTAAAGAAAAAGAGGTGTGTGTATGCAAGGTGTGTGTGTGAGTGAGAGAGGGAAAGAGGGAGCTGTAAGAGAAAGGATTGTTAATGAAAGGAAAAGTCTCTGAGTAGTAAGAAAAGGGAAGCAGCTGCAGGAAGATGAGGACACTGAGATTAGATTAGCGCAACTTCAGCCTCACTTCAGGGCCTGTGTGTGTGTGCGTCTGTGTATGTGTGTGCATATGTGTGTGTGTGTGTGCGTGTTCAGGAGCACGTCTCATCCTCTCAGGAACACGAAGCTGCAGTCAGCACTTTTTCCCTTTTACTGACTCCCACCCTTTACTCGCAGGCTCTTTGCACAGCTTTTAATACCTCGCTACAATGAACAAATATTACCCTAATGGCGTAAAAAGAAAGAGTTCTAAATGCAAATGTGTTTTGCTATACTGTCCAGCATCTATACTGGCTTAAATTTACATTAGTTGTGAGGCAACCAGTGGAAAGGCTTCCCATCCTCTCAAGTGACCCCACACAATAGGTAACAGAATTTCTTCTCATAATGTCAGATTTCCTCTATCCCAAGTTCTGTACATCAAAGAACGTCAAATCAACTCAACTGCTCACGGCCTCCAAAGTATAACAAGTAGCACTTAATTTTAAAGGCCTTTTTTTTTTCACTTTCCAAATTACTTTTAAAATGACTAAGCCTGTATATCAAATTATCTGCTTTAGATTAATCTACATGGAAACAAATTTGCTTGTTATATCTGTAACACTACAACCATACACTGCACTGTTTTGATGCGGTATACGCTGTACCCAAAACGATGCATGTGACAACATCGCTGTTTGTACCCCCCCTCCATGTAGCATGAAAGTATGAAGGTTAAAAATGATTTTATACTGTATATATGTCTTATATACTGTATGCCCTATAAGAAGCAAGTACTAGAGCTGAGCAGCTCTTTTCCAGCTGTGAGAGGGAGGACTAGTTCCAACACTCACAATCACATCATTTTCACTTTGAGATCTATGAAATGAAACTGCCATTAAAGTTTTAGAAACAATATTAAAAAAAAATGCTAACTGCGCCTTTAAATACAGGCATATGAAACAGCAGTGCATATGTTCTTGTCAAGTGGGTGAAATACAGCTAGTTACAGTGTGTGTGTGTGTGTGTGTGTGTGTGTGTGTGTGTGTGTGAAGCGTGAGTTACTGAAACATGGCAGAGAGAAGCTGCACAGGTGCACCAGCATTCTGCTACCTGCCAACTACCTGCAGCCATGTCAACAGAGCACCTGGAGCTGACACAGCTTAAGCCAAGTGCACGCACAGACAAAATTTAATACATGCGCGCACACCCACACACACACACACACGCACGTGTACATGCAGATGCTGTAGCTACAGCCCAGCGTTCTGGATGCGCAGAGCGAAACTAAAGCACGGCATTCACATAGTCTTGTGGCGCGTAAAGCAAAGATTCCCCAATGCATCTCCAGCAAGGTCACCTTTACTTTAACAGAGAGAGGTCCCTCGCTGCCTGCGCGGCACACGCTGTGCGTATTTAAAAAAAAAAAAAAAAAGGAATGTGAGATGAAATGAACCATGTAGCCATGATTGGCAGACGAAGGCAAGGCCATACGCTTTTCCTTTTGATCATGAACCCTGCGCATGAGCCGTATTTCCTAATAACACTAGGCCATTGACAGAAATAGCTTCAGATCCTCTCAATTTTCAGCTATTATGTGAGACTAGCATACCATCTAATGAGGCTTTCTCAGTAGCATCAAAAATTCATGCAGCATTAATGGAGGTATGGGCAGCTAGTGTTAAGGCTTGAGGAGTTCCTACACACACATTAAAGGAAATGAGCATTACTCTGCGGCACACCAGCGGCAGCACAACATGACAGGAAGTTATTCGTTTTCAGGGGAAAATTCTGTGAATTTCTGGCGACAGTATGGGAGACGATTGTTATGATTTTTATTTCATATATTCATTCCTAATCACAGCAGTTGTTTTTGCCATTTATTGTGTGTTTTTGCACTTCAAGTCCTTTAAACATGTAACAAAATGAAAAATGGTGAGAAAACAAAATGTCATTGCAAGTCTAGTAGACAGTGATGCACTGCATGCATTTAATACACAAGCATTCCTTTTCTTACTCTTATGTGGATGTCACCCTTGCATCCACAAGCTCCGATCCCTGAGATTTGAGCGACATGAGGTGAAAAATCACAGCCGGTGTTAGCGCAGCATAAGGCACTGGCTGGCTAGGCAGGAGGCCAGAATCTCTCACATTTACGCTGGAAGCCAGAGCAGCGAGCCACTGGAGCCACACAAATTCAAGTGTTGCATCAAGATGCTCACCAATTTTCTGCTTGCCTTAGTGCGGAGCTGGGAAGCAGCCAGTTTCCAAATGAAGCCAGCCGTTCCATATTGGACTGGCCCACACTGGACTGGAGGGTTCCCCCCCCCCCCCCCCTTTGGGATGATGTCAAGAGCAGGGAATGAAAAGCTTTATTGGACCAAAAGTGAACACAGTGAATGAGTGCATGGACCAGGAAACAATTAACCAGTTCACCAAATTTGTGAAATAAATGCTTTACAGCAGGCATCACTACATGGTGGACTGCATTCCGGACCAAGTGACAGTTCTAATCTGACCCTGACACTTCTCTGATAAATGAGAATAATTAATATACCAGTAGTCTAGTGGGGTTTTTTTTCTCGAGGTAGGCGTGGCTATACAAGTCACTCAACAGAGCCAATCAATGTACTGTGTCTTAATCAGACACATAAATGAAAACGTAACAGAGCATGGCTTACTCAAAAAAAGAAACGTAGTCTCTGAAAACCGAACCTTCAAAGATGAATGGACAGATCAATATTTATTTATTCTTCCTGCTGGAAGTTTAAAACCAGGTTGTCTCATCAGAGCAATCAGTCCTTTCAGATTAACATAGTTATTGAAAACTGGTAATAATTATTATTGAAATGCCATTGAAATTTTTAACTGCTTCTTTTTTATAGATAAACAATAACTGCATATATGGAGACCTGAAACCTACATTCAGAACATGGATTCAGAATTTGGCTTGAAAAAAAAAATTTATTGACCAGACCCTATTAAATTTTAATTCAGTACATAATTAGGTCACCTATTGCGATTTATGTGTAAACGTCACCAAATTATTAATTACATAAACTCAAACACCCTAAAAAAAGAAAGACGCACAGTTATCCAAACAGCCAATCATGTAGCAGCAGAACAATGGTCAGGGGCTTCAGTTAATATTCACATCAAACATCAGGAAGAATAAAAAGTCTGAGACTTTTACCGTGGCATGGTTTTTGGTACCATCGTCTGGATTGAGCATTTCAAAGGCTGCTGATCACATGCACATTTTTCAGTGTCCAGTTTGAGTGGGTCTGAGCCCGTGGAACTCAGGGTGGTACTCTTGTCTGACAGGAGTAAAATATGATGTGGTCCTCTGCTGTGGTAGCCCATCCATCTGAATGTTTGATTCATGATGTGTTCTGAGATGCTTTTCTGCTCACCACAGTTGTAACGAGTGACTATACATAGGAGTTAATATATCTTGGCAATTCAGAGCAGGCTGGTGTGTAAAACTCCAGACAACTGCGAGTGTGAAGCTGCCAAGATATCAGTAGTTTCTGAAATACTTAAACATCAGCCCTTCTGTCACCAACAACCATACCATGGTTAAAGTTACAGAGATTTTTCCCCTATGCTTTTGATGTGAACATTAACTAAAGTTCTTGAACTATATCTGCATGATTTATGTATTTGGCTCCATGATCGAGTATCACATGATTGGCTGATGGATAACTGGATAAATAAGCAGGTACACAGGTGTTCCTTTGTGTTGAAGCGAACAGTGAGTATGCACTATGTATGTATGTATGTATGTATAAATGTACAATTAAACAGCATAGAAGTAGCCTTTTATTATTGTGCAAACATCCCTGCTAGCACATTAGCCATGTTATCAGATTGGGTGCTAATTCATCTGTGTTGATAAAGTTCAGGAAAGGTTCAATTAAGGCCAACAGGAACCAAATACAGCCAGGGAGAGGGAGAGAAGGGAAAGGGGGCAGCTGGCTGGGTTTAGGGTATGAGAGTGGGCAGGCAGAAGACGCAGGTGTCTCTCCAAAGCTGTAGCCCAGAGGAAAACACAGCCAGTACCACTGATTTTACCAGTCTCCTCACTACTCTTTTTATCTAGCATCGTAACCTCTTCTCCACTCTTATCCTCACATGTGCTTCACTCTCACCTGCTCACCTCTCTTCTCTTCTGCTCCTGGCTCTTTCCCTCCCCCTCTCCCTCCCCCCTAACAAATGGATCATTTTTAAGAAACTGGTTTTAACTTGCCAAGATGAAATAACGTAAGACAGTCTGTATGTATTCTGTGATTAGCTGATTTTAATAACATAGAATGGTCACATTCAGGCTTGAATTTGTGCATGAATTTGTTTTCTCCATTTAAAAAAATGACAACCAAGTGAATGGGATTTAAGTGCCTGATGATCCGTTTGATCCACAATTAAACACTTGAACAATCAATTATTACTTCCTCGCCAAATTATTCCGGTGGCAAGAAAATACGCTTTATTAAAGTGTTGAATTCATGTAATGAAGATTAATTCTGTCTTCTGCACATGACTTGACAGTGTTGGAAAAAATGTGAAAAGGAGTGTTGGGCATAAAATAAATTTTGACCAAAATCATTACAATTATGTATCTTCTATGAATTGTCACCCGTCAACAGAAGACAGACAGTGTCAAAGAAATTGGCCTGGCTACTTTTATAAATTCTTCTACATATTCAAGGATTGTCCTTAATTCCTCAAACCATACGGGAGTAAAGTTCCTCTGTCGGGAGAACGAAAGGTCAGAGAGATTCCGCTGAAAATAATTTGATTGCGCAACCGGAGCATCAAAGGAACAGCAGAGACACAAAGGCAGTGAAAGTGAATCAGTGCTGGGCCAGATGCACAGCTGCTCCAGCCTGCTCCAGCTTAATGAGACCTGCAGTAATGTAAGAGATAATGCAATCAGCCTGTGACACTCTCCCGGCCTCCACCACGCAGCCAGATAGACTCACAGAGTCAAGCAAGGAGAGAAAGAAGAAAATTGAAGATGGATGTTGATTTTAAGTAACTCTGTAATTTATAAAAACGAAAAGCATTTATAAAGGTTAAATGCAGACAGACCTGGTTCCACTCAAGTGGCATTTTCACTGTTTAAAAATCTGTCGTTTCTGGAGCTGTGCGATTAAAATTTATGCAGTTCGTGGGTTGAAGGTTACTTCAATTAATTCAATCTTTGGTTCAGTTTTTGTGCCAGACTCAATTCAAACCTTTTCAATTATTTATAAACTTACAAATGTTAAATGGTCCAAAATTGATAAATGTCTTAAAAACATACCGTAGCTTTTGCAGCAAAAATACAAACCGCTTCTATTTTCCGCTACTAATTACTTGTATTTTGGGAGAGTATTGCTTCTACTACTTCTTCTTTTGAGTTTATGAGCGATTGGTGGAACCTCCTGGAGTGGCGTGCAGAGCAGAAGATTGGCAGGAAAAAGATTATCACATTGTAAAAGATATTAACAACACAAGTTTTACAGCCTTTTAACATTTATTAGATACTTTTAGTAGTTTGTAATACTCCAAAACCTCTAAGAAATATAGTTTATTGAGATAAATAAGATGAAGTTAGATAGCTGAAGTTGAGTAAAAAATAATTTTTTTTAAAGTGATAGCAGCTACTCAAACTGTTTTGTACTTGCATGCAGTGGCAGGCTTTCTAAACACTTTCTAATTATCAGTACTATTTAAAGTCATTAATAAGTGCTAGATTTGGCACTTCATTCTTGCACTATTTAACTCCGCCTGTTGTGCAACTTTTTGACTAAAAACGTCTGGTGTCTAAAAATTTCCGCGCCTCCCAACCTTACTGTCTAGTGTTAGAACATGAGATGTAGATTGATAGATTTTATTTTACATTATTGGGCTCTCATAGCATTCCCCATTTGCCCTGACGGAAGCGCTGGGTCAAGCGCTGTAAGTTGGTGTGAATGGCGGGGCTTCCATGGGGTCAGGTAATTTCTGAGACCTCCAAAAAAACCTACGCAGATTAATATATCCATTGTTTCATATGTCCATGTGACGTTTTTATTCGAAAAAATAAAGGAGGCTGCTACTGTGGCGTATTTTTGAGTGACAACTCGTACTCGTGTCCTGCAGTGTTAAAATGTGGAGCTCCTACGCAAAAGGCATGGTTGGCAGGTCTGTGAAGAGATACTTAAATGCTGAACGATCTGACTTATTACGCTTAGGAAAACAGAAAGAAAAAAAAGCCCATTTGCTAAAGTAGATGCTGATCGAGCCGAGCAGACTGAATGCTTGACATCTTACATTAGTGCCGGGATTGATTAGCTGGAGCATCTGTTTGACCTAGAGATCCACTGCAGCCAGGAAGAGGCGTCCCAGAGAGCCAAAACACAAAGATTAAAAATTAAAAATCAATACATACACAGAACTTATCTGACCTGTTCATAGGATACAAGAAATGTATAATGCTTCAGCCCTGAATCGGTCCGGACAGCTTTAGTTCCCTCTGGCATTTCAGCGTACATTCACAAGCTCAACTTCAACCCCTGATAAACCACTGAAGAACTGAGCTCCCAGCTGGTTGGATGCTTCTTTTTATTATTTATAGCCGCCGTGAAATGTGATTTTAAGCACCAACATTTCAGCAGCTTACAGCTGAATATCAGTACAGATGGTTATCTATGGAAGATATGTAATCTGCCTTGTACTGGTAAATTACTTTGGCTAATATTCTCCTCATGCACTACCTCCTGTCAAAGAAGGGGAAAGAGAATTCTAGTCAAAATCACTGCTCACTGCATGTCAGCCAGCATAAATAAATTGGAAGGCTTGCGAAAAAGCCAATTCACACACTGATATTAATATATTTTTCTTCCATTCTCCTTGGGTGTCTATTCGGTGGACTGTTTTTTTATTTATTTATTTTTTTCCCAGCTATGAAAAAAAAAATCCACCGAACATAGAATCAGTAAAAGTTGGCTCTATTTTGTGCATTGCCCAAACACATTCATAGACACACATACACACCCAAAACAGGTTACTTCAATGGGGTTGGATCAGAGTTGGCTGGATGAGATGAGACTAGGTTAGATTTTGTTGGTGATGCTGATGTTTAGTCTGTTACACGGCACACCAGCAGGTGGCGTAAAGCATGAGAACACACAGAAAACAAGCTGCTGCTCGTTCCTTTACCACTTTACCACTACAAAAAAACAAACCAAAAAGAACCTGACATTCCACTGATACAAAATGCTGTTGCAGCCATTTATAATTACATGGTTTTCCATCGATAACATGTTTCACTGGCTGTGTGTGTGCGTGTGTGAGAGAGAGATGATAGGGAGTGATTTTAAAAATGAGCTGCTTTATTGCAATGAAATTGTAAGTAATATTTTCTGCTAACTGTGATTTCTCATATTCTGATTTGCCTATTTAAACATCATGCCTGCGAGGAAGATGCATTTAAAGGATGAATTCAGTATTGTTGAAGCAAATTGCTTTATAGTTTACCGCCTTGTATTGTGATCTGTTTCACAGACCTACCATGCAAGTTGGTTTTCATTTCAGACTTGCAAGCTTCCATTTTAGCAGCGCATGCTTTAAAATGGTGTAATTATTGCTTACTGAGTTCTCTTTTTTTTCCCACACAATGATATTTTGATTTATAAGGCTCGAGCAGAACTGCGAGAAGCCTGTCGGCTTGTCACTTCCCTGTAATTCGCCATTTCCAACTGTTAAACAATATCAGCCTACACTTTCTTCTACCTACGTGCGTTTCTTAATAAATAGTTAAGCCTGGCCAACTGAAATAAAAACGTGTGTAGAATCGTGTCAGTGTGGTTGTAAATCACATTGTGTGGAAGCGATAAGGTTTTGCACAGTGCTGCTCAGCTCTAAAAAGAAAAACACTCGATAAGCAATTATGTTAAACACCTATGAGCTCATATTCATGCATGCTTCTTTCCATGGCATAATCATGACGAACAGTAGCAGATTAGCTGACGTGTTTTACCGTCTCTCTACAAAGCAGAACGCGTGTGTGAGAAAGAAAGACAGACAGACAGACGGCAAGAACAAAAAGTATTGCACCATTGTCTCATATTTGACAGTTTGAGTCATATAAGCTTCGAGAAAAGGTCAGTGAAAAAGAGAGTGAATTCATTTATAGTCTGTCCTCTCCCTCTTGTTATCTAAGGACGTTCATCTGTCCTGCGCAGTAACCAAGTTCTTTTTAGAACCTTACACTGAATGATGAATGATGCACAATGCAGGTCTGGTGCATCACTTGGCTGCGTCATCCCTGTTCTCACCTTGAAGAATTCTGCATGTTTTATTTGTAGTCATTAATTGGTTTATATGGATGATGTGTGGTAGAGTCCTAACCCGAAAGTAATATCAGTTGTCTGTAAGTTCCATTGAATGTGCACTATGTTTCATTGCCATAGCAATAAGAATGTGATGTCATACCCTGCGGTCCTCACTAAAACTAAAACCAAGGTGGCATGTAAATAAAAAAAATTAAAAAACACAAATAAATAAAAAAAAACATCTTTCGAGATGGATTCATTTTAAATTACCGACCTCAGCTCCTAGAACCTCATAAACCGCCCCCCCACCCCCCGTCCTCTTCTATTTCCTGCTTTAGCTGACACTCCATTTTTCTCCAGCACCTAAAAAGCCCAAGCATCCATGCTAAGGCTTTAAAAGATGAGATGGCACCCACTCCTCCTCCCCCTTTCCGTGTCTAATCCTGAAGTGTGTCCTCCATCATCGAACACTGGATGACTCCCATTACACTCCTTCACCATCCCCTCCATCTGAGGGAAAGGTCAGGTTCAGAGTCCTTCTCTCCTTCTAAATTGGCTGTTTTTTGCTGGCCGATTCCCGTCTCCTGCTATGCTTGCGGCAGGCCCGCTTTGGTTCGTCCCAGGGATGATCTTCGTCAAAAGGTCAGCTTTGTGAACCTTGCGGGCTGCACAGATTCCGGGGTGTTTTTCTTTTTCAGCATCTTAAATGTGACTCAAAATCCTTCATTAAAAAATAAATAAATAAATAAATCTGCCAATTAAAATATGCAGAATGGAGTGGTCGATTTATTCTGATTACCTAGCATTTTATAAATCTGCTTTCTGACTGCAGCCACTTTAAGACACCCTTACATTGATTGAATTGAATTTAATCAAGCCAAATCTCAACCAGCATCAAATCAAACAACCTCCACAATACTCCATATACTATATTTCTTCAAGGTGCAAAAAAATAATAATAAAGCCACCTGTGTGTTTTAGTGTGCCTGGAGACCGCCAGGGCTGGCTGTGATACGCAGTGGTTTGGTATTCACAAAAATTGAGGCCTGTCTGAATATTGACCCTGAACACCCCCCCACCCCCCCTTCCCCTTCCTGTAGGGATCGACAGAGACTCAGTGGCGTCAGGCAGACTTGCCGCAGCTCCAGGGCTGGGCTGACAAGGGACTGCTGACACAGCCAAAGATGGTAAGGAGACTGCCACCCACTTACTGCCATTTTTACCACCATTTTCTTCTGCTGCCCTGCCGGCAACAAAGGCCTCGCACAGAGGATAGTAGTGTCAAGGGTGCTTTGTGCTTACAGTAATATAGTGCACATCTAGTAGACGGCAGTAGCTCTTGTGTAAAGTTTGCTTCACTGTACTGTATGTGTCGTGATTGCCGAGTTTGTTGAGTGTGAAGACTTACTGCTCACATTTAGACATCTAAGACACAGAAGTACATTTAACACCATAGCTGTATTTTCCATGGTTCTACTTTATTCCTATCTGTGTCTGCTGTTCTAGATTCATGTTCTTTTCTTCCTAGATTTTGTTGACGAAAGGCATGAAACTTGCACAGAGCTAGGCACCACCCCCGGGCCGCTCTAATGACTGGAGAGCATTACCAGTGAAAACATGTATTAGAATAGAGCCTGACATTTCAACATCCCCACTAATAAGGCCATTATAGTGCACTGGTTTAATGGCAGGTAGCACAGGCACACTGAAACGCATCCGGTCATGGTGCTCCTATCACACACACACACACTCAATCTAACACACCTCTGGATCTACTTGGCTCAGGGACATTAAGCTGGTTGAACCTGTATTTTTATCCCCATCCTGACATTCTTATGTAAGGCAGAGTGGCAGAGCTACTTTCCATCCCACTCGCACATTTGCACACTAACACACATATACACACGCGTACATACACACAGCTCGACCGAAGCGACACAGCATTCAAGAACAGGCAGCAGAACTGCCATTGCTTTTGCAGAAATAAAGGCGCATAATCTGGTGCTGGTGTTCACCTGCATAAAAAGGCAAGCTGATGTCTGTCCTCATGCTGACACCGAGCCTTGGCGTGACGGCGTAACCTGCCTTCATCTCTGGCTGCCTCCTCCTGAGTTTGCCTGAGAAAACTTCATGTAGACGCCATTTCTCAGGAACGCTGCACTGTCGGAGGATACTTATCCTATACAATATATTATATCATTTGCCGAAAAATGTGTCCCAATCCTTCAGGTTTGCTTTAAGAAGTGCTGGTAGGAAATACCACAAGCACTTCGATCATGCGACTGCTTCATAAAAAGGATGAAGTGTTATGCATAGGAAGACCATTTTAGCATTTCTGCACTTGCAAGTGTAAGGCTTTAATTATTATAGAATAGTCTAATTGCTTATTTTTCCCTAATATTTACATAATTAAAGAAACAACAAGGTTTTTCGTTCTATCATGCTGGTAGAATATAACAGACCGGCACAGACTTAATAACACTCCCTTAACACACTCTCACTCACAAAACATGCACACAATCTTGTCCGTCTGCAGTAGTGTCTATTTTACTGCTGCATGTATCCTTGTCTCACTATTGTGTGCATACTATCAAGGACGTAATTAACATTTGCATCCTCAGAGCTTAACATCCTTTATTTTAAAAATGTAGGGTAATGGAAGTTTAATTCATGTCCATTTACATTTGTAATGTCTTTACATTGATATATAGAAGCGATATAAAATTGGCAAATACTAGCCTAACTTTAGACTGTGAAAGGACAACAATTTCAGGGCCGTTTTTGATAAGGGAGGACAAAGACTCGGAGTGTGGACACAAAAACTAGCTTGTACAGCTAAAAATATCAGCGACCATATTTCAGCTTAGATCTCAGTTTTGGCTCCCTGCTCTATTATTTGCCACTTTTGAATCTATCAGCACAAAGCATTCCGTTTTTTTTATTTTTCTTCTTCCTTTTCTTTTCACTTTAGCTTCGAGTCTAAATTCCACACCATGTCTGAAAAGCAGAGCTGAATATTAAACATGGTTGGGTAACATCCCTCTAGTGACAAACGGTTTGAGTTCACCCAGGTGTGATCATTGTTTGTTTCTTTTGAGTGGATTTTTCTTTTAAAACTGCTTTTTTTTGACAAACAAAATGTTTTGACAGTGACGGCTGCCCCTGCGAGACCCCATGGCCGGTTTCGTAAAATGTGTAAAATGTAAAAAAAAAAGTGTCACTTTAAAACACCAGCGCACGACGAGAAAGCCATCACACGGCTCTGTGTTCATACAGTGTGCTGTGCTGTCTCCTGGGGTCAGGATCTTTAGCATGGAAAGGTGCGAAAGCTAAACTGAACCCTTCCAAGTTTTTCAACACTTTATAATTGGTTGTTTCTAAGTAATTCTGACAGGAGAGGACAGTTACATGTGTCAGCCTACAAGGAACTGACACTGTAACCACCCAACGCCACAAAAAAAAAAAAAAAAAAGCTGGCTGATGAAATAAAACATACAAACATCAAAAAAAAAAAATGATGGGAGGAACAAAGTGTTTCTAAAGCTCCGTTTCCCTTAGGGCCGACATGATGCACTTCTAACACCTGCTCTTAAATGCACAACTGAACAACCAGCAAACATGTCACTCGTGCTGTCACACTGCCTAGTTACAAAACTCAAAAACAATCACTGACGGAGAAAGCGTGTCATAGGAAAAACATCTAGACATTCAGGAAGATATTGTGTACATAAAACTCTGCTTCGTAAAAAGCCATACTATTGGTGTCCAGAATAAGAATTTAGTTAAATTTAATAAGTAAAGCTGGTGTAAAATTGATAGTAATAGAGGTAATAAGCTGTATAACAGAATGTTAGATTAATATAAATGCATTTATTAGTTTAAGTAGTCAGTTGATGTGTTCTGGTTGTTGACAAAAAAGATTGAAAGTAACTAAGTAAGTACAATTCATTTAATATTTCAAGATTAATCTGTATTTGTGTTACTCAAACACATTAGGGTTGATGTTTTTGTTTAAGCACGGAGCTTCTGTATATAAAAAGAGACTCCACCTTTTTCCTGTCATCTTACCCGCATTCCCTCTCCACAGATAATCAGTAACATGGAGCCTCAGGTGACGAACGGGCCGAACCCGGCCACAGCCAACGGGCCATCGAGCAACAACCGCAGTTGCCCGTCGCCCATGCAGACCAGCAGCTCCAACGACGACAGCAAGACCAACCTCATTGTCAACTACCTGCCCCAGAACATGACCCAGGAGGAGTTCCGCAGCCTTTTCGGCAGCATCGGCGAGATCGAGTCCTGCAAGCTGGTCCGCGACAAAATCACAGGTACTGCAGGAAGCAAAGATGAAGGCATGTGGGAGAAAGTGATGCAAGCGACTGACAGAGGGTGGGAAGTGGGTGTGAAAGGTACCAAAAATAAGGGAAATACAAGTGCCAGTCTGCCCTTATAAAATGAAGCAGTCAAGTCCCCCTCAAAGTGTCCGTGTAGGTGTGAAATCGAGGACAGCCTACCAATGCTTCCATGAACAGCAGATCAAGTAAGTGCTGAACAAAAGTGATCGGGGAAGCAGTGCTGCATGTCGGCTTTCAAGCAGGGTGCTATATATTTAACTGTGTTTTATATGGCACAGAGCATTGGTCCATGATCTCAAAGCTTCCTGCTGCTCATTACACTGTAGGGGCCACACGTTTAAGCCCTTAGAGAGAGCGAGAGAGACAGAGAGAGAGAGAGAGAGAGACAGAGAAAGGACACACTGGGGTATGTAAGCTGCACTCCCCTGCTAATCCCGCACTAGTGGCCATGTGGGTGGCACACAGATGGATGTGGAGGCTGTGAACAGATAATGCCAGATAATGGCTTCCATTTTATATCCTACTTAGTGACACTTTGCTCCAGATAATCTCATTAGACCAGGGCTGGGCCTAAAGCCACTGTTTTTTTTTTTCAAAAAGCAAAAAGAAGTAGATGGAACAAAAAAAAGGGAGGGGGGAGCTGATCAGAAATCTTAGCAAGAAAGAGTGGAAAAGAAAGAAAGAAAGAGTTGAAAGCAAACTAGCGTTATAGGTCACTAGTGTCAGTGTCTCCATGTGGTTCGAGGATACAGTTTTAATCACATTATCATTTTCTTTTTTCAGTCGAAACTATTGCAATATTTAGCATTTTCATGAACTATAACACCTAATTTAAACTTAAAAGAACAACCTCCATGTACTTCAGTAAAACTGTAGCACAACAGTTTGCTGGCCTGTTGACCCAGGGTGCAGGATATCCTTTTTTGTTTGTTTATTTGTGTAACAAAAACTCTGTAGTAGTGTTTAAAATTTTCAGCTTTTTCTTGCTGGTTTATATTAAGGTGGTTGGATTTTTTACGTTTTTATCCACTCCAACGTCAAAAAGTATATTATAGAATACTAAGAAAACACAGAGCTTTTTTTATAAAACCCAAGATTAAAAAAATCATGATGCATTCTAAATTTTCCGTATTAAAAAATATATATATTGCATTTTAGACTATTATCCAGTGTTCATGCATGTACATTCTGATATCTAAAATTTGTTTTTATGTTTCAAATCTGTGACCCCATCACTGCTCCATGGATCAGGGGAAATGAAATAGCACGATGACATTATGCAAATAATACAGATCAAGCATTTTCTCAAATAACACCTAATTATTGCTACACCTCATCTCAATTCAGTCACCTTCTCTTATGTAACAGTGAAGCTCTATATTCAGAAAAAGGATTAAGACTGTTTTCTAACTATCACAGAGTAAAAGTATTGAGGGAAACAACTATGAAGCATTAGGAATCCTCCATGCTTTTTTTTTTTTTTCTTTTTCTGTGAGACAGCACACCGAAATACCTGGGTTCTTTTCGTTTTCTGGCGGGTCTCTGAAATAGAGCACAATGCATTATAAATACTCTCATTGCTGCCTTTCTGCTACATTCTGCTGTTAGATATAGCATCAGTCTCATATGTTCAGTTTCCTAGTTCGTAATTTCAGACTAACTAAGCACCCTTTCTTCCTTGAGAAATGTAGCTGTATGCTCAGGCTCCTGTCGTCATTAACAACACTCACAGCGTTATGAGGAAGAGAAAGAGAGAGATAAAACGAGAGAACAGGAAAGTGGGAGTTTGAGCACAGATGGACTCAATGTCAAATTATTTGACCAGATCAATCTTCCCGTGCAGAGTGTTGACTTTCATCTGCATGCCACCGATGAAGACAATCTGCTCTGTTTTTCAAAGTGCTTTGACGTATACGAGAATCCTTTCACAGACAGTTCAAAAGCAGCCGCGACGGCTCCTTCGACAAGGTGACAACAGGCAGGTCTCTTCGTCTACTTTCTTCTCTTTTCCATCGTTCCTGTCAACTTTGATGAGACACCAGGCAGATGAGTTAACTCTAGCTACAGCTACCTCTCTTGCTCCCTAACAGCCTAGCCAACTGCTACCCACTGAAGTGCCAAGGAAAATTGTTTACCCGTCCTTTCTGGCGCACACTCTTACACACACACAATTCTCCTCTAACCAGCTGGCTGTGTATGCAATAAACCAGAAACCCAAGGCCTAATCTTTTATTAAGTGCCAATATACAGGTACAGAAAAACAGTATTTAAATGTATACTCATGCTTCATCAACTCTTTCATTTCTTTCAGTCTATCAGCTTAACCAAACAGTAAAGGATATGTTTTGTAAGATGCATCGTATTTATTCTTTTTTCTGTATACTTTGTCGGCAGAAGCGGTTTCAGCCCAGCTTTAAAGGTAGAAAGAAAGTCATTACAGTGAAGATTTGTTTAGGGCCATGAATAAAACAGATGGCTATGCTGCTAACATAGTGCAAAGTCTTTGTTTTTAAAGGCCTGAATCGAGCATGCAGCTTCCTCCAATACTGCTGTCTCAGGATCCTCTCTGCTGACTACTAATAAAGAGCTAAACACATATACTATGTCAAGAGGTTTCTTAGAGCCTGTGCCAAATCTTCAGTGAAAAACCTTAATGGAATATATAAGAGTGTTTGTAGGAAGATAGTCCAGATAGTATAGTAGAGAGAACAAGAGAGAGATTGATCGATGGTTTCGGAGCACAGACAAGGATCTGCGTTTGTTCGCCTATGTGCATTCCGTCCATAAATATGGCTGCGATTGCTACAGATTGACTGCATCTGTTATTATCTCAGGAAGCGGGTTAAAATGAAAGTCCTCTGTTCGAGTTCTGCGAGCGGCAAACAATTACTGTGCAATTAAAATTGAAAAACTGCTCCTTTTTTCTTTGTCTCGCACTCAGGCCAATTTTCTATCATGTCCTGTGAAAGGGAAAATCGAATAGCACACACACCCTCATCCCCTTTGATGCCTGCCATTTCCCTTCATTGTTTTCCCATTCTCTCTGAATCCACAGGCTCCATTGGCTGGTGTTTAATGGCTTGGCAGACAAAGTGATGCTCCTATCAGTTGAGTCTGTGTTTAACACTTATGTAGCTGATATCAAACAGCCTCGTACATTGTACATCTGCTTGTTCAGTTACACATCAAATTCGCACACCGAACACCACTGCCATCTGTCGTACTACTGACCTGAGTGCAGCGAGTCCAAGAAGGTTCCCTACCTAAATCTAAATTCATGCACTTACACTGAAAATACAGTAAGTGAAGGGTACCTGTTGGAGAATCAAAAGTTTTCTCCCAGAATTATACTCTGTCATAAGCACTTTAATCAGCAAGAGACAAACATAAAGAAAGTACCTATACAGAGAGCTATTAAGGATAGATTTTTCACAAGACAGATGTGACAAAAGGCAACATGAGTTGACGCTCTGTAAATTGGAGATCATGAATATTCGAATTTATGCTGGAGAAACAATTAACATGATGCCTTGATGAAATCCAATTTCAGCATAGTGAGAGCGTGGGGGATTGTGTAATTGTTATTCAAGGTAAAAGCATCCGAAAGCCAATTTACATTGTCTGACAATGAACTTTTCTTTACCGTCTGATTTCCTCAGACAAACGCCACAAGGTGAAGAAATCAAAGTTCTTCAACTGACATTTGGCTGGAGAACTAAGCAGTGATTTTATCACTATGTAACTAAAACAATATACAGTATGTAGGATGCTTGTACACCTCCATATTCCTCCACCCAAGCTATATCAGTTTATATTGCTTTTTTTAACAAGACTTTCTCTTTATTTATCATGTATAGGCTGATATCTATTACGCGCAAATATTTCCTGTGTTTTCATTTATAGCCATGTATTTTATATATTTTGTCCTTCTACCAGACTCGTAAATATGTGCTTCCAGTTGGAGAAATGAATCATTTAGCCTTTATCTAACATTATGTACTTTAAACATATAGTACTGTGCAAAAGTCTTGAGCCCCCTCATTTATTATATAATAAATTCAAATAAGTTGATTAAAAAATTAAAATAGAAATGGAGAAATGGAAACAAATGTTTTGCTGCAACAGGCTGCAAAGTCCCTAAAGAATTTATAAAAAATTGTTGTTTATGTAACAACCTCAGCAGCGACCTCATTTCCCCTCTCATCTGGTCCAACCACTTAGCATTTAGCATCACCAGTGTACTAATAAGCCTTACGCTATATGTTTCTTTTTGTTGTTTGCTTGTTTGTTTTTAATAAATTAATTCAGGGAATGAATGATTCATAGATCACTTTGTGGCTTAACAAACAAAACAGTCATCTGAAACTGGTCAGGTACAGGGCATAAACTGAAAATGAGAGCCAAAAACCTGCCAAAAATGAGAACCGAAAATAAATAAATAAGTATTTCATGAAGCCTGGAGCACTATTCCTCAAGACTACTTAAAAATACTACTTCATATTTTGCTTTTAGGAGCAAAATTTGAAGAAAGGAGGGTGGCACAGGAAGGTACACCATACCTATATATCAAAAATGAGCCCATGGATTATTCTATAGCTCATTTTCCGCAATCACGTGGGTTTCTCGGAAGACTTTGGTGCTGCTGCCAGCCCTGTTATGTGCAATAGCGTTGCTTTGTTGGGGGTGTCCCATATTCACTGTGCTCGGCATTTTCCCCATACACTCATCCCTTTCAGACAGCCCACACACTTTGGGCTCTGCACCAAGTCGCCGTAGGCTCCAGCTCATTGGGGAGAGGAAGAACCCGGGGGCGGGAGGCTTCTCCATCTCCCAGCTGTTCCACTAGCCTGGCAGAGAAAAATGCTGACACCATCCCATCAGTTCACCCTGTGCTCTTTACTGGAAGAGGACTGTATACTCAGATTTGTACGATATTTGGCATATACAGTGGAGCAAAATAGTATTTAGTCAGCCACCAATTGTGCAAGTTCTCCCACTTAAAAAGATGAGAGAGGCCTGTAATTTTCATCATAGGT
>JAOVVA010000032.1:5939436-5972894 GCA_028565275.1 Leiocassis micropogon | reverse complement strand
ATATTTACACATTAAGTTTACTGAAAGTAAAAACAGTTGAAAGTCAGAGGACGTTTCTTTTTTTGCTGAGTATATAAATGTTAAATAGTTACCAAAGCATTATTGAATCATTTTTAACACTTATTTGCCATTCTTTTCCTTGGTTGTCTAGGTGGCAAGCTTGCTTGAGGGAATTCAAAAGTCAAAAAATGGGGAAATGCATGCTCATTAAAAGCTCATTAACAGTGTAATGTCTCATTTCACGTTTTTGCCATTTAAACTGACAATTACGATATGTAAGTTAATGTATCCATTAATCTAATTGAATTTAATTGAGCTAAAACTCCACTTCGCCAACAAATGTTTACTGCCTTGTTGTCCCCCAAGTTTTTTTCAACATTATTTTTTGAGTTTAGATATTTCTTTTGCTTCCACTCAGTTCTTGTACTGTACAGCCTTCACTCTGACATCACTTCCTATCTCCGTGATCATCATTAGTCACATGTACATGTCTTCTACAACCGATGAAAGATTGAATGAGTACGTAGGTCTGTGTGTGTGTGCTTGAGTGCTTGTGGAGTAAGGAAACATTCTCTCTTATTCTCTCAGTTTTTAATAATAGATTTACATTACAGTCTAGTGTGTGTGTAAAGCTGTTTTGTTTTTGTTTTTTTAAACCAACTCCCGCTCACTCCCCAAGCAGCTCTGACCGATCCTACTCACTCCCGCATTAAGTAATTTTGTTTGTACCTGCCAGCAATATTTCGTAATGAACTTAGCAGGTTCTGCAGAGTGTCCCAGAAGTCTCGATACATAAGGAAAATTAACACATTTTAGCAAAATGTAACTTTATTTACACAGCAGCCTCAATATGATTCATATTTCTTGTAAACACAAGCACTCAGAGTCGTCTCTCCCACTCACAATGAACTTGTGTGTAACACATCTGGTGTTATGCGCGTAATTGCTTAATTATGTTAATTTCCCCTATGTATGTAGACTTTTGGGACACCCTGTATTTTCCCCAAAATGTAAACAAATTAGTAATTTAACCCACAACCACACTGATCAGGATAAAGCAGATAAACAATGCATGAAGCTGCAAACACATTGTGAACTCCATTTGCGCAACACACAGCATTAAACACACTCCCATGTTAATGAATGCTTTGCCTCATGAACTTCACATATGATTGCTTTTTTATAAAAAGATTTTATACACTTAATATACAGTACAGTGATTAACCAGTGTGTAGTTGCCTAGTTTTGTGTGTGTGCGAGTGTTTAAGTCAGTGTGTATTTAAAAGAATGTGAGAGAATGAGCATGCTCAGAGGGTTTGTGAAACTTAGTCATGCATATGATTGGTGACTGTGTGCTTGTGTGTGTGTGTGTGTGTGTGTGTGTGCGCGCGCGTGCATGTGCATGTTGTTCTGACCCAGCATTTTGCTGCAGAGCACAGAAACAGATTCATTACAAGAACCAGTTTAACATTTTATTGAGGTAGTTGCTCTCAGTGCAGTTATTAACCAAACAATTACTTTAATAACTTTCCCTTGATCCATTCCCATCTGCCAAACACGGGCATATTTCATATCTGTTTATTACTTTGTAAACGATATGGGTTAGACTTTCTTGATTCTAACATATGTGTATGTGTGTGGATGTGTCTTTTATGCTGGTGGGTTTAATTCCGGCAGTTTTTACTTGCCTGCACCCCTAAGCGAGAGCTGATATAAATGTTGACAGAGCTGCTTGGCTAAGTCCTGCGTCACTGCGCAGATGTAGAACTGGCATCAGGCACGGTTTCATACAGTACTATATTTATCTATCCATTTACTGAAAATGAATCAAACTTTGTGCAAGAGTGCTTCCTGGTGTTGGAAGTATAGTTCATTTGCAACAACCTTTTCCAATTCTCATTTACAGTACTACTACTGCTACTAATACTGTAAGTGACTTTAGACCTTTAGGTTAAACCCCTAAATGTAATCTTAGAATTTAGGACTTAGAATTTGGGATTTCTACTTCTATTGCTAATGCTTTGTTATATCATACTATATTTATACCACTTGTATTATAACTAATGTTACTACTTAGTACTACTAGAAGTAGTAGCACTACTACTATTACTCTACCACTAGTATCTACCACTACTTTAACTACTTTTGTTATTTTTACTCAGAGTAGCTACCACCACTCCTACTCTTACCTACACTTCCTACTAAATTTTTTAAATTAATATTTCTCCAACAATATTTTAGGATTTCTACCGCTATTACTAATACTATTTGTATGATTTATACTACTCCCTTAATTACTTTTGTTACTACTTTAACTGTTTTTGCTGCTGGTATTATTATCACTATTACTAGGATTTCTACTACTAAATTTACTAATACTACAACTACTACTATGGTTACTTTTATTTTACTTATAGTCGCTCTGTACTGTAGCACCACTACTACACATTTACAAATATATCTCCCACAACATCTTCACATTTCTACTACTATTACTAGTACTATATTTTATGATTTATACTATGAATATTATTGCTACTGTTACTACTTTCACAGCTACTGTTACTGTTACTACTATTAATAATTATAATAGCAATAATAATATTATTAATAATAAAATAAAAAAATATTCTACAAATTTTCAGAGAAAATGTGTTCTTTAGTGCTCCATAGTTTCCTTGAAAACCAGAACTTATCTCAGAGAGAGATACAGTATTTATACATTCTTTATGGTTATTTAGGTACATAATATGCAATGTACACACACCTGGCAGCATTGAAAAATGAGTAAATATTAACTTAATTATTCTTGTAGGAACTGCAGACTCACATTTAATGAATACTCATTTTATTGTATATACAACAATTTCTGATGTAACGCATAAGAAATATAGTATAGTATTTATAAATGTTGTCATTGCAGTGGTGATGAACGACGGCCTCAGTTTTTTTTTTGTTTTTTTTTTTAAAGGGTGGGGATACTTCTGACTAAAAACCAGCAAAGAGCATTTAGCTCCAATTTCCCATGCCGTTTTCAGCATTTGGAGCAGTATAGCTATTTGGCATTTACAATTCACTTTGTGTATGCGCTACGGAGTTGTGCACGTCTGTTTCAATAAACGAGGATGAGCATTGCACTCCTCATCAGAGCTCCCCTGCACTCCTGTGACAAGATGTTTAAAGAAAGCCAGAGGAGGAAGAGAAACGCTGCTAGCAAGGCAGCTGCCGGTTCTGCAGGGAATCCGTTGTGCTGGTGGCTGCTTAGCCTTCCAAGCAGCAGACGGTGGGGAGAGAATGTTCAATCAAAATCATTCGAGTTTAGACACTGTCAGAGGTTTTAAACAGAAAAAACTTATTCTTAACACCCACACACAGTTGTGGGTGTCATACATGCTAATGCTGTAGACTGATAACACTTTCTCTCTCTCTCTCTCTCTCTCTCTCTCTCTCTCTCTTTCACTCACAGGACAGAGCCTTGGATATGGTTTTGTCAACTACATTGATCCAAAGGATGCAGAGAAAGCCATCAACACATTAAATGGACTCAGACTTCAGACCAAAACTATCAAGGTACTGTTAAATCACAGCCACACTATTAGAAGGCAAGTGTGCGTGTGTGAGTACGGGTACGTTGGTATGTGTATGGTAAGGGGTGTGTGTGAACATGGTGCTGATTTTGTTATGAGATAGTATGACGGTAATGGAACAATATCTCATTTGGATGGCAGAGCGCTTTTGCTTTCCTCCCCAATTAGTCATCAGCCATTTCTCCCAACTGCACGAGTCAATTCACTGAATGTTTCCTGTCACCATTTCTGCCAGTGGAGCTGCATTGATTAGCACATGTGGTGTGTATTGACTCGTGCTGGGCTGCGGTGCTGCGACACAAAAGCGAGAGGAGGGGAAATCCGCCTCATTAAGATGCAGAAGGAAATAGGAGAGCGACTGCAGGGAGAAAAGGGAAAATAGTGTAATTGATATGCAAATGCATCTCCAAATGTCAAATCACGGAGTCACACGAAAAAGGAAAAATAGAATGTATAATAAAAGATGCTGAAATGCTAAGTAGTCACCTCAATGTGTTTTTGTTATACTGTAAACCCAGTCAGAGAGGTGAGGTAGACTGAGAATGTCAGGGGCACTTCATATTTATCTAGCTGAAAATATTATTCTATGCATTTTTCTATTTATTTATTTTACAAATAGAAAATCATTTTTTACTGTAAATATTCACCTCTGCTCCTTTTTAGTCTGAATCACAGAGTAATCGGGTTGCGATCATCTGGCATATAATCCCCGGTCGCTCAGTTACATCCTTACTAATCTAATCAGATTGGATTTCCTGCGCTTAGGCCGACATGAAAACAAAGCGACTGTTCCTTCAGGCTGTGCTGCCTGGGAGGGGAAAAAACAGACAGACAGAGACGAGGAGGAATGGAGATCGAGAGAAAAAAACTGTTGTTGAAACTGGGATAAACACAAACATGGGCGGTTTCCAGAGGGCCAGTAGCAGTTGGCTTTGTGTGTGTGTGCGTGTGCATGTGTGTGTGTGGGTTTGTGGTGATGCGACTGTAGTGCTGGTTTCAGCCTCAGTTTGGAACCCGTCAGAGATGAAATGAGTCACTGCGTGTGTGTGTTTGCTCATCGTCACAGCTTCTCACTGCACACATGCTCATCTCTCACTGTTTGGGCGGCAGGAGTGCACACACAACACACACACACGCACGCACACACACACACATTCCCAGCAGCACAGTACTAACACTTTAACATATGTCAGTGGGTCTGTGCTCCACACCACAGTTGAGTCATGTGGATGTAAAATCGATGAACGGGCGAGGCTTTTGGTCCCAGAGATGGTTTATTGTAGTACTTCAGGTGCTCTAATCAACGTCATTGATCCGAGTTTCTCGTTCTTCATATGATGCATTTTCACACAAACACACTTCTCGTATACATCCACCATGTTCTCTCTCACTCACATATATGAAAGAGACACCAAACAAGCCAAGACAGTCCACACTGTGATTTTCCCAGTGGGACTCCTTCTAATACAGCCGTTATGAAAGCACTCTAATACCTTTATCTTTCCACCTCTCCTTTCCTCAGACTTTCTCTATCCATCCATCACAGCATGAGGCAGCGGTGATGGCGATTCCATCTACTCTCTTTGATCAGGCCTTAGTTTCACTCTCCTCTCTTTCGCCATGTGAAACCTTTCCTTTAGATTAATACCACACAACTCAAAAGGGGCTTTTTCTTCCACTAATGCAGCAAGAGGGCATGAGGAGAATGAAATCCTCTCTTGCAACATAGCAAATAAGAGTGTTTGAAGGTCATCATCCTCTTGAAACGCACAGTGTGAGGCATGGGAGTCTCTCCAGCCTCTGAGGTTATCTAAGACAAAGAGTGAATGAAGACAACCTGGGAAAACAGTCCAGTCAGCAACCCAAAACAAACAAATGGAAAAAATTTATAGATATTTATCGCTTAGTTAACTAAGTGATTAGATTTTAAGGACATGTTTCTGAAGTAACGCGCTTGCATTATGTATAAATATCGGTCTTAACCTTATTCTAGACTTCCTTTTTGAGATTTTTTTAAGTCGCACATAAATCAGACTGAGAGACTCTTAGCTAATGCAAATTGACAGGAAGGACAATAATCAGAACACAGCGCTATCTAACACGGACAGGAATAGAAACGTGTGAGAGAGAAATGGTGGTAAAGGGGAGAGTGAAGGAGATGGTGCGAGTCTCACCCCTGATCTCCCCTTTCACGCTCTGAGCTAGTACACACAAATGCAAACACACAGGCGCCCTCCTGCCTTCGTGGCGCTTTCCTGTTTCACAGCTAAACTCAAACTTTGCCTTCCTGTTGAGGTGTGAGAGGAAAAAATCCTATGAAGGGTGCAAAGAGCAGAGATTCGTGCAGCGAAACAGGCACACACACACACGCACACTCTCATCACTCTCACACATGTCATTCAGACACACAAACACACACTTCTGTCTAAGTAGCACACGCACACACACACACTCTTCACAGGCAGACAGGGTGTTGATAGATCCAGCATCTGGAGCTGCTTGACATGGAAAGAAAAGAAGAGAGGGTGAAAAAAAAAGGAAGTGTGTAAAAAAAAAAAAAAAAAAATCAAATGAACGGGAAAAAGAGCAGGAGGCAGGGTAAGGACGGTGCCAGGGCTCTGTGCCTTTTGCCTTCGCACTTTAACTGGATTTCAGAAGATTACTCCTGAATGGATCATGTCTTCAGCTCGCTATTTGTATGACTGTAACAGCATTTGATGGCTCTGGAACCCAAATGTCAGCAGTGATGGAAACACAGAAGGCAGTGCCTGCTCCTGCTCCTAATGGCAGGGGAAAGGCAGGAAAGGAGAGATATAACCATCACTGCGCCGCTCTAATGAGACACTCAGACAAAGAGAACACCAACCCATCATATGGATTTACCTTAATGTGTGCGTCTGTGTGTGTGTGTGTCTGTGTGTGATTTACCTCAAAATGTGTGAATATTGTATGAGTGATACTGAGTAACCAACTCGAAGAGAAAGTTTGTCAGAGTGACATGGAGAGAGAAGCAGAGTGTATTAGTGTGAGAGGAGCTGTCCAAGGTGCTACTGAGCTTGACAAGTTGAGGAGGGTGAGAGCATATTGTGCGAGGGTATGTGCGAAAGAGAGGGTGTGTGCGTGTGTGTGTGTGTGTGTGTGAGAGAGCGAGAGAGTGCAATGGTTTGGCTCTCACTGCTATCAGAGACAGAAGGTTCCATGGCGCTATCTGCCAGTTTAGTAGAGAGAACTGCAAATATGCAAAAATACAAATAGCATTCACACTTCACTGTGATGTGGGGGAACCCCAGAGCATACACACAATGTTCTTAAAAAATTCTCCACCATCTTCTGACCTTCCTATCTAAATTATATGTTGTGTGTGTGTGTGTGTGTGTGTGTGTGTTCTCTCAGGTGTCATATGCACGGCCCAGCTCTGCCTCTATCCGTGATGCTAATCTGTATGTGAGTGGGCTGCCAAAGACCATGACCCAGAAAGAGCTAGATCAACTTTTCTCCCAGTATGGACGAATTATCACCTCCCGTATCCTCGTCGACCAGGTCACAGGTATCCATGGGGCAACTTCTCAGTCCACAAACACGTACACACACACACATACACAGACAATCACAATCAGAATCAGCCCACAAGCACTCACTCACACACATTTGCCCATACAGATTTATAGTGTTTCATGAACTAATATACAGGATTATATAGTTCCATACATGACAAGGCATGCTTTGTGGTTAAACACATAAATTGTACACAATTACACATGTGAACACAAGTATCTTGTTTAAAGAGGACTCCTTTGGCACAGCGTGCATTGCTTACTGAACTGTTAGCTCTGTTTCATAATATCACCTCGGCTGCGGCAAAGTGCCACTAGTTTGCCTAATGCGCATTCATGTAGCAGAATGCCCTTTTAAACATACATCAGGGCCATGGCTCAAAAAATATGCCACTATGTGTGTGTGTATTTGAGCTTTAAACATGATCTTAAGAGGTGGTAAATGATGGAAGCAAGCCAGGGCATGATTTTACTTTTAAACAGCATTCACCTGACATATCTCTCTGGCATCAATACGGCGCAGGCAGTGTGTATGTATATAAATACAGTATATGTGTGTGTATACGCCAATCAGACATGGCATTAACACATCAACACTGATTATTAATTAGATACCAGTAAACTGGTGGCAGGATCATGGGTACCCAAAGGCTTATCTATGCCTGTGGGGAGCAAAAAGCCACAAAAATGCAGCACAAACCGGAAGGGTAGCCATGATAGAAAGGCAGCAGAACACCCAGTGAACCACAGCCTGCCTCAAACAGGGCCTGGAAAGAGCCCACAGTTGCTGACCCAGCCTCCAGGTTTCCCAGATATAAATCTGATCGAACACTCATGTGCCTGGAAAAGAAACCCAATCAGCACCCAAGGAATCATCATCACACATCAGCCATAACATTATGACCACCTGACTAATATTGTGTAGGTCACCTTTTTGCTACAGTAATGCACTGTGTGGCACAATATTAGGTAGTTGGTCATATTGTTATGGCTGATCGTTATTTACATATATATACTGAGAGAGAGAGAGTTTTATGCATTCTGTGGAAGAATACTTTTTATATGCCTGCATACTTAGGATATCATTACTTGCAGTGCAATCCCATAAGCCACAGAATATTACATGATGTGATTCCATTTTCTCTGCTAAGGAACAGTGTGTGCTCATATCCACCAAGACACGCATAAACATAGAGAGTTTGCCCTCAAATCATCAGAAATTCCTGGCCATTCTACATACACACACTGCACACATTATTTGCTGTTCCACACTCTCCTAAAGCTCATTTTCATACATCCTCCTCAAATGCAGACACCCTTCTGACGCACTGCACCCCTACAGGGGCATGAGAAAGCTCCTCCAGGGTGATGAGGCCGTAGGATGAATCCTAATGACTAATTAAATCTGAGTTGCCAGTGATTATGAAACAAGGAGTTTTTTTGTTTTTTTTTTTCTTGAGCTGCAAGACTAAGAGGTGCCACATGTCGTTCCTGCCCTCACTGAATAACAACAAATCGAGCATGGTTTACTGCTCTGTCACCAAGCTTTAAACATCCAGAATGTGTGTTTGTGAGTTAGAAACTAGGATGTTTGGGAAGCTGGGAGTTCTTGACCAAGATAATGGATCAGCAGAGAAATTCAAGTTTCCATCAAGTCATTTCATGTAGTAGACCTACTTTCCGCTTAGTTTAAATTGCTAGAACCCTCGGCAAGACTTCAGCAACACTCCACCCACATAATTCCATTTATATAATGCTATATATAATTAATCATCAATCCATACCAGGGTCAAGATCAGTTTCGTTTCAGTGCAGCAAATTTATGTAATGTGCTATTACATTTGTATTCAGATTTTTTATTCCATGTAATTAGACAGAACACAGTTCCTAGAGCACGACTATCATTGCAATTACCCTAGGAACATGTTTACCATAAAGACAGATCGTTCTAACCCTTGACAGCATGAGGCCTAGATTTCACAATGTGATGCTGTAATGCAGTAGATTAATAAGCACAGCACACAACTGCTCATTGTGAAGGGTATTTTAGTATGGGTAATTCTGTCTGTGTGAGTTGGTGTTTCACCATCATGCAGAAAACCACTAGATGTGGCTAGAGCCCACTGTTTACACCAACCTCACGTAGTAGTTGAAGTGGGGAAACAACACCAAAGAGTTGGAGAAGAGAACTTGTATTAATTGTACCCGTCGCCCTCTAATTTACTGGTTAAATATCCAGAGCGGCTCTTTACACAGAGCAGTCAGTATGTGTCTTTCTTACTGAGTAGCAATCTTATTGATCCTGAGTGCTGCCTTTTACAAGATGCTGTTCTGGAGACAGAAGCAGTCTCCATCACATTATTCCTACAGGAGACCTATTGGAAACACTCTGTTAAAAACAGTCTTTTTATTTTTTTTCTCTTCATTATTCTTTTACGCTCTTTGTAAAAGAAATCATTAATCTACTGTAGTACAGCAGCGCAAACAAGACTTCCAACTGGGACATTTAGATACAAATAATCAGAAAGACATTAACAACTGAGGAAAAAACACAGCTTGAATGAGTATATGATGAGTAAATCATATTAAATTAAAACTGAGAACCTCAAAAATAAAGTTAATACACTAGGAACACACACATCGACATTTATCAAGCACACATGAGCAAGTGGAGATCTTTGTGTCAGATATTTTTTTACTTACTTACTGACTTGGTTTTCAAGTGCAATTTATTGCAGCAGTAGCTAAAGTTCTCTAAAATGAGTCAGTTTTCTGCTCTTCATCCTGATTAGGCTCATGCCATAGCACGCTTCTCATCTTCACACTATTCAACACACTGCTGTAATAAATGCTCCATACTGTTGGCACAGCCACTTAAAAGTGAGTGAAGGAGAGAAGATGACAACATGCTTAAGTTCAGAAAGAAGAGCGAAAGCTTTCATTAACAACCAAGCTTTCAGATCTTCTCTCTGTTCCCAGAGGAACATACTTTCCCTTTTGCTATCTTTTTCCTCCTTTCTATCTCTCTGTGAACAGTGGGCGTGCAGTGGAAAGTGCTTTGTCAGGCTGCAGCCCTGTGTGTGTGTCTGTGTGTGTGTGTGTGCGAGTGTGCATGTGAGTGTCTGGGTTATTATTAAACCATTCTCTTGCAATGCATGTGCTTTCCTGAGATAAGTACAGGTAAAAAAAAAAAGTTATGTAACCCACAAGCTGAATACTGAGAGAATAGTGCAGTTAAATGACACATTACACCCGTGACTTTATTGGGTTGACTTTTAAGTGCTAAAAGAAGCTGAAAGTACCAGCGTCCCCAATTGAAGGCCATCCACTGCCATTGTGTAGTAAGCCTTGGTGAGCTTTTTAAGGAGTCTGTGAAAAATATAAAGAATCCCAGAAATGAGAAGCTAAGTGAACATATGTATTTTTTTATTTTTTTTATTTAGGTAACCAGAAGGGGTAGAAGTGGGTGCCATAGAATTTTTAAATTCACTCACAATGTATTTCCATGTTTTTATGATCCATGGCAATGGCCCGGGCATGATAAAGGCAGAGTCACTTAAATTTGCTTGGATTTATCCTTTGGCACAGATCTTTGCATCTTCCAGCTCATTGAATGTTGGCACCAGAGAAGCTGGTATGGTATCCAGGTGGTGTTAATTCAGCAGACATGTCCAAACCAATGCAGCCTCCTTGATTTAAGCACAATCGTGTTGAATTGTCTCGTTGCAAAGTCGGCCATGAAGGGAAACAACCAAGATCTGCTGCCGGAAGAACCATAAGTGACATGAGCTCTATTTTGAGTAAGGTCCAGAGTTCTGATCCATATAAGAAGACTGGCTGGATCAGAGTCCAGAAAAGGTGTATTTTAGGTTTTGACAGAGATACTGTGTTTCTTCCATACAGTAGCTACCACACTGAGCAATGTGAAAGCCACTTTTGCTTGGCCAGTTCTCCTATGTATAGCAGGTATTGTACTTGGTCGATTTGAACCGTATCTCAAAATATCCCTGTCCTTGGCATCAGTAAACATCAGGTCAGTCACAAAGCTGTTGCCATGGACTGGAGTCTATGCCTGCCCTCGAGTGCTTTTTTATGAGGGCGTTGAACAACTGAGGTGAAACAACATCTCACTGGCAGACTCTGGTCAGGACAAGGAATTCTTTGAATACTTCAATGTGGATCCGCACATGGCTAGAGGAACTAGTGTATGAAGTTTGGAGGAGCTGGATGATTTTCTGAGCGACATTTCTGACACCCAATATCCTCCACAAGCCTGGCTAACAGGCCAAGTTGAATGCTGATTTAAAGTCAATAAAGACAATTACAGTATGTTTCCCACACCTGGTCCTTTATTCCATCCCAACTTCATTTTATTCCAATCCAACTTGTTGTTCTTGAGTAGTATACTCTTGGTGTTTCTGTAGTCCGTATTGACTGACCTCCATAGAGACTTTTCAGAGAACATACTGTAAATGTGCTCAGTGTGCATTTTTGTCTTTTGAGCACCCAAATGTTGTTGTACCTTCTGGATGAGGACAAGACTTTTATTCAGCTTCTAATTAAAGCATTGTTAAAGGACAGTTCTTTTGTTAGTCATGATATTCAGTGTCTTTCATAGAGAAGGAGAACTGGGCATCATGCTTACAGTTAGTCTAATGACCCACCGTCAGCATCTCAAACATGTCTGGTACTTAAAAGTAAGGATTATTTACAAAATTGGTAGAAAAGAAACCCTGGATAAATAGAATGAACTTAGAATGAACAGCTTCAGTGGCACACAATGTTTTTTCATTTTTCCATTCACAGATAATCATGTCCACAAAAACACACAAATATGTCAAAACACTTCAACACATAAACTAAGTTGGAATAAATTGCAGTAAAAACTTCAGTTAAAACAAAAAAACTGAGACACACTGTGGTCGTTTCTAATCTTCTAATCTAAGGTACAGTTTTACCTGTCATTTCTTTTTGTTTTGCTTGTGAATATACAGCTTGTCAGACTTTTCTGAGAGAGATGTCATCTCATTCCACTATCTAAGAAATCTGTATTGACCTCAGATTCACACAGCAGAACGCAGGGAGTCTAGTAAAGCATCGAAAATGGTGCAGAATAATGTATGTGCTTGCTTTATTTCTGTCTTTCCTTCTGTCAGGCTAATTAAACAGAACAGGTTGTGGGAAGGCTGGGAGACAGAAAGGAAAAGCTGTCAGGGATGATGCTGGCAAAGAGAAAAACAGTGCTGTGGAGAGAGAGAGAGAGCGCATGTGTGTGTGTAATGCAGAGGCAGGCTGAATGAAAGCTTGTTGCGTTGAAGAGACTGCGTACAAATGTTTACTTCCAGAGCTGCATATATCAAAAAATGTCTGATTTGAATACTAAGACAGAGTAACAGTAAGACAGCAGTAAAAGTATGCTTCAGCAAGAAAACCCCAAACAGAAACCGTCAATACAAGAAACAGGACTGTAGTGTGAAGTGACAATGTAAAAACCTGTAGGTATGTGTGTTTGGGCGAAGACATGTCAGATAGTGAACACATGCATACACCATTTCTCTTTCACACACACATTCAAGCACACACATGCATTATGCAAATGGCTGTGTAGACAAGTCATCTCCATGCTCACCTCCCTGAAGCAGTAGGAAGTGTCTCATTAAAAAGCAGCCCAACAAAAGGCCTCCCAGCCAGACTCTTTTAAATGTTACTTTCAGGTGGCGGTCAAAAAACATTGCCTAGGAAACCACAGAAATGTCATCGCACGCAGCATGCCATGCTGTAACGTGTGGCCGTCAGCTTGTGCAAGCCTCACAGCTTGAGGCAGACTGGGATACTATACCCTCATGTAGTGCTATGAACAATCACCGTTCCCCCCACTGCTACACACACACACACACCATTTCCACATCAGCAGACGGGAGCACAAAAATACAATATATTCATTCTCTCATGAAAAAGGAAAACAAATTACACTTCTGCCTGACAGCGGCAGAACGCAGTGAGGCCAATGAAATTTAGCTGTTCCCTCATGACTCTTGCATAATGCCAGCAACAGCAGCTGTCACATATGGAACTCACATCACTGTCATGCAACATCTCTGACATCGAGTCATAGGGACAGATTTCTTTTTCTCACTACGAATGCATCTAATATTTGTGTCTCTAAGCAAGACAAAATGTATTGCCTGTGTAAACAAGTCCATGCCAGATTCTTTAAAGGTGTTTAGATCTGTATATGTACCAATGTCCTGCTTCAAGTGAAAGATGATGGAGATAAACATAGCATGTGTCTTGTTTGTGCTATTTTGGCCCCTCAGGTGGTTCGCGTGGTGTAGGCTTCATTCGCTTTGATAAGAGAATAGAGGCTGAGGAGGCCATCAAGGGCCTGAATGGACAGAAGCCCTCTGGAGCAGCTGAGCCCATCACGGTGAAATTTGCCAACAACCCGAGCCAAAAGACAAGCCAGGCCCTGCTCTCGCAGCTTTACCAGTCCCCCAATCGCCGCTATCCTGGGCCCCTGCACCACCAAGCCCAGAGGTTCAGGTAAAGCCAGCCAGCCAGGCTGCAAACCAGAAACTTCTTCTAAAGCTATCAATCTTCTATAATTCTACTGCATGCCGTCTCTAGAGTCTTATTAAGCCATTGAGTAATATACATCACTAAATTGGTGGTGGCTCTGTAATTATTAGGATAGAATAAGATCCGAAACTACAGTAGTTACACTGTTGCTTAACTATAGTGATGACAAATGCTCGTTTAAAACTTAAATGCATAAATAAAATAGAAAAACAAAAAACAGTAATTCATTAGGTTTCTTTAAAGATTAATAAGATTAATATGTATAATTTTCCCATTCCAGAAAATGGTTTTGTTCACCAGTACATTATGGCCACAGATTTTATTTCAAGCTTGACACTTGGTGATCAAGACCCTTTCTGTTTGAAAAAACATATTAAAAATGAAAAAGTTGTTAAAAGCTTGTAATAAAAGATAGTGGCCATTCATAAAGTCTACATGAAAATTCTCACACCATGCTCTCTCCCCCTCTGTTCCACCAGCCCCCATTAGCCACTGTATACAGCTGGCTAAATTACACACTTTCACTTATTATCAATGTTGTATACCAAGGTGGAATTATTGGTGCATTGTTAACATCTCACTCATGAACAAAAACATCACACATTAAATGAAAATCATTTACACAGATCAGCCATAACATTAAAACTTACCTGCCTAGTATTGTGAAGGTTCCACAGCTCTGACCACAAGATCTCTAAAAATGTGAACTGGTGTCTGGCTCCAAGATCTTTAGCAGCATATCCATTAAAAGGGAAATCTTATACAAAATTCACTTTTTATTCAGCCTCCAGTGTGTGCGTGTGTGTGTGTGTGTGTGTGTGTGTGTGTGTGTGTGTGTGTGTGTAGAAAAAAATCCCCTGCTTTTCTTCTTTTTCATTTTTGGATTTCTCAGGTTTCGAACAAGCCAAACAGATTTTCTTTTATTGTGGCCTCATATAAGGAGAGCCCCTGCCCCAGATTGTTGCTCACCTATGCTTTTCTCTGTGGAGGACGGATTAGCAGTAGCTCATTTACATAAATACTGCACTTAAAAGACACTCTTTGGGTGACCTCTAATTTTAAATAAATAGTACTTGTTAATATTTGTTAAACAAATAATGTAATATGGGACATTTAAGTCCTATAAGTTGCCAGGTGGGCCCTCCATGGATCAGTGTTGTTTATCCAGAGTCCCCTAGATGCTCGATTGGACTGAGATCTGGGAAATTTGGAGGCCAATTTGTTTCTCCAACCATGCCTAAACAATCTCCTGCTGAATGAGGCCACTGCCACTAGGAAATACCATTGCCATGAGGGGGCTGAATTCAGTGCAGCTATGCTAGCTATGTTTTGTCCTTCCTTGAACGACTTTTGGTAGGTAATAACCACTGCATCCCAGGAACACCCCATAAAGACTCTTCTGGCCGTCACAATTTGGCCCTTGTCAAAGTCACTCAGATACTTGCCCATTTTTCCAACCACCAACACATTGAGAAGTGACTCTTGCTGCTGAATATATCTGATCACCTGACAGGAGCCATTATATTGAGGTAATCAATGTTATCACACTTGACCTGTTAGTGGTTTTAATGTTATGGTTGATTGGTGTAATTTGTACTACACTCACCTGTTGTGTTTGTCATTGAAGGACTCAGGATTATATGTTAGCATAAACGTGTCATGCTTGCCAATTACCAGTGTAAAGTAATGCCAGTGACAGTAACCAGTAATTAATCCCTCTTACATCGCAAACAATTATAACTGAATAGATATGAAAATGATGTCTTACATTTGCATTAATTATCTAGCCACACAAAGGTGCCATTGTGTTGTCTTTGTTTGGTGCCATTCTGCAAAACTAGGCTCAGATAGGCAAGCAAATGTCTCATGACGGAAGCCTTCTCCTGCACCTCCAATTAACTCATTTACCCATAGTGCAACCTGCCAAGCTAATAATGCTGGCTTGAAAAAGCGAACTTTTCCTTGTTATGATGTATTCTAATATAAAATGCCAATCTAGTTCCACATTGCATTTCTGGAGGCTATTTCTTGTTCTTAATAAAATTATTATTATTTATTATTAGTATTATTATACATATCTCTCATGTTTGCACAAATCTATAAAAGGCTTTTAGGCATTACTCCGCATAATTCCACACCTTTCAACCAATGCTCATACCCTTGAGGTTTTTCTGCTTTACTGTTCTTCCATTCATCTGATGTTGCCATGATAATTCACTCACTCACTCATCTTCTATACCGCTTTATCCTGTAATCAGGGTGGCAGTGACCTGGAGCCTATCCCAGGAGGCTTAGGGCACGAGGCAGGGTACACCCTGGACAGGGTGCCAATCCATCGCAGGGCACGCACACACACACACTTTGGGCAATTTGGCAACACCAATTAACCTCACCTGCATATCTTTGGACTGTGGGAGGAAACCGGAGTACCCGGAGGAAACCCACCAATCACGGTGAGAACATGCAAACTCCATGCACACAGAAACGGGAATCAAACCCAGACCCTGGAGGTGCAAGGCAACAGTGCTAACCACTACACCACCGTGCCGCCCGTCATAATAACTTTGCATGTTTTATCACACTTTCCTCCTGTTGACTTTTATTTAGTTTCCAAATTTCTTCTGCTATTTTACCTTTTGCCTTTTTACTTTCGCTGCTTCATTGCATCCCACATTTAAAGATATCTCTCTGTCCTGCTTTTCTGATCTCCTTCACATTAAACATAACCTTATTTAGTTTATGATTTACAATAGATGACATTGCTGTTTACAAGACTCTGCCACCCAACTGGCCATATATCTCAGTCCTCCCTCCCTTTTTTGTCATTCTCTCATCTGGTCTTCCTCCCACTCTTTTCTGTTTTATCTAAATGTCATCACATTTGTTATGGTATTTATGTCTATGCAACCTAACCTAACATACATTAATATGACATTTGATCCTCACTCTAACATGACTTTTTTGCCATTCAAGCTTCACCCTTTCTTTGCAGTGATTTATCTCACATTCCCAAGGATTGCTTTTTATGATTCCACAAGTACAAGATTCACTCTTCATTCTCCCTCCACGAATAGTTACACAGACTTTTAAAACTGTCAAACAGCTATCCATAAACTTTACTTTTTCAAGCCGACTTGAAGTTTGTAACTGATTAGCTGGTGTGTTCCCCACAGACCACAATAAAGCCTTCATTTAGTATTGTCACTGCACTGTTCTTGTATATTTGTTATAGTGAGAAGATCAATATGGCTACAATCACATACAGTAACTGAGGTGGCATGTGGCAAGTGTTATTTTGTTTTTTAGTTCTTGTTTTTTTTTTTTCAGTTTAATCATAAATATCTAACTTTTTAATAATAAAAAAAAAATCATGTACAGTAGGTAATAGGTGGTTACCTGAGCATAATCAGAATAAGACTTAATTTAAATTGAATACATCACTTGGCTGCATGTATTTCATTGTCATTATCCAGAAGTCAGATTCATGACAACAGCAGCAAACATAAAGTAGAGAGTGGAAAGCAAACATAAAAGGGAAGGCATAAATCATCAGGGAACACACAACACAGTAGCTTAATTGTTAGTCATATGGGAAAACCTGTGAATAAAGGCAAAAAGTAGACAAAACACTATATGATGCAGTTACAAAAAACATTTTTTCATTGATTGTGGCACAAGTAGATCATATAACTTAAGTTGCTGATTTTGAAATTATGTGAATAGATGCATGTTTACACTGATGACACTTAGTAAAGCATTGGTAGAAATACAAGATTTGAAAAGAAAGGTCTGCACCGTACAATCAAGCTTCTAATGTGAACTTTATTTATCTGGATATATATATTGTGTGTGTGTGTGTGTGTGTGTGTGTGTGTGTGTGTGTGTGTGTGTGTGTGTGTGTAAGGAAAAGTTTGAATAGTCAGAAAGCATTAATTACCCCTGTCGGCCATCTTGAAGATTCTTAATAGGAACATAAGACAGGGGCAGGCCTCATGAGCCATGGAGGTCGAGAAGTGGCCAAACAGACGGGCACCCAAAATGAGAGTGACTGATGGGTATGAGAGTCTAATGCATCAGTCCAGCAGGTCACCAGGGCTAATGAACAGACTAGAGAGAGAGAGCTACCTTGATTTAATATCCTATTATGTCCTGTCTCAAACTTCATTCAAATGTCATATTAAATTACTGAACTTTCCCCTTGCGTTAAAAGGTGTACACCTCTGGAGGCATTGCCATTCATACCGTCAGCATATCATCTCTACATGAGCCTGAACATGTCATAAATTTATTCTTTGATAGTTAATTTGATGTTAATACATTTTCTTTGTCATAATGCTTCAAATCCCTTTTCAATCATCTGTCACAAATACGAAACCATTACAATAACAGTTCTCACCATAGCCAATAATACATTGGTCGCTCAGTCACTCAAATTGGTGGAATTCAACAATAAAAATGATAACTATATCCCATATTTCTTGACCTCTGAATACTAACTTTAGAGGTCAACTTGACTTAGACAAAACGATTATATAGTAAAGCGCAACATTTTGGACATGCTCTATTATGCCACCAAAAAAAAAATATATATATATATATATATATGCTTAGGCCATAAAAACATTAGTCTCTTAGCCTTAGGCTGTATTAACTGTGTCTCTAAGTCTGTTAGGCATCAAGTAGGCCTTCCAACTAAGAGTTAGTGCCTGATTCTTGGCTAGCATAGTGATGAACAGAGTAATGGGCCCTTCCTGGATGGGCATCTTCTTAAACAAATCAGGGCTTTAGCATTAGTTCCACTGGGTGAGTAGACCATCTGCCTTGCATTAACATCAGAACCCTCCTTCTCTTCACAGGCTGGACAATTTGCTTAATATGGCCTATGGCGTTAAGAGGTAATTAAACTTCACCAAATGCCAGATGTCCATGTTGAAAAAATTATTTCCTTTTCATTTGATTCCTCATTTTCTGAAGTCACTTGCATCTGATTGAGTTCAAGGTTTTTCCCTGTCTTAAGTTTGATTTTAACTTGATTCTGCTTGATTTCAAACCACCAACCACTCTAGTCTTTACAAATATTTAGATTTATATTTCATGATTTTAGTGGAGTATGCATTGTTTGATTCTGATGACTGTAGAATTTTTGAGTTTTTGGTCTTTTCTGTGTTTTACTGTGTGTAACTTGGAGCTGTGGTTGCCACAGGATTCAGGGTCTCAAGCCCAAACTCCGCCGAGCTCAGTATATTAATATTTACAACAGTGCAATTTGCCAACATTCCCAGCTGCTCTAAGCCCTAATGCATTAATGTAGGCAGGTCAAAATCCCTTAGGGGGTTTATACGTGTTACTAGTTACTCGTTGTTTGCTTGTTTCTCTTATTTTACAGCAGTTTTTACAGAGCAGGCATCTGTAAAGTTTCCTGCAAGCTCTAAAGCTGCTTTGGATTGAAATGAAATGACAAAAATGCCAAGAGGAGCAGTGTTGATCAGTGAGTTTTAATAGACACTTCCTGCCATTCGGACATAAAATCTTATTCCGGCACCTTTAACATTCTGTCCTATTTTGTGGATGAAAAGGGTAGAGTAAGGCGGAGAGGGGTGAGAGTTCTCCTGGATCCCTGCAGGAAACAAGTGTTTCGCTGCAGATAGCATAATCTCCGATCACCTGGGTTTTGCTCATGTACAGTTTTGCTCCTTTTGTGCTTATGATTTACTTAATATTTCAGCCTTTCCTCAACAAATTGAATGTGTTGTGATGGAGGATATTGTCCTAAAATGACTATAATGTAAAACTTTTCTGTGTCAGTAGCATCATTGTGACAGTTTGTTACCTATATCTGATAAAAGTCTGAAAAAGATTTGCTCACCGTAAAGTACTTTTACTTACTTCATATAACCAACAATGGCTGCCTCTTGAAATCACAGAACACAAATTATAGCAGTGAGAGGTTTGCTTGTTTCTCCTCTTAATGTCTTTTTAGCTAATTTGATCAGCATATTCAGACATTTGTGGGAGGCAGGAAAAAACACAGTAATTACAAAAGCCACAAGGTGAATCAAACAAACCCATATGATAAAACAATATATGCAAACAAGGAAGAGAGTATTTGAAGCGACAGCCCATCATTCAAAACAGAGAGACAAAGCATGCAGATTATTTACTCTGAATGTGATTAGTTGTCAAAGCGGTGAAGACAGCTGTGTAGAAATCACACAATCCTGTTTTCTTCTTGCTGAAGCACAGGGTTGAAGGAGGTGCTTTGCTTTTTCGTGGAGAGCATGACAGTAGGTAATTAACAAAGGAATCCAAGCTTGTGGAAGTGAACAGAAGCAGGTGAAGGTGGACAGTGCGGGAGGGTCAGTCGCTCGTTGCTATGCAACTCCTTGTCCAACAGTTGTGGAAGATAGAACAGAGCATGCTCAGCCCCGCTGGAACAGACAGGAGCCTCCTCCATACTCGTGCAAAGCTGGGCTGTCCCTCACACAGTTGTTCTGAAGATGACTGGCATCTAAATTACCATGCAGCCTGTTTTTTGTCCTCCCCACCTTTTCTTTTCCGAGCTGAGTAATGGCACCGGATTCATTATTTACACAGAAACACAGTGTAATTGAAGTTATGAGATGGTTGCTTGTCATGGAACTTAAGTAAGCTGATGCACTATTATACGCCTTGTTTGCATAATGAGACATGGCCGGCGCGACACAAAAGGGAGAAGAAGCAGGCGTATCGACTTTGCTGGGGCACAGCAGCTAAAGCACAGATGAAATATCTGAGTAATTCTTGGCAAAACAAGAAGCAGGGAATTGGCTGGCCCTGCAGTCTGCACAGCGTTATCGATCACAGTCATATACTGCGGAGCTGGCGGCGGTGTGGGTGGAATACACTCTGTTCCCAACGGCAGACACCTAGAAAGCATTGCTTGCATTTTCCACCCGCTGACTGCTGCTTTCAATCTCCCAACACCGACATGCACACACACAAATGTGAATACACACACACACACAGACACACACACACACCCTTCTACTTGCTACCTACAGAAGAAGGTTTCAGCAGAGACATCTGATCTGCAGCAAGGCAGAAATCTCAATTAAAGCACGCCCAATAATGCCTATAGTCATTTCTGGAGAGGTGGCATACGAAATCAACCTTTTATCCAATTTACCTTTTATTTAAAGTGGAACTTTCTTTTAAGCGGAAAGGCAATTAAGTGAAGTCAACTGAGCATTCAAGTCTCTGTATCAAGAGAAAGAAAAGAGGCAGAAAAGGAAAGATTACAAGAGGAATGAGAAGAGATTTACTCAGTTGCATTCCAAATCTCCAGTGAATTTGGGAGGTATTAATGTGATGAGTTCCTGCAATTTGGGCTTTCCAATAGAGCCACTCAGGAAGGCAGTGAAAGAAAGGAGCTTGTATTTGTGTGAATGGTATTTTTTATACGGCCCTCCCACAGTCTAGAGTACAGCCTTTTCAGACAACATACAAAAGCGCCATCCTTTCAGTAATAAATAGATATTGAATCTCTCTAAACCGTCATAAATCAGGAGCAATAGATTCAAAGATGCTAACATAACAGAGGGGCAGCTTGTAGAGTTAATGTGGTGTTCTAATGTGCCAGTGATGTGCAGCCTTGTGTGTTAAACCTGGTACAAAACAGCTAAGGTCATTCAGCCAGCTCTTTCCAATTATGCTTGCAAAGCAGTGCAAAACAGCTTTTTTTTTCCTCTAAAACAGAGCACTCACTCCAATTCTCTCTCCCTCTTTTTCTCTCTCTCTCTCTCTCTCTCTCTCTCCACTTGTCTGTCATTTTCAGGTTCTCTCCCATCACCATAGATAGCATGACCAGTCTAGTAGGGATGAACATTCCTGGGCACACTGGCACTGGCTGGTGCATCTTCGTCTATAACCTGTCTCCAGACTCAGACGAAAGTGTGCTTTGGCAGCTGTTTGGGCCATTCGGTGCCGTCAACAATGTCAAGGTGATCCGAGACTTCAACACCAACAAGTGCAAAGGGTTCGGCTTCGTCACCATGACGAACTACGACGAGGCGGCGATGGCTATCGCGAGTCTGAACGGGTACCGGCTGGGTGACCGCGTGCTGCAGGTCTCCTTCAAAACCAACAAGACCCACAAGTCCTGAACTCCCTCTCTACTGTCGTGTAGCCCCGTTAAACACACCACTACTAACACCCACCTCAGCCCACACAGCTAGTCTACAACAGACAGGAACACAACCAATCCACCAACTAAACAGGACTGGATATGGCTTATAATATAACTTTGGACCTATAAGCCAATGTTGCCTAAGTATTACGAAATTGAAAATGGAAAATATTAATGATTTGGAAGACCTGTATATGGTACAGGCATTCTGTTGTATATCCTTTTGGTTCTAGTGGTTGTTCCTTTGATTTCTCCTCTCTGTAAACAGTAGCAAAACCAGACCGCCCTTATTTCAAAGAAGAGAATGCCTTTCTTCTGATTGTACTCTCTTGATTCAGGTTTTCCTTTTGTTCTCTTTTAAATCCGGATCCACTGTCGTTAGTAAAACACCTCCCTGGGAAGAGAATGGGAGGGGGCTCTTTTTAACAAATCGGTGATCATTCATTCATTTGTTTTGGTGTATATTATTAAACCCCCCCAAGTAAATTAACAGGGATGACACCATCCCTTTTCTCTAATGGAAAAGAAATTTCTAACATTGTTTTGTTTTGTACTGCAAACAGAACACATCTTTCCTCACGAGGGATCGGGAGATAGGGAGAGGGAAGGGATGGGTTTGCACTCCTGTTGACAAAACAACACACACACACACACTGTTGCCAAAGAGAAGATCTCTTTGCTTGAAAATGTGTTTAGAAAAAAAAATTTAAAAATAAAGAGAAAGAAGATCTATTTTTATAAATAATGATTAAAATAATAATTATTGAAGAATTTTTACAAGAATCTGGATTTGAAAAAAAGAGAAAAATATTTTGACTGGCTAATTAGGGGTTGGGGGAGGGGTCAGGTGCCACCTTGTCTTGTTCGTTCTGCCGTGGTACTTTTTAGGATCAAAGGTTGTTTGTTTTTCGGGGAGAACCGGATTGGCAATGGTTTTGTAGACGGATGGTTTTATCAAGGATTGCAAATTCAGGCAGGTAATTTTTCATAGCACGTAATTGTTTAACAGCAATCCCCTGTAGGCGAGGGATAGGGTCTTCCCAGGCCTGAGGCATCCTCACTGTCAAGAGCCCAAAGTAAGGCCACACATTGTCCACTCATTTTCTTTCCATCATCAGTCTTTGGAATATCAGTAATACATGTACACACTTCTCCATTTAGGAAACATACATTCTTATGGTTCCTTTTGCTCTGAGTTCGTGATAATGCATTCGAGATGTAATTCCTTTAGCGATCAACTGTAGGTGCTATATTACATGGGTCATATCTTAAATATCCAAGTTTGTTGTTCTGTGTGCTATTTAGAGAACAAAAAAGAAACTTTAATGTTGGCATTAAATTGAGCTGCTGTTTTTATTTTTTTCGGTTTGTTTACTTCGATTGCCGGCCCCCCGTCTGGTTCACCACAACGATGCCAGATGAGCAAATCTGGGCCTTGTAAGAATCACTTAACAACTTTTCTTTGGCTTGCTGACATATAGGTTACTTGCTGAGTGTACAGCGTTTGTCAAAATTAAATGATAATTAGCTAGTTTTGTTAGTCTAGTATTTGTTTCCTCAAAGGATCTATTACAAATGTGTCTTTCTTTGTTGTGTACAAATAGATGATATATAGTCTACATTTGTTTTACAATATCTATATCTATCTGAGTTGTCACTGTTTTTTCGTTCAAGCTTGTCTTTTTTCATATGAAACCTTTATGAAGTGATGGTTCAGTTAATTAGAAAACTCGTGAGGAATCCTGTTTAATATGTTGTCATGTCGCTTGTGGAAAAAAAAAAAAAAAAGAAAAATTGGACTCATTTTTTTTCTGTTTACCGCCGCGGCAAAAGAAACCTTAAAAAAATAGCTTCTTGGAAATATGTATTTATTTATTGATCGATTGGTTGTTTTATTAATTACATTATTTATTTATCTTGATTATTTATTTATTTATTTGTTGTTATGTTGTCTGTGTTTTTGTGTGATTCTGGTACAGGGAGGGGGTGTTTCTGAGCTAAAGGGAACAAACGACTAGGGGAGATGCTCTTCCATTAGTCCTGTGCACTGAGAAATTTTAGTACGTTTGTGCTTTGTACCAATATATCAAAATTACAATATAAAAAAGTTTAAAAGTCAAAAACTAAAAAAATGTCAAGAGGGTGAGGCTCTTCCCTTATTACTAGAAACAGTTACTCGCTATGCATAACCTAGTCAATAGTTAAATTTGCTATTGCTTTTTTCTTGTCTTGTTAAACATAAATCTTTAAATCTTTTTCAATAAAGTTTAGTCTTAATAGAATGTTATAACAGTTGTTCTGGTTCAATATAACCTGTGATAAGTTTGTGTAGTTTTAAAAGCCGCTTCCCGCCCTCCCTCCACACACTACCGTTGCTTTGTGATCCAACTTTATGCAAAAATGTGGGTCTTAAACATAGTTTCTCATGGATTTGTATGGCATCCAATGTTTTAGGCTCAGCTGCCTTGATTTGATTAATTATATGGTATGTCAGTTGTTTGAGTATTATTCATTGCATTGGACCAATCAGTGGAGATTAATGCAATTTAATCTTGAGTTAAACTAATTCCATCATTTGCATATGACATCATAACTCCAAAAAAAAACAAAAAAAAATAAAAATTGACGCTGATTGTACTGGTTGAAGTGGGATAGCTATAAGAAGATGATATTTGATAGATGACACCCATTATATATTTTCTAAGATATAGTCTATTTTGAGAGGTAAATTTAGTGAATGGCTCTTTGAGAGTATAGCATCAGCTCATGTTAAGATAGAACTTCTGTGAATGTTAGAGAACTTTTAACTATTTAGAAGCATTCATACACAATTTATCATTCATCCATATGTTCAGAAATCAATCCATCCTCTGCTCCATGTGCTGAGCGGTAGCACAGACCTCCTCAGACCCCACCGCAGGTGGGAGGTTAAATTATGCAACGACCCCGGTAGAATGTTGTTCTGATGTATAAAATAATTTCCTACGTCACTTCCTCCTCTTTGCTCATGGCATCACCCTCCATTAGTCTGTGTATAACTGAGATCGAGTGAGTGCGTGTGTGCGAGGTGAAAGAGTGTATGCGTGTGTGTGTGTGTGCACGTGTGTGTGTGGGGGGGTGAGGATGTTTGGAACATGGGGCCGTGCCTCTGTGGTACGTGCCCGAATCGCTGTGGCTCACTTTCTCCCCCCGTAGCGCCTTATAGTGGCAGCCTGCCAATAGGAAACCAACAGCCAGTAGTGTAGGAGGGAAGGCCAAGTGAGGAACAAGGCTCTTGTCATTTTTCATTTTCTCCTGAAGATGTGTTTGTTTACTATCTGAGAATCTATAAATCTTTAAAGACAAAAAAAGATTAAAAAAATGTTCACTGGACCAAGCTGGTCTCTCCTATTTATGTTATTACTTAACTATCAATTATTGATTACTGTTATTATGATTAATATTATTCTTATTATTCTTATTATTAATCAAATTACTGCGATGAATGACTTCATGTTATCCTTGCTAGTTTAGATCATTTCTGAAACTGGAAAACAAAATATGGAAAAAAAAATCTTGCTGTAAATGTTTTTTTCTTTTTCATAAACTGTTGTGTTTGAATTATTTGTACTTTTGAATGTTGGGACAATAAAATGAGGTGTTCAAAGCTGTGTGGTCTTATCTGGTGTTTTAAGCACGGGTATTCTAAATCTATTGTTCAAGTTTCCCTTTGCATATTACTTGAGTGGCTATTAAATTTTCCCTCAATTTCACAGACTAGGAGACCCAGACCTTTTAGGTATTCATTGAAGATCTGCTCTACCTGCAACCCGGGCAGAACTAAATGTCACTTGAGCTACTGCTTTAGATATGAATTTGATGATTTATCAAAATGAGTATAAATGCCACGGTTGCCAAGGTCAAAATCAAAGGCACGGAAATATCGAGTGCATTATTACATTAATACACTTTCCTTAGTCAATAATACATCACAGTTTGAGTATTTGAGAGAAGTGTGTGAGCATAGTGCCCCCTTCCTGAGAATTATTAAAAACAGACACACTTCAAACGCCAAAGCCTTTTTACCAAGTATACCAAGAATATCTTCTAAACTTGCTACCCATTTCAGCTCGGTACTGTATCAACATATAATACAGTCGACTAATTAATAACGCCAAGATAGTAATTAACATTGATAAGCTATATTAAGCAGTTATGAAAAAAATAAATGACACTTGAAGTTGTTTGCTCAGTGTGTGATCTGTGCAGCAGATGATGAGGGAACGAAGGAGAGGACAATGAGGGAGATAAGTGGTCCGATAAAGTCCTTCAGCCTGTCCAAGCCTCTCCACACTGTTAGAAACTTAATGAGGTGAAAGTCTCATGAACAACAAGATGTGACAATATGAATCACTCAGCATCCCCTCCTTCTTCATAGCACAGATGTTAGAGTGTTAATTCAACAAGCGAGCAAATGGCAAAATATCAACCACATTTGCAGCGTGACAGACGTCTTAAGGCGGCGCACATATGCGATGACAATAAGGCGGGTTTCTATTCTGTAATGCTTTAAGTGCTCATAAATTCTTCCCAAATAGACTTCTTAAATTCCTTCAAAAATTCTCTTTATCTCTCTCCTGCTACTAGCACAAAACAATCTGCCACACGCAGTTTATTGTAAGGAAACATCAATACAAGAATTGTGAGTCATGGATAGATTGTGGAATCGATTAAATATTTGAGCGTTGCGATTTTCTATTCAAATCAATTCACCAGCACTAAGATTTACTGTATGATTTATTTTAAGCAGCAAGTATTAAAAACTACTTAAAGTATAAAATGTTGAAATTAATAAAAGTATAAAATGTTTTGCTTGTGTTGCTGACTGTTTAAATGTCACATCCCATAAAACAAACAACTTTTTTCGCAGACAGTTGTCTGCTGTACACTCCACTGCAGGAGGTGGCGGGATTGCATCAACCACCATAAACTCACAAGAAGACTCAATACTGTTGCAAAATGCAAAATGCAAGCAGTTGTATTTTCTGCAAAAGATGCGATATTTGTACGGAATTTGTCAAGTGTAGACCGTTGATTATTTGTAAGTCAGACCTGAATTAATTTCAAAAGTGTGAATCAATTCTGAATTGAAAACTGAATTATCGTGTTTCTTTATAAATGCACAACATTACGTCCCGCACTGTGTAGGTTCCTCTTGTCCTGTCAGGGCAGTTCTGGCCTCTCAGCACACGACTACAAAAGACCTCTGGGGGTGTGCTGTGGTGTCTGTCACCAGGACATTAGTGGTGGATCCTTTGGGTGCTGTGGATTGCAGGGTGGCACATCCATGGATTGGGGCTGTTTGTCTGGTGCATTCCATGGATATGTGGTCAGGTTGAGATCTGGTGAATCTAGGGGCTGGATCAACAACCTTAAAATCTTGGTCTGTTAAGCCCCATACATGGCAGGCTGTGATGCACCAAGTGTTCTGGTGCTTTTCTATCATAGCCAGCATTACCATTTTTCAGCAAGTGTGCTACATTGCCTTTCTGGGAGATTGGACCAGACAGGATGACCTTTGGTTCCCCAAGGTAAAGATGAGTCTTAGGTGCCCGTGAAACTGTCATGCATTATAACTGACTAGCGTAAGTACCCGTCACTGATAGGAAAAGAGTTGGAAATAGTTAAAAAGTTAAAGCTAAAAAAAATCACTGATTAATTACATTAAAGCTGATCAGCTTATTTCTCTCCTATTTATGTTATTACTTAACTATCAACTATTGATTACTGTTATTATGATTAATATTATTCTTATTATTCTTCTTATTAATCAAATTACTGCGATGAATGACTTCATGTTATCCTTGCTAATTTAGATCATTTCTGAAACTGGAAAACAAAATATGGGGGAAAAAATCTTGCTGTAAATGTTTTTTTCTTTTTCATAAACTGTTGTGTTTGTATTATTTGTACTTTTGAATGTTGGGACAATAAAATGAGGTGTGTGGTCTTCTCTGGTGTATAATTAGTGATATTATTATTTGAGGTTGAAGCCAACGTACATGTCTGTCTGCTTTTCTGTACGGTAGAACTCACTGCCTAACTTAATCAAATAAAGTAATACAATTTTTTAAGGTTCTTTTGTAAGAATCTTATGCTTTGTTTACGCTAAGTTGTACTTCTTTCATTGTCAGGCAAATACACTCCCTGTTCGGTAATCAGAGAGTGAATCATAGATTTTTAAAAAAACAAAAAAGTAGGTCAGATAAAGATTAGCGCATATTATTGCTCCAATGACCTGTGTTTTGTCTCATAGCGTCACGGTTTTGGAACAAATGAGACAAACTGGTTTTAACTTCCTGCAGAAAGAATACATTTATTCAATTTATATATATATATTTATCAAAAATAAATTGAGTTTTTTTTCGTAGTGTCCTATAAATAGTGGTACTATATAGTACTATTATAGTGGCCTACTTTTCTTTAGAGTAGGCCATGCTGTATCACGCTTTTGCTTCTGTTTCTTGAGGATCTTGTAGGTGCATTATGGTCGTTTCGCATACTTCTTCCACATACTCTGTCTAAAAACAGTAAACCTTTGCGTTGATTGGCTCTGTTAAGTCATGTGTATAGTCATGCCAATGTACAGACAAAACCTTTTTTTTATTTATATAGATAATCAATGGTATTCAATTCACCTGGCAGTGGTGTCAGTGTTGTAGCTATTCACGTATGTTTATTGTACGTTGTCACGCTTATGAACAGATTCAATGAAATGGCAGTGTTCTGGCCACACTTTATGATTAATTACAGAAGTCAAAGCAAAGCAAACTGCTCTTGGAAAATATGAAGAGGAACTTCTACAGTAGAATACAAGAACCTAATTTAAATATTAAAGCATTTAAATAGTATATTTACCACAGGGCTTTAAACAGTTGTTCATGAGAGGACTTTGTTAGCATGAAACATGTTTGCTAGGGTATACACAGTGCTCAGGAGTCAAGGTGCAATTCACGCCAACGGCATAACATCTTAAACATAAAAATCAGCACGAGGAGTTCGCCGTGGGCAGCATATACAAGTAGTAGAAGCAACCCAATCTGTAGCAAGCTCTGGCTAGGCAAGAAAAAAATGTCTAGGTGAGTGAAAATAACAGATGTTACACTGTATACAGTTTTCAATTGTTTTTCATGCTGATTCCATGAAATCATAAAACATACATACAGCAGTACAGAAGCACAGAAACAAAACTCTGGAACCCTACTTGACCCGAGGTAACAAATCTAGCCTGCTATTTCACTTCATTAAAAAAATCAACTAAACTATAAAGCACAAAAGAGAAAGACCTTTAGGGCGAACGATGGATCGATAAAAGATGTCCAGTATAAGCAGATTGTGAAAGGAAGTCATAGGATGAGTCTAGGACATGATTAGAGCAGCAGTAGTTATTATAAAGTTCTTCAGTATCCAGGTGAGATTATCCACCAGGGTGGCTATTAGGAATAAGATTGTTTTGAGGAAGTGCAAACCTTAAGTGTTGGATATCATCCACAGCAGCAGAAGGTGAGTCACAAGTGCAAACAAAAATAGTGCATCAGGATGAATCAGGCAGCTCCGGAGGGCAAGTGAAGCGACGGGATCTGGCACCAGCGTCATATCAGTCAGCAGGAGTGTACAGAGGAGTGATTAAATGTCATATGTTTTATTGTTTTACTGTCCACAGATCTTCTTATAGTGTTCACTATGAGATTTCCCAAGGCAAAAATGTATATCAATCTACACTTAATCATCTGGAGGAAAAAAAAGTTAATGCATTTTTATGTAAACACCTCTTCAATATACACTTGTGTGCTTTGTCCTGACTGTAACATCTTAGATTCATTCCGCGTTTATAGGAATATATACTTCAATTATGTACCACACACTATGTCAAAACATTATGTGGTATGTGGTCATGGGCACAAGTACCGACCTACTTTCACCTTTAACAGTTAAAGTATTACAATTTACTACATATACTGTAGTAAAACCTCCCAATGCTGTTATCGTCTATTATCAGCACTCATGGAATGCCTCTCATCCAATGGGACTGCTCAGTCGGAACTATCTGTTGTATAAGAAGAGACATATCATTACTGACATTTTAAAAGAGCAGTGTCAGTCCTGCAATAGACAGAGTCTTCCTTCATACCCTAAATATTTTCAGTCATTAGGATTTAGTAAGGCCAGTAGAGACCTCAAGTCTGCTTTAAAACATTTTAAAGGTCTTCTTAAACCGTCAAAGACTGATCAATAATTAGTTGACCAGGTGCCACTGTTATTCTATTGACCGCGTGGCAATTGGAAAATGTCAATAACATCGATATTTTTGGTTCAAATTACCCAAACTATAGTGCTGAGTGTTACCAATGTTTTCTAGTCTTATTAGGTATACAGTCTAGCCGAAATATATAACACACACTCCATAAAAGGCTATAGAAATGAACCAGGCTTTTTGTTACACATTTAACATGTTGCAGCTTTGTCTGCCCATTAACTCTGCCCCATGTGGCTCTATAATACACATTAAAGAAGGATTCTCTAAAGGACTGGTCAGGTCTACCTGAGTGTGTGTTTACACAGATGACATGAAAGCCATAACCTCCAGTGGTACTATACACATCCATTATCACTTTCTTTCACTATTTTCCTAGCAGTCTCTTGTATGCCAGTCCTAAAGACAAAAGAGCAGCTGGCAAAAGAAAGATCAATTGTCATGTCTAGCTTCATTGATGTGATTATTTATAAATATCCAGGTAAAATATTGTTTTCGCGAAACTAGCAAAAATAAAGATTGTTTTTTCATAGTAATTTTAAGAATATATTATTTTTCTCTCATAATTATAATAACCTGTATTGAAATGAATCACAGTTATACATACAGAAGACAAATACACTGGCACCCACTGTACAAGCCTCTGGAGGCAGTGTTATGATCTGGGGTTGTTTCAGTTGGTCACGTCTAGACTCAGGAATGTTATGTGGCAATAATGTGAAGTCAGCTGATAACCTGTACAGACTGAATGACCAGGTTACCCCACCAGTGGTTTTTTTCTTCCCTGATGGCACAGACATATTCCAGGATTTACATTGTGACAGAATGGTCCCACATACTGTAAATTGGCCACCACATTCCATCCCAAAAGTAAATCTACACATTCATGCAAATTTGCACGCTCCCCGGATATTTCTATTTAAATTCTATGTCAATTTCCACCACAGGTTCTATGATTTCCATATTTGTACAGCCAAATCTTCTATATTTAGTGCAGCTAAGTATTTTTTTTATATCTTTTAATATTTTGTTCTTATCTTTTATAGCTATACTTTCTATAGCTAAAGTTTTTCTTATTTTATTTCATAATTTATTTCTTCTTGGTAATCTTTTTTTTAAGGTCATGGGCAGTCATATATGCATTTCACTGCATATCGTACTGTGTATGACTGTGTATGTGACAAATAAAATTTTAATTTGAATTTAAAGCTAAATGCTGTCGAAAGAAATATTAGAGCATGTGACTTTTGTTTGGCCTGGCACTGAAAATAAACATTTTAGTTTAGGAAATACAATTTTACTTTCCAATGATTCCTTTTTAGACAAAATGTTTAAAGCAATGAAGATCAGACATATGTTTAAATAATGCTTGCAATATGGACCTTTATAGTTCACTATGGTTCACTATGGTTCATTAAATGATGCAGAAAAACTAGTTCATGCTTTTATCACCTCTAGGTTGGACTATTGTAACGCCTTACTGTCTGGTTGTTCAACTAGGTATATAAACAAGCTTCAGCTAGTTACTGCTGCCAGTGATCCAGACCCCCTCTGCCCCCTGGAGCTGTCTGACTCATCCTAGTGTCCTGCTTCTGGTTGGAGATCTCGTCGCATGGATCCCCCATGTGGCCTGCCTAGGATGCATGTGGTGACTGGGGAAGGTTCCACTTTTCCACAAAGTCGGTCCTGTCTTCGGCTGATGCAGATAGCCGAGGAAGGACTTGTGACTTCAGTCACTCGATAGTTCAGGACTGGAGTTTCCTGCAGTCTACCCGAGCCTCCAGGAACAAACTGGACTCCATTTTAACTTAAACACATCTCCTGTTATACTGAACTTCCAGTCTTACACAGTATGATGCAGATCAATCCCTGCTATCCGTTTGACACAAATGAGGATGGGTTCCCTGTTGAGTCTGGTTCCTTCCTATTACCATCTCAGGGAGTTTTTCCTTGTCACTGTCGCCATCGTCCTCGGCTTGCTCATTTTGATTCATACACGTTCACATCTCATACAAACTTAAATAATTCTTTTGATTGTGTAAAGCTGCTTTGCAACAATGTCAATTGTTAAAAGCGCTATACAAATAAAATTGAATTAAATTGAATTGAATATAGCGCCAGAAAGTAAACAAGCTCACACTCATGTTCAGTTGTGCTCATCAAATTAGAATTTTACTAACTCTCTATCTCTCTTGCACATGCCAGGAATCTTTTTCATGTTCTCCAAGATCAGATTTGAATATCTCTCCTCAGCACTCACTGTTTTCCACCATCTGTCACAGATGACAGTGAAGTCTCTGGGCCAAACCTCAATTCAAAGGCCCCTGAATCCTCGTTCTGCATTCCAAACACACACTGAGGCAGGACCAAGAGCCAGGTCTTCAGTCATCTGCCACACAAAAGCCATCCACTACAGTTCGTGAGCCCATTGGCACAATCACCAATAGCCTTGTTTTTTACTGCCATAGTCTGAGGCACCCTTTAGACAAATGGTTCATCAGCTCAAGAAACTTGGATGCCAAAGTGGCTCATGGTAATATGCTTCTTAGCAATGCAGAGTTGCAGTCTGATTCAGCTTTGAATTCTATCCATGTACTGTAAGGCATTGCCTGTATGTGCCATCTTGATTGTCTATAACATTCACTAAGGTTATGGCTTGTACTATTGAAAGGTGAAATCCAAGCTGCTTGAGTTTCCTCACTATCTTCTATATAAATAAAAGAAAGGGTTTGTCTGTACATTTGTCAAAACCCGCTCTTTCAATGCTATCTTTACGTTTCATATATTGGGGGACCCAAAACCAGAAAAATTTCTGTCTGTTTGTTTGGCCAGATTTTATTACAGCATCATGCAAAACTGGCTGAACAAAATTTGATGAAACTTTGCCAGTACTTTGGTATTTGTCTGATTTTTAGCCCGGGCCATGAATTAAATCAAAATGTTGAGTAAAGGTGCAGTTATGAGCAGTTACTGTATGTAGCAGATTGGAACATCAAGTTTTGACTGCAAATGCTTCAAACTGTGGGTGCATCTTAAGTTGACCGATGGACAGTATTTAATGGAACTTTTGCAGTATTATTTACTAACTATTATTAACTATTATTAACTCTTTGCAGTCTGCCTGAAGTTTAACCTGCACCATAAGCAAAATCAAAATATTGAATAAAAGCGTTGTTATGAACAATTTTGCCAGATTTGATAATCTTCTTTAATAAAATCTTCTAAAAAGCTACTACAATAAGATACTATACTATATACTATACAGTATATATGCAGTATAT
>JAOVVA010000032.1:5894660-5938787 GCA_028565275.1 Leiocassis micropogon | reverse complement strand
GACTTATATTTTGAATAAATTTGCTAATGTGACTTTTTAAAACTGTACGAATTCTGTATATCCAAATTGCTACTAGATATTGCAACAATTATTTTAGCCATGTCTGCCTGGTGCAATAATTTGAATTTTACACATACTGTATAAGAGAGACAGAGAAATTGTCACATAGCAATTTTCAAATGATAAAATACACTTCCTGGTGTCAAAACACCTTAGTTACAATTTTTTTTTTTAAACATTGTATAGGAGTCCACACAAAAACAAACACAATCTTATGTTCTATGCTCTTATGGATTTTCACACCTGTCAACACTATAAGACCGGTTCAGATTCCTGCACGCCAATGAAAATAATAGAAATGGCCAGCCTGTTGCTGAAAATCCAATATGGCATCAGCAATTCGTCTGCAGACAAAAACCATCCCAGTGCAACCCAGGGGTGGTGATTAAATAAAGCATTAACCTTGAATCGGAGCTGACACAAGCAGTCTAAAACCGATGGCCATGATACCACTGGGAAGAAAAGAAAGTGGTTCTTACTCTATTTCCTCTTTGTTCCCTATCACTAATGATGCATCATCATCTAATTCAGATAATGGTTCTCAAATTACAGCCTGTGTTTACCCAAATCTGGTAACTCTACAAAGAAACAGCAAAAAGCCATTAAGCACACTGCAGTTGCAAACAAAAGAACAATTTATCCCAGCATCATAGATTTGTGGAAGGGAGAAATGTAGGGGATGTAGGGGATTTTTTATTAGAACTAGTGGTCAGGGATGCATACAAAAAAAAAACACATCTGTGGTAAGCCCCATTAAAGCTGTTCTGGCAGTTTGTGGTGGCCCACATCAGAGAGAGAGAGAGAGAGAGAGAGAGAGAGAGAGAGAGAGAGAGAATACTAATTCTCAGCTGATGCCTAGCAAGAATTGCATACTTTACTGTCATTGCCGACTGTCCTGTATAAGTAACTTCATTTCTGGGTCATCACCAGCTCGCCTCACATTCACCTCTTATCAAAAACACACACATGTGAACCCCTTCTGAATGCAAATCACATTTCTCACCTCCTTTCAGGATCTTTTCATTATCTCAGCACTTTTACAAGCACTTTAGGCACAGAACGGCCAAAAGGTTAAACTCAGATTAAAGCATGCATCTTAATAATTGCTTATAATAATAATTTTTATACTGATGTTCCGGGAAAGTGTACTGTTATGGGACAATAATAAATAATAAATCTTACACCCTAACAATATGCCATCATTAACAATTTTGTAGCTATGAACCTCACTAGCTATGTTTCCTCACTAGTCTGTCTTTTTCCCTCTGTTGAACTTAAAAGACAAAAAATGCACACTGTCAGGTTATTGAGAAACTGCTAAATATTCTCCAACTTGAATATTTTCAAACTCTTCCAAGGCTTTATGAAACATATTTGCAATTTTATTGACCATAGGGTGTTATATAATAATAGAACAAATAATGTACCAGAATGAATACATTAAGCACCTTTTATAGATATGTGTAAAACCCGTATTGAAGATCCCACACTCAATACAAGTAGTCCCCTACTTACGAACGAGTTCCGTCCTGGGAACATGTTTGTTAGTCGGATTTGTTCTCAAGTCCGACAAAGGGAGTCCTATAAACCTTTGACACAAATATACAATATAAAGCATACCACTTGACTAAATCTACCCCTTTTTCCAACACTGCCATAATGTGGCAAAAAAAAACATAACAGCACCTAATTTCTCAGCGCCTTTAAATCACTTTTAAATTCTTTCAGCTGTTTTCCACTTTCTTGGACTGTGAACTCTGTTTTGTTGAAGATTTTCCAAAATTGGGATTATTCACATTTACATTTAAATTTAGACATTTAGCAGATGCTCTTATCCAGAGTGACTTACAAAAGTGCTTTGTAGTTTTTATCATTGAATAGATCCTTACACTGGGTTACTTGGTATTAGACCAAGTACTGGGTTGCAGTAGTTCAGTCTTGAAATAACAAGGGACTGAACAAGCACCTGAGTAGCCTGTGAAGAAAAAAAATTGAACTGCTGTGCTACAACCTTTTCTAAGATTTTGGAGATTAATGGGAGATTGGAAATTGGCATACAGTTGAAACAGGTCAGGGTCAAGTTTCTTAATCAGGGGTTTAATAACTTGTGGTTCAGAAGATGTAGATACATAGCCATTGCTGACAGGAGAACTGAGTATTTGTAAGAAAGGTTAAGTTATCTCTGGTATTATCTGTTTGATACAGATAATACCAGATATTATAATAAAAAATATATACATATTTATTTACAAGTCTGAAATTTTCACTATTTTCATTCATGAAGTCCTTACTACACCAGTATGTTATTGATGTGTATGTGTTCGTTGTGGTCTTCACTACAGTATTAAATAAAAATTAAGGATTATTTTTGTTATCTTCTGTAAGAGTGGATAGAGACATACTGTAGATAGAGACCTAAAAGCTTTTATATATTTCAGGGCGGTCTCCTTGTGTGTGTGTGATCATTATATCAGGTTGCTAGTTTTCTTCTGTCAAATTATTTTTCTTAAGTGGAACTACATTATCTAGATTGTAACGGAACACTGACTCTAAGTATTCAGTCGCCTGATTGAGTTCTGTGGGGTCAGGCGGTGATCCAATCATAGTTGCAGATTACTAATAAAGCTCAGTGCGGTAGCTGATATAAATGTCCGTTTAAAGTGATAGCTTGGCAAAATACATATATTATTACTAAGACACACTTTAAATGAGTTTAGATCTGATATAAGTTCAGAATGTGGAAATGTCACCATATTGTCTAAATTTAATACGAAGGTTAGTATTAAATCCAGAATATGACCACCTTTATGATTGGGTCCTGTTATGCACTGATTATCCCCTATTAAGGCTGTTCTCAGAGTGTTTTGTGCATTCTCAAAATAAATATTAATGTCTTAAATAATGTATTATTTGTCAGAGAAACAACTGGCTTTGAGAGAAAATCCGCAAATTTAAAAAGAAATTCAAGTGTATGGCCCTGAGGGTCTGTAAATAATAATTAGCAGAACCGACTGGACTTATTATTTGTCATTACATAGCTTATTTTAGTATAAAGATCTTTAAATGTATTACATTTGTGTCCATGTTTTTGGATAATGGTTTAATTATCTTTATTAATAACTGCAATGCTTCCTCTTGTACCAGTTAGATGTGGCTAACTTTTGTAGTAATATCCGAGAGGACTGGATATTAAACCTTAGCTTCATTTAATGCCAATGTTAATTCCAAAGCCAGCAAGAAGTAAGGCAACAAAACTATAGCATGGTTTGACATAATCAACTACTTAGTCAACTGAAGCATTTAAACTCAACAATCAACTGTTCATGAACTAATAACTACAGGACTTTAAATAATGGGAAAAAATAAAATAAACTCAAAACAAAGCAAAAACTTTTTTTTTTCTTTTATATTATTTTGTCAAGTAAGATTAAAAACCTGATTTAAAACTAAACTAGAGTAAGTGGAGGAAATATAACACACTGATACCTGCCTATCTCTATGCATACAATTCTCCAAACATACCGAGAGCAAAGAGAGTTATATTCATTTTCAAGTACCTCAACTAATAACAAATAAACTAATAAAGTTCATTAACTCTGATGCATGAAAAACAGCTATAGTATATATAACATCCCTACAGACATGAGATTTAGTGACTAATATTTGAGTTAATTTCACTATGCAGGTGATCTAGTGTATTCCCCTTTGCGGATGGATGTAATTGCATTTGTGGGTACTATTTAAAGTGGAGACCATTTTAAGTGATCGGACCAGAGGTGTCGTGTGAATGAGCCACTTATACTGATAAAGCAGGAGAGCTAGTGGTGGCACGAGGCAATGGTCTGGCCTTTCAATAGCTCTCCGGTCCTGCTCCATGGGCCACTGCACCAGGTTCCAGTGCTTTTAAAGCCCTTCTGGCAAAGGCTCTTTGAAGAGGGCCAGGAATGTGAACTTCTCTACTACACAGTTTTTACAATCAGGCCCTGCTACAATTACAGAGGAGCAGTCCTTCTCAGTCTTGCAGTGTCGGTCAATTATAATCAAATTGAATGAGCAGCTTAAGAGATACTACAGATCTTGACCCCTCTGATCATACTACACAAAATACACTGACTTTACAAGTTGTTCTGCTAAGTACTGTAGTTTTTAATGTGCACATGTGATTTTCATTTTCCTACCGCTGCATATATTCGGTTTGGATACAAAGCCATTCTCTCATATATCTAATATTTACCTTTTCTGTCATTTCACAGGTCTTTTGCACTCCATGTTGCCATGATTTGCTTAGCAACTAAGTAACTCTGGAAATTGCAGCCAGTGTGAGATAGCATCGACATGCTGATGTTTCTCGGCAAAACCGCCAAAGCAAGTGCTTCCTTTGCCGTTAGCTAGATAGAAGCCACTCTGGCTGCAAGATCTCCATACTGTATTGAGCTGCTATCAAATTCACTGACCTTCATTTCTGCTCATGCCTTGCAAATGTAATCAAGTGGCGCTCCTTTCTAACTCTCCTTCACATTCTCAGCGTAGCGTAAAGGCAAGTGTCTCATACTGTACGTGAATCCAAGGAAGATGTATGACCTCAACCTCTAACATATACCGAAGACCACTTCATAAGAACCTCTGAGTGCAGGGAGCAAGCATGCAGCCACAAAGATCCATGTGATCCAAGGGAGTAGATGATGGTGACTTATTTTTGTCTTTATCTCCCTTTCTATCTATTTTTTGGAGAGGAGGAAAGTAGGGAAACAGTCGACTTTGGTATTCCTGTAGAAGGCAGGCATTTGGATCATTTGGAAGCAGTTCACACAAGCACAGCATGCCCTGTTTTACGCAAGCACACACATACACAAACTCACACACACTTTCTCTTTCTCTCTCATACACACACACACACCATCCCTCACAACCAGCAGGTGAAATTCTGTATGCATGGCAGGGCCTCTTGGCTGCAGTGGTAGTTGCTAGGCGACAGCAGAGGGGAGCTGACATTAGGAAAAGCAAATTGACCACAGGAGGGCTAATCTAGCATGAAACAGGAGCTGGCCAGCCATTCTCCATCACTGGCCAGGATTAGGAGTCTGTTGAGGGGTCATCATCAGGAGCCATCCTGAACCTCTGTTCTTCACCTGGATTTCACACGTAAAATTCCACATGACTGTATGTTCGTAGATCCATTTTGTCAAACGTACATCTACAAATGAGGCTATCCAGCTGTGGAAAATAATCGGCCTGGCCACTGAGCACATCTGGAAATTTTCCCTGATTGGATGAGGGATGTTCTCGTGGCAGTAAGCTGATTGAGTGACAGCTCTACATATCAGGGTGTGTCGATGGGAAATGGAGACGGGCAGACCACTGGAGTGCAGTCAAGTTTAGGTCTAGGTTTGTGCGGTCTAGCAGTGGAGAGCACAGCGGTGTCTGATGATTCTGCCTGATGATTGACGTTCTGAGAGCCTTAATGATGCTAAAGGCATCTGTCTGACAGACTGGTGTCTGCTACCCAGACGGACTCTGCTGGGTAGTGAGGGGGGAAAGGGAGATCTGCATAGGCCCGAGAGAAGCCAGAGACATGAATCTGAGTGACTGCAAGAGGTTAAGTCAAGGACAAACAGTGTCACATCAAAACTGCAGGCAGCAGGGCAGACTCCAAATGATACAGATATTGTCCAACATGTGGTACAGGACAGTTGAGGTGGCTGAACTCTGAGCTTTACAGCACACACAGTTCAGCAGTTAATGGAGTGGGCAAGTAAAAGAGGGAGAGAGAGAGAGAGAGAGAGAGAGAGAGAGAGAGAAACTGCACCCCATAAGAAAGCTGTGTGAACAACGACAGGCTCTAATGAGAGCCTAGTTCTACCTCCATGACAAAACAACTCACTGTAATGATGTGGTGGGCTTCCCTGCCTGCTGCTGCTAGTAGGGGGTCTCCTTCCAGTCAACACACTGCCCGTATAATCACAGGTCATCAAACACACTCACCACAGCCTAACAAAGCACCCCAATCAACTACCCATTACTTAGATTAAGAGCCCACTGTAGCTGCATTACTTTGCCTCTCGGTGCCTTATCAACTCAACTTCACATATGCAGTAATTACAGCACTAGCAGGAGTTTTAAGGACCAGCGCACCAAGGGGTACAATGTGTAGTTAATGGCTTTGGGTTAACACAAGAACATTATACTTGACATGTATTTGAAACAGAAATAAAAATTCAATAAGGTTCATACGGTACGATACAGTATGTTGAGTGTATTAGGTGGAGTTAAATGACAGAATGGTAGAGGAGACAGATTCAAGTCTATTACAAGTGAAACACATCAAATAAAGACCATGAAACGAAATGAGGAGTAGCGATAATATGGCAAATACTATGTTACAACAATAACAGAAAATGATATGAAATAAAAAGAGCTAGATGCTGAGTGCTGTACAAGGTGTGACTTAAATATGAGTGCCCTTTAAACATAAAACAGGTGCAGTCGTGTGACATGACTAAAATGATCATGACACTGTATTGTTTCTAAAGCACAATATGTCTTCAAAAGGGGAAGCATGGACAAAATGAGCCCAGTCTCCCTCAAAGTATGAAGGCGAGGAGTGGTACCCTTGCAAAAAGGCGGATGAGAGCGCGACATCCTCCACACAGGCTACTGCAACCTTGGGCTTACTCTTTGGGGACAAATAGATAAAGCTTTACATTTCTTACATCTTTAAACATAAATATATATTCTCATGAAGCTGCTTTGTGAGAATGTCTATGGTTAAAAGCGCTATATGCATCTGTTTAATGACATCACATTAGAATTAGAACATAAAATGGAGAATGATCAGACATCAGGCTCAGCAGTAGACACGCATTTGTACATTACAGCTTTATGCTTTTTTTTTTTTTACTTTGTCTATGCTAGCCTATGAAGTTACTTACTTCATGCTAGCTTTTGTTTTTTTACCAATGCCAGAGCTTGAACTTTAATTGAACAGATAACTAGGCCATTTATAGATGGGTCAACAATGTAGGGGTGAATGCCTTCTCTTTTGGCAGGATGGCAAGTTTTTTTTTTTTTTTTATTATTTGTTTAGGTAGGAGGAAGATATAAATTTTTTCCCTTTGTAATATGGAAGAATCATATTGTTTCATTCTCTGACAACAAGCTTTACGTTCTGCATTCATAATACCCTTAATTAAAATAGTAAAATCTCTTGAATGGTCTCTTTAATTCCTGCTTTCCCCTGGCACAAAAAGAACTTGTTTTAAAAGATTAAAAATGGCTGGAAACATTATTAGTTCTTAAAAATCGTAATATTATGTTTTTGTACTAACACACATTCTCAGTGTTTTAGAGATACACACTGTACATAAGTTTAAAAACCCAGAGTGAATACATTAGAATTTGAAGATCTAGATTTGAATAAATTTCATTAGATTTTGACTGCCACAATTTTCTATAACATATTCCTGATCAAAGTCTAATTTACAAGTGTTTGACAATTTTGCCTGTGCCTTCATTAGAAAAGAAACCGCTAAGATAATATTCAAATCATATCAGATTTAATTATACTGTCTTGCATTAAGCATATATTACTTTTTTTAAATCACAGATAACTTATTCTCTGCCGGAAATATTAACTTGTTTTTATGCTTTTCCTTTCTCCTAGTAAAAACAATGGAGAATTAATGCCGCTTAGGGTTTAAAATTCAATAGTGAAATTAATTGAAAAACCAGATAGCAAAAACTCGATTGTGCTGTGCAGAGAAAAGCTCCCTTTTTTATATTATAAACTCTTTTGTGCTTTTGAAGTTCACCTAACAATAGTAGTCTAAGAGATTGGCAGTTTAGTGGAGTTATTAATGAGAAGTTTTGTTAGACTTTCCATGAGTTAGTGGAGAGATCTTTTTAAGAGCAAGTATTAAGATGATACTCTTGATTGTATGGCTTTTTACAAATTAACCAGCATTTGACACTTGAGTGCCAGAGTTTGTACTCATCTGCACAAAGCAATCTACAGGTGAGTCACACTTGTTCAGCATTGCATTAAAAAAAAAAAATCATTAAACATGCCCTAATCCATCAGTAAATTTTCTAGGGTGCTTAACAAAGGTGGCATTGTGCAGTTGAAAATACCAAAAGGGTGCCAAATGGAAGTCAACAGGTATATGTGTAGACGGACACAGAAAAACACACTTACACAAATGATCTTATAAAGAGTGGATGAGCCTTTTGCAGCCACTAATTGGAGCATGGAAAAGAGCATCAGCAGCGTGTGAGGATGAGTGGCCACTGGGGGCATCGCAGAGCGCTCCGGGAGACTTGGGGTCATTACACCACTAATGGAGCCATATGGCCTGCAAAACAAACAAAAACAGCCTTTTCCCCCTTATAATAAGGTCATGGAATGCCTTTGCTTATTTGGATTGAGACCAGCGGGAAATTGCTAGAAACATGCAGCCATTTCAGCATGGTGTCTTGCGTTAGTAAATGGATTTATTTAGTGGGCTGCGCCCTCGGCAAAGGCAAACGTTAAGTTGTGCAAAGTGGTGGAAAGTAGGGAGGACAGCTGCAGATTGCAGTGCAATCACTGTGGGGAGAATGGCTCAGCAGAGCAGTACGGTCATGATAGCTTGTAAATTGGAGAATTAGGCATTTAGGTGGCAAACCTCATAAGCCAGTTTTTGAATATAGCACTTATGAACAGTGTGAATCATCTATTCATAATGCATTATATATTCATTCATGTCACATACACTGATGAGCCATCATATTATGACCACACACCTAATATTGAGTCGGTCACATCTGCCACCAAAACAGCCCTGAACCATAAAGGCATGGACTCCACTAGACCTCTGAAGGTATGCTGTGGTACTGTATCTGGCACCAAGCCGTCAGTAGCAGATCCTATAAGTCTGCTGTAAGTTGAAAGTTGGAGCCTCCATTGATCCGGCTTTCCTTTCTAGCACATCCCACAGATGCCTGATTGGATAGAGGTCTAGAGAACTCGGACACCTAGTCAGCATCTTGAACTCATTATTGTGTTCCTCAAGCTATTCTTAATCCATTTGTGGAGAGGGGAGGCCTCAGTATTCTGCTGAGAGAGGGCACTGGCATCAGAGAATGGACTTTCCATGAAGGGGTATACTTGGTCAGCAACAATGTTAAGGTATGTGTCAAAGTAACATCCACATGAAGGGTAGGACGCAAGGTTTCCTAGCAGAACATTGCCCAAAGCATCACACTGCCTCTGCCGCCCCAGTTTGCCTTCTTCCCATAGTGCATTCTGGTGCCATCTCTTCCCTCGGTAACTGGCACACACAGACACCCAATCAACCAGATGATGTAAAATAAAAAAAATATTCATCAAACCACTGTCTTCCATGGCTCCATGGTCCAGTTCTGATCGTCACATGCCCATTGTAGGTAGTTTTGGTGGGGACATGGGTCAGCATGGGCATCCTGACTGGTGGAGCGGTCACTGACAGTGACAACCCTGTCACTGATTCACTGACCACTGCAGTCCAGGAAGATTCCAAAAGAGCTGTAGTTTGGAGTTGCTCTCACCCAGTCATTTATCCATCATAATTTGGCCCTTATCAAATTTGCAAAAATCTTTATGCTTGCTCATTTTTTCTGCTTCCATCACATTAAATTCAGGGACAAAATATTTACTTGCTGCCTAATATTCTGGGTGGGAACTGTGTGAGTAAAATTTACATTATTGCTGAACAGTTCAGTTCATAATGCATAAGAACAGTACACTTGTATAAATGCCCACAAATAGTAATGTATCACATTTAGCAAAAATAAATGAATGCAATATTAATGCAATGCATTATGAACATAATATACAGTATAGATATAAAGTGTTGTTTAAATGCCCACACAGTGTTAGACATTGGATTATGTGTAAAGTTTTAGACACAATGTTATATTACACTTTAACATTCATAGACCTGTGCAAGACATTAAACATAAGATATGTTTGTTATCCAGAACATTTATAAAGCGTTATGAATACAGGATACATAAGAAGTATTCCCTTAAAGTTTACTTTAATAAAATGTGTTTTATTATACTTTGCAAATAAAATTTTACGCAACATTTTACACAACTTAATCTCTTAGAATACATACATGGGGAACCTTATCTATAAATAAGATGGCTTAATCAGCAGTCCAGAGCAAAAAGCAGAACTATATATTTTCCCAAGACCCACACCATAATTCAATACCAAAATAATTATCTCAATCATAAGATTAATAGTCTTTTAGTTTAAAGTTTAAAGATATTCAATACACTGTTTTAAGTTCCTAAACTTGTCCTTATAATTAAATTGGGTTTGTACTAAGAACCAGGCCAGAACCAAAATGCTTATTGGGCTTTCTAAGTCAGAAAATCTGTGGCACTGTGACTTAAGCAGAAATATGTTGTTAACATTTACTGGTAACCAGTTCCATGTCAGATCATACTTAATATAACCACACAAACTTATTGTCAGCCCAAATCTTTCTGTTAGCACTGAAAGCTAATAAGCGCTGATTTTTACGACAATTTTCTAAAAGAAAATCAATATCATCAGGAGACTCTATCTGACAAAGTACTTAAAGATATAATATCAGCAATAATGTCACAAACTAACCGGAATGATCAGAAGATTTAGCACACTTAGCGGTTAGCCCTTTGTAGCGTGGATGGTAACCCAAACGCGGAAGCAAGCGAGTAGGCAGGATAACCACGCAATTTAGTCTAAGGACTCTCACAGAAGGGGAGCAAGGGAAAAACACAAATTTAACCCGCGTCCTATAAACACACACTCTAATCAGAAAGTAGACCCAAGAAAGTGAGTACTCACAAAATGGCAGACGGACGATCTGAACCGACATGGGCGAACTCAATGACTGAGCGATGTGAAGCGCCATCTTGTTTCCTTTTATGCTTCCTGTTTTGCGACCGTACTACTTCCGGGTCCTAGTGCCAGTCGCGGCGCGGGTGTGTGTGACAAATAAATCCTGATATAATAAATAGCAATACTGTACTTGGCCACAATGTAAACATACAGACCCTTAGTGTATATAACTAACATAAAAGCATTGCTGCCTTTAAGATGATCAAAACGACTGCAGTGAGCATATTGCTCTACACAATGCATAATGGCTATGACCTTGTCCTAGGAGATCCTGTTTGGCAAGTTGAATATTTTTCACCATTAGCTGCCCAATCCCCCCCAGCTTTATTGATAACACTATTATTGCTACTTGGCTGACTCCAATGGGTCGGCCTCCAAGGGTATGATTTCTTTTGAACACTTTGCTGCTTTCTATTTCTCACTCTAGAGAACTGTGTGATCTCCTTTCTTATTTTCTTCTTGCTCTAGCTGGACGTAGGCTGTTAGTATTGTCACACTATTTGTTACACTCTGAATTGTGATAACCTCTTAACATGATTTTAACTCTACTTCAGGGGGTGAACATTCTTCTCTGAGAGGGGTTCTGAAATATGGCTGATTTGACATTGTAGAGGATTAGGCCTGGCATCACGTTGTTGTGGAACTCCAGACTGAATGTGTTCATTTCTGGAAAGAGTTTGTTAGAAACATATTGTGTATTGTGTATAAGGACATGAACAGCTGACTCCAAAAATTGAAGACTACATAGTAAGCTAAAGTAAGACCCCATGAAATGCTTGCTAGCAAACAGTCGGAACAAATAATGGCTTGCCCTATGGCCCAGAGCTTAATTCAAATCCCTGTTATCCTTGGCCAGGAGTCCAAAAAATTAAATTGTCTATACTCTCTCCCACCAATCACAATGATGATAGTCAAACTCTGCGATGCATGTATAATGGAGTGGATAGAGCTTTTCTCTGAGTGTAACACTGAGCCATGATACAGCATTAACAGCTGATGAAAGAAATAGAGTTGTCTGGCTTCACTTGATGGAAGCATATGATAGTCCTTACTTTTCACCCTCCCTCTCTCCATTTTTTTGAGCCACATAAACGAATCGCAACTAGAGCTATACTAGAGTTGAACAAGAGCAATCTGTACACCAATCAAAACATACCACTACCACAAATTGACAGGTCTCCAGGACAATTTTTTGAAAACCTTAGACAAAATGGCATTGTAAAAGATTATTAAATTTAATTGTCAAAAAGAACAGGAATAGAAAATAGGCCTGAAAACCTGTCGATTTGTGGTAGTGGTATGTTTGGCGGGTGTACAAATTTCTCTTGTACAAGAATAGTACATGATTACTTTATGTGGCTCATGAATTTATTTGATGGATTGAATGGATCAATAGTTTGTGATAGTGAGTGAGTGTGTGAATGTGTGTGCTTGTGCCCTGCAATGGATTTGCACCCCGTCCAGGATGTACCCTGGCTAGAGCCCCAAGCCACCCAGGATAGGCTTCCATCCTCCCATGACTCTGTAAAAGATTTGCGAAATGGAGAATAGATGAGAGTGAGAGTCCCTTGATGCACTGAGAGCAAAAGGAGAGAGCATAAAATATAATAGAGGATAGAGTCTGCTTGTACTTTAAGTAGAGGAGTACAGTTCCTGATACTTCATCTAATAGTTGTGTGAGATTTTGTTAAACATAGAGTAATTCCTTTAAAGAAAATAGAAAATTGAGATTTTGATTTTATTGAGAGCAGCAGTGCACGGTGCTGGAGATTAGCCAATTAGCAAAATGCTAATTTTCCAGAAATAAATGTCTTGAAGAGCAGTTTAACAATTTACTGATTAGCTTACTGACTTTTGTGAGCGCAAGGTAGCTACTATTAAGGTTTCAGTGTGTGAACATGTTTGGATTCAGCAGCTAGCACCTAAGCTAGCAATTATTATGTACTGTATTTATTTGGCTAGCTTTTCAAGGTATCAAATTGCTATTAGTATTAGGGTTGCCACCTTTGTCTGAACACAACCAACTGACAAAAAAAAAGACTCACCATCCAATAAAGAGCACATTTTTTGAGGGTTGGGGGATAGTTGTGTTTACTTTAACCAGTTCTCATTAGCGTGTGTAACAGTTAAGCAAAATATAGTCACTAAAATCAGTCATGTATTTTCCAGGACAGACAGTTGAAAAAAAAAAAAGGGATAGTGCTGGGAAAAACCAGAACAGATGGCAACCCTAATTAGTATTGAAAATGTCAAGTGATATCCAGACCTAATCATGACCTGTAAGCTATAGTTAAAATCTAAATCTAAATTAATAAAGTCCAAGGAAGACATTTAAAACAGATTTGGTCACTTCTAGTTACGTGTCTGAAATCTGCCCGAGTTTTATATGATCTTGATTTGACACATGTGACTTTGATTAAAATTCCTCTCTTACTGATTAGTTTAAGAAGCAGGAGGAATTAGCCTTGAAGCCCTTTTGGAGTGCTCTCTACAAGCTTTGAGGAAGTGTCACCAGCTCATCTGTCCGTCTCCATTACAGCCTCTGACTTCCTGAGGCAAAAAGAGGGTAAGAGCTAAGAAAGGTTCTCACACAAAGTTAAGGAGAACTTTGATATAGAATTAGTCATGCAGTAGTATTACAAAGTAAAAACCACAAACCACTAGAGAAAAAGGGGGGAACTCCCCTCATTTCTGGTCCGTCTTCTTTTTAGAAATGTATTGGGCAATCTGATAAGGTTTATTTTTATATTATTAATTTTGCTTTAATATATTCTCTGGTTTATCCCCTCTTTGAGTCTTCCTCTCTTTCAATTTCCTTCCCTCCTTGTCACCACCACCTTAGTCACTCCTTCCTATTCTTTGCTTGTCTCTCTATCTTTTTTTTACCTCCTCCCCCATCAGTCTCTCTCTCTCTCTCTCTCTCTCTCTCTCTAGCTCGCTCCTTCTTTCCCAACTCTCGGCTTTGAGGCAAAATCCTTCTGGGTCCCAATTAAGACTCAAAGCTGCTGTTCTCTGTATGATAACAGCACCAAGTGCTGACAACATGCTACCTGTCAACAAGAGCATCAACAGCCGCCATCTGTTCCTGGGAAAATTGTCTTCATTACACACAAACTCCAGAATGCAGTTCACCCATGCACAGACATCACAGATAGCAGATGATTCCAGGCCAAATATGGCTGAATTCAGGCACATAAGGGCCAGTTATGGCAACAGCAAGTGTAGTGTGGGCCAAAAAATTAGAATATATTAAATCAATTATATAGATTAATTGAACATGTGTGTGTGTGTGCGTGTGTGTGTGTGTAAGTGTAAGGCTCTGTTTGGGGCTGAGAGTGACCAAACCGTCCTTGTTTATGCATGATGCAGAAGAAAGATATTACATCAAGAAAGAGTTGTGGCTAACCAGCTTTCGATCAGTTTATTTGCCACCTTCCCACAAGGGTACATGGGCCAGAGGAAAACGGTAAATGTCTTCATATCCTGGGTCCTTTATCATTTATTATTTAACATATGCATATTTTGGCAGAATTCTACAGTATTCTTAAAAATACACTGTAATTACAATCAGAAAACATACCTACGCTACATATCAAAGCATAACATGTCTATGTTTTGATTTGTATGGTTATTTTACAGGACAGTCTTCCTCATATCGCATTTGCAATTACTGAGTGTGAAAAAAGATGGGTCCCTCTTTGCAAATGGTAAAACAACACCTAATTAAAATACAGCCTTGCATCATAGGTAACCACAGTTGCACCCTTACACCCCTGTTACTCATAATAGCTTTCACAGTTGGAGCAAATTATCCTGAAGAGCTGATAATAGATTTTCTCGTCTAATTAAAACAGATTTTTTTCCCTCTCTGGTCTATTAATCAGAGGATGAAAATGCTTTGTAAGGAAATATGGAGGAGCTATTGGCTCTAAATGGGGAGACTGCTCTCATCTCACCTTATGAAGAAACATGCAAGGAGGACAGGCAAAACTTTTTATCCTCTGCCTTGCTGAACAAATTACAGTAGTTTCGGGAGACTTATTTTCGGGAGACACTTTTCAGTGTCTATCTTTATATTCACCTTTGGAAAAAAAATTACTTGCAGTAGTGATAAATGAATCAGAAACAGCATATAAACCTTATATGCAGTATTAATCCAACTTATCAAACTTATTTTTTTGTTTTTTTTTATGGGTCCATGTTCCTAGTGCTAGTGACCATATGTAATACAGTGGTTCCTCGGCATACAAATGTAATCTGTTATGGAGCCAAGTTCTTCTTTGTATTAAGAAACTAGGGAATACCGTAAATGTTCCGTATTACGAAACTAGGAAATAATGTAAATGCAGATAATCCATTCCAGCCACCCAAACATATTACCAATTTTACCAATTTCCAATACTACAATTATATTTTTGCATATAAAAACAATCAAAACATTTATGATTTCTCTTAGCACTGGCAGCTTTAAAACCAAAGAAATGGCTCAGTTTAATTCTCGCTGTCCTCCTTGATATAATTTATTGGGCCCCATGGTGCTATGTCTTTACTAAATCTTGCACAAAATGCAAAAAAATAAAATTAAAATGTAAAAAATGTGTAAATTAGCTTTGTTTGGCTTTTCACTGATACAAACTTTTGATTGGCTACCGGAAGTACACGCTTAGTGTCTACGGTGAAAATTCACAAGGCAGGGCATTAATATTCCCAGGTACCCCTGTATTGCTTGTTCATGTAAACCACTTTGATAGCACAAAGAAGCTAGATACATTTACAAATTTTTACTGTTCTTTTTGTACAATTCTGTGAAATTACATAATCATAATTGAGAAAAATACTCAATCACTCATTCTCTCTCATTATTTATACCGCTTATCCTGTTACAGGGTCGCAGCGGGCCTGGACCCGATCCCAGGGACTCTGGGCATGAAGCAAGGTATGCCTTGTTTATCGCAGGGCACAAGCACACATACTAACTCACATGCTACCAGCAATTTGGAACCGCCAGTTAGCCCACTCTGCATGTCTTTGGTCTGTATGAGGAAATGCACCAAGCACTAGAGAACATGCAAACTCTATCCACACAGAGCCAAGGCGAGAATCAAACCCTCGACCCTGAAAGTACAACACAACAGTCCAAACCACTCCATCACCATTTCACTAGAGATGGGGGGGGGGAATGATTCAGTGATATATCGTGATTCTTTTCTATGGCAATTTATGTTTTGCCACACTGACTTTAAAATCTATATATTTTTTAAATATATTTTTAATTTATATATGTTTGCTATAGAAGGGGTAAAACGATTGTACCTGCACAGCATACTGTGTAGTAGGAGCGAATTATTTGCTATGTTTATATTATATGTTCATAATTGTAACAAAATCTGGAAAAAGATTAATATCGAATCAGAATATTTATAAAATAGTGATACTTTTGATTGCAATTCAAATCAAATCGTCACCTAGGTATCATGGTAATATTGCATTGGGAGGTCCCTGGTGCTTTCCGTCCCTAACGGCCACACAATTTTTTTTAAAAAGTACTGCTTTATTAATTAAAAAATAAATAAATCATAGCTGCAACCCGAGATTGTTGGGGTCCTAGCAGCTTAGGCATATGACACATGTTGGCATCTATTCCCACATGGGTTGGCTGTGTTCACAACCTGTAAATGCTTTTGTAATTGAAGCATTTTCTTTTTAGAGAGCCTTAGAGATGGCACACACTTCATTTAATTAGAATTAGAACTACAGTCCATAACACATGGAAAAACTACACTAAGATATGCATATTTTAAGGGGTATTGCTATTCTTACTGCATTAAGTGCACAAATTTTTTTTACATAATAATATTAATAAAACTACTACTACTACTACTACTACTATAAATAATAATAATAATAATAATAATTTAACTAGTTTTAAACATAATAATAGTAATATCAATAATAAAACAACCCTAAAAGTGCTCCTGCTGCTAAGAAACCTAACAATATCAAATTGCCATCAAATTTATAGTTTATCTACTTTGTATATAGATTTTTTTACACTTTAAAGATTTGTAATTTAAAGTTTTTTTTACTAGCACTTTTTTGCAGGATATTTTTTAACATAGAACCTGTGTTTCAAATAGATCTAACCATATGTTATAAATATATACAGTATAACTGTTATAAATATAATATATAGGTATTTAAAATATCCAGTGCATTCCATAACACAAACTTGCTTCACACACACACACACACACACACACACAAAGACACACACACAGACACACAAAGACACTCACACAACTTCCACAGTGGTAACAGGGAAAAGAATAAGAGCAAACAATTGGCTTCTTGAACAAACTTGGAGGCTAAGATAGTAAATGCATACCATAGCATAACATGTGGTAAGAGGCATATGCATGTAAAGTTGATGCGCATTCTATTAAGTCTCTCCATAGTCAGAATAACAGCATGGGTAAAAGTAAAACAAGGAAGCACATGAGACTATGCCAGAACTATGAGTAATATTATGAGACTATGAATTAATGCTACTAAACAACAGATAAACACATAGACAAATTAATCAGGAAGTAACATAGAATAAGTGAAAACACAAGAAAGCAACAATCCAATCACAGGACAGGGTGCAAAAATACAAAACATAAGTACTTGTCACTTGTTGCCATTGTAGCGATGGCCCACAGTAATGAATAATCTAAAACTGCATAAATATAGAATTCAAGTTCGTAAATGTATGTGCAGAGATACTGTATATGGATGGCTACCCTTTGAAAGGCAAAAGATGACAACGACATATGTGAGATGTCTGAGTGGCACATCAGAAAAGCATTTGCGTTATTGCCAGCAGAGTTCAAACGTCAACAATGCCACTATCCATGGCCATTGTCATTCTCTTTTAGGTATGAGGGGGGGATACTCTCTCTCTCTCTCTCTCTCTCTCTCTTTCTGCTGTCAATCAGAAAGGCACTAGCCAATCATCTGTGAGAGATGCATACAGTCAAAGGCACATAGTACTTATGGCAAATTGTGTTCCGTTGCCTTGGGATGTTGTAGGACCAGCAGTTCAAAAAGATGGGGAGGTCGGCCTTTTGTATTTTAGAGGGGGCACATGCTTGATACACCCTCCTTGGTTGGTGATGAATTTGGGAAAACTTGCTAGAGGATGAGAATTGGCAATGGAGAGTGGGTTATTGGGTTGTAACTGCAAAAGTAAGAGTATGTATTGGTATGGGCTGATGAAATGTTATACTGTATTATGAATAAGATGACTTTCGTTTTTGTTGTGTGGTTTTAGTCAGATTGGCAAGGAAGGGGTCTATTTATCAAAGCAAGTTATAAAAAGTAATCAATATTTTAATATGTATTATTATTATTATTATTATTATAACCTATAAATCATTTACTTGACATTTTGGTGTCCAGTACAGTATTAAGTTATACAATATATAATCTAATCTATGTGTGGATTTGAACTTTTGAGTCTAAAATGACTCATCTGTAATTTCTGGTATACATTATGGTGTTATTATCTTCTCATTAGTGTAGAGATTCTGGCAGCCAGACTTGAAGTACAGTACTTGGGCTGTTGCCTATTTGATATCTGGCTATTTTGCAAGACACCTTCATAGTTACATAGCATTTTTGACACTAAAGCATCTGTGTTGTAGCTTCATTGTTGTGAGACTAGCTCTTTAACTACCCAAATAGCATAAATCCTTAAATCTATCACCATCATGTCCTCCCAAACCAGGTGTGGTTCATCTCGCATTCACTTACAATGGTATGCATTATGTGTTTCAACCTGGGTAGCACTGTGAAAACTCTATCCCCTAGATGCCCTTGTAGTTGGAGTTGTCCTCGTATGAGTTATGGATGGATTGCAGTGCCAAATGAACCATGCTGGAGTCAAGAGCTGCGTTCTGCACTGAGGAGTGGAAAGGAACACATCTGGTTACCTTGCCATATGGAGCGCTCCTTAATTTTACTGCTCACTCTTGATATTTCAGCTTCACTTTGTCCTTCACTGAGTGTTACTCTAACAGGGTCAAACCTGGTAAGTTGGCAGCAATTCGAAAGAACAGTTTACAAAAACAAATCTTATTTATTATTCTGGTTGTTTTATCAAGATATGTTGTGTATTTCAGTGTGCATTTTGTGCACGTCACATAAAATAAAAAAATTAAAAATCTAATATTGTATTAAACACAATTATGTCCAGATCAAGGGTGCATCTGGCGCAAATACCAGGAGCACTGGGTACAAGACAGGAATACACCCAGGAACTGACATCATTCCATCTGAAAGCACCTTACACACCAATCCGAAGATTGCCATCTAAATGGGAGGTAAGAGAAAAAAACTAAACTAGAAGAAATCCCATGGATACATTTTGACAACATGCAAACTCCATGCAGGTGCATAGGATTGATCCCCAGACTGTATAGCCGCAAGGTAAAATTGCTACCTGCTGCACCAACATGCTACACATAAAACCATTCATTCTATGCATATATTGCATAATTATATGTATATTTCATATACTGTATATATATAGGATATTTTCAATAGTTCTTGCAATTGAAACTAAAATAATCATAATAAAATGTTTTTTGTTTTTTTTTAACATGTACTATTTTGTACATTCAGGTGTACTTATACATGCTTATTAATGGTCAGGTATAGAAAAGTACAGCCTTCTTAATCTAGCCCTCTCTAGAAGGACATTCTCACCAACAATGCCCGAAAACTGATCAGTTTGTGATTCATGAAAGCAAAACATTGTGTGGCATTCTTATAAACACCATCGGGAGCTGCAACAGGTTAACATATTATATTTCGAAAAAATCTCTACATTTCCTTATCCCGTTGTGTGACTACATGCTGATGAGAGTGACATTCAGTTACAGTACACTGAAAATAACAATCAAGGGGCCTCATCACTATGCATCAGCTCTAGTTCCAAAACTACTGCATGAATAATGAGCTAATTAGGCTGATCATGCATTACACACTCATTCAACATCTGTTAGGGGTTTCATATTTTGACTTAAAAAAAAAATAATGCAAGACCCCAAGAACATATGCAAGGGACATGGTTGTACAGACTAGATAAACATGCAGTGTTCACTCAACATGTTTTACAAACATATTTATGTAGTTAGGACTGTTTATGATTAAATAAGATGGTCTGCACATTTATGGATTGTGATTTCATTTGGAACATGGAATAGACCTAGTCTAGCACTGCTACATGGCAGATCCACAGTTTATTTTTATTTTACCATAAATGGACTGATTAGCATTCCCATCAACTTGCATACAATTTATATGTATTTATAAAAACGTGCTAATTATGACTAAAAATACTTTACTGTTTGTACGTTATTGGTCCTGTTTCCTGCTTGATTTACTCCTGCTCTGCAATACAGCGTTCAAATTAGTCATAGGAATAAAACTGTAGTGCTGTAGTACATAACTGTTGAATTCACTGCAGGGACACTTGGACCACACCATGATCTCACGCTCTTGAGCTGTAATAATTCATTAGCTAGTAAAAATCCTGGCCTTAGTAACCTCTTCTAGGAGCCTGTCTTTACTGCCGTGCAGTAAACGCATTGGAACATGTCATTGCTTTGGGATAAAATACTATGTGGGTGGCTATAAATGGTGGGAGAATGTCCTGAGGTTTTCTCTGTGTCTTCTGTCTCTAGATCTTATTTTTAATTAAAGAAAACGTAGCCCACTGAAGACATCCTTCACCAGCTTACATCGATAGACATTTTTATATTTTGCCCACTATTAGGCTGTAAAACTGGTGCTTATATCTAGTTAGAAAATGGGAGCATACAGCATAGAGAAAAATGAAAAAGAGTAGCTCCAGCTGCCTATTTCCCCTCATACACACACACATATATACACATACACACCCCTCCCTTTTCTTCCTACAATCTCTTCGATCTGTCATCCACTGGCATTTACAGCGCATTTCATTCAACCATTCCTTAAGGACAATTGGTTTTCTCCCATGATTCCATTAGCATAAAGTCAAGGCAAGGAGAGATGAGAGCAGTGCATGAGTAGGAGAGGAGCTTACACTCTGCTCTAAACCTGCACATTTCACTCTAATGGCCTCACATGCTGATTCCTTTAATACAACTAAGTGATACTCAGACTGGTTACGCTTTGATTCTGACCATAAAACTTCCCTTTTCTAAGTCCTAATCATGCAAATTTTGAAATTACTAAGAGTGTAAATGAAAAGGCAAAAAAAGCTATTTACAAATAACACTTTTACTGTCCATGCTATCACCAGATGACTTGAATATAATTAAGACAGGTAAACAAATCTAGACTGAAATTGCACTGCAAAACTATATAAAAAAACTTTAAGTTTGGTGCATCATTCAGGCCAAAGAGTGAATCGTGACAGTAAAGTGTCACCGTTATTGAAAATAATACAGCATGTGCCAAAATATATAGTACTGAAATTCGCATCGCGAATGTTTGTCAGTGGGGCATAGCTCCGGCCGCACATGTTCCCAATAGTTAAAATGAAAGTGGTGTTGTGCAGTGGTTGATGGAAATGGATCTCTCGCCGTAGGAAAAAGCATATTCATACTTGAGTATTGTTTCCGCTCATATCCCGTTCCTCCAGATCTTACACCACCCTGATGCCTACTTGTGGGGAATGTTAAAGTTGAGTGTGTTCAAGATCGGCCAAGAACTGTGCTTGCATTACGCGAGCAAATGTTCTCCTTTTGCAGGAATCAGCAGCAACCTTTGTTCCGGGATATGTGTGAGAATCTGTGTGAACGATATGAACACTGTCTACAGCGTGGCGGTGCATACACACGTCAAAAACTTGCATTACACATACCGTGCTAAATCAACATGCTAATAGTGTGTATGTTCATTTCTTTCAGGAGTAATAAATTCACAGATGACACCAAGGTAATATTGTCTGTCTTTTCATTTCAGTACTGTATATTTTGGCGCATAATTTCACTAAAATGTCAGGTCTGAATATTTCAATATTTCATTGTGATTTTTGAACAGAAAAAAAAAATTCATTAAGTATTGTATGTAATATATACAATTTAATAATAAACAGTACAGGTGTGCATGGATGTTGACTTTACGAGTGACGCATGTGTACTGAGAGAGACGATGCATGGGAAACGCTTACTCACAATTCCGCAGCACGCGAGAGAGAAGAACCATTGGCTCAGTTGTGATCATGTGACGCTCGGCAGACAAAGCACATGCGTACTACTCGTATGTCAAGACCACGCTCGTTTATCCAGTTAAAATTTATTTTAAAATTTTGCTTGTCTTGCAAAAAACACTCGCAGACTAAGTTATTCACAATTCACTATTAAACAGCTATGTTTAATAGTGAAAGTAAGAGCATTTCCACAAACACAATACTTAAGGAACTGGGACTATGCAGCTGTGTAACCTAAAGGAAACCACATCATCAGTGGGGCTAATCAGAACAAAAGGCTCCGATGCTGTGCTGTACTGTGGATGCTGTGGACCACTGGAAAAACGTCATGTGGTCTGATTCAACCCTGTTCCAAAGCAATGGGGACATCAGGGCAAGAAGAGAGGCGTAAGTCTGGGTTCAGCAACGGTATGTGTCTAAAAAATGAGGTTCTTTCAGTACTGACTACCTGAATATACTGAATGGCCAGATTTTTTTAATCAGTGGGGTTTTTTTTCTTCCCCGATGGCACAGACATATTCCAAAATGATGATGCCATCTTTGGGATGTGCTGGAGAAGGCTTTAGACAGTGGTCCAACCCTCTCATTATCAATACAAGATCTTATCTTGAATAGAAATTAATGCGACTCTAGATGGAAATAAATGTTGTGACATTGCATAAGCTTATTGTAATGCGTGCGAATGCATGCTGTAATCAAAGCAAAAGGCGGTCCAATGTAATATTAGTTTATAATTAGTTCATTAGTTTAGTTTTTACATTAATAAATGTTAATTTATGCTTTTAAGTATAATTACTTTCTAACCACATAATGAATTAATTAAAATTAAATAAATTGAGTAAATTAACTTCTAGCAAGTTGTCTATCAATTATGTCGATGAAGTTCAAGAGTATATTTAAATACATAAGCTTGAACATTGTGATTTAGAGATGCATACTTAACATAACTAGAACATTCAAGTTTATAACAGGACAATTCTCAAATGTAATCTAATAAACCTAATCGAATCTATTTATGGTAGTACACTTAAGTGAAGTTTTGCTATTCCTAGTTGTTTCTAATTGACTGTATACTTAAGTATGTATTTTGTAAAATTACACTGAAAATGAATTTTTGTTGTGTATAACTGTATCAAAGTATAGACTATTTATTGGGAAATATGGTCTAGTTAGTATAGCAAGTGTATCAGAACATTCAAGTGTATAAAGAATTATGTCTAAAATACAATTCATTCCACCTCCACGGTTGAGGGTTCAATTCCCGCCTTGAGTCTGTGCGTGTGGAGTTCACATGTTCTCCCAGTGCTTGGTGGGTTTCCTCCAGGTACTCCAGTATCCTTCCACAGTCCAAAGGCATGCAGAGTAGGTCTAAATTGCTCATAGTGTGTGAATGCCTGCGTGAGTCTGTCTGCATGGATGGATGCGATGGATTGGCATCCTGTCCAGAATGAAGTTGTTCAAAAATAAAGCATTTAGTATGTATTCAACTATATATAAAGTATTAACACTACATACATACATATTTTTTAAAATTAATTACTTTTTAAAAATACACATAAATACACTTCTATTTAAAAAGACTAAACTTAGAGAAACATTTTGCTGGAAAGTGAATGGCAGTCAATTACATTAATGAATGCTTACATTTTCCTATTCAATATAATAATTAAAAGGACGTTGCTGATCCAATTTATGCAAGTTCACAATATTCAAATAATATAAATGCACAGTAGCTGCTTTTTTATATTAATTGTGAATAAGCTTAGTTACATGCCATGGAAGTTGTAAATAAACTCTTAGTCATGGAATAGTAGCCAGAAAAGAACTGGTTTATAAAACAGGGTTGAAACATGTTAAAAAAGAGGGCTAGCTGATGAATAATGCTAGTGTCAGAAATTAGTGGTTAATATTGGTAGATATTTAATTAAAAATAGTCCAGCACATGCTCTTCATACCAGAGTCTAAATTTAATCATCCCATACTGTGACTAAAGGTGTTTTAGGGGGGGGGGGGGGTGTTACGGAGAGGTCATTGAGATGATCTCATGCTCAGGTTGTCCTGGACTTAATGGCCACTTGTGACAACACATGCACTCATGATCCCTCAAGATGTGGGAGGTCGTAAGTGTGCATCATGGCGGCCATGATGGAGGTAATTACTCAAGGAAATGAAGGAATGAGAGTGAACAGTCTTAAATGCTACAGCCCTTGTACTTTCAGCCTCACTGCATAAGCAAATAACATTCTCTCTCTGCCTAATCAGGCACTTCCCTTTCCTGGGAGCTCAACGAGAAAATGGCCTTGCAGGGTAAAAAATGCTTAATGCGATACAGCTTTTCATTTCAAAGTGGCAGAAAAAATGTCGAGACAAATAAGTGGCTTACCATTTTAATGGCATTCCCTCAGTGTGTGGAATAAAAATGACACATTTCAATGCATTGAAACATCTTAATGCACAATTTATCTGTCAGCTGCACTCCTGGCCACAATAATAATCTTGCTTGTGCACGGGGAGGCAGCAGGCCTAAACCCACTCTATTCCAGGTATTTTCAGTACACAGTAAAATCCTGCGGATGATTACATAAATATTTGTATAGTCTGGCTTGTTCAGTAAAATTAGCTCTTTTAGCACTGTTGCTACAGACTTTTGTATTCTCCCGCATACAGTTAATCACCATCTCAGTGTGGATTTCGGGAGAAAAGAGAGAGAGAGAGAGAGAGAGAGAGAGAGAGAGAGAGAGAAAGAATAAAATAGAAGTTGACAAATTAAGAGAGCAAAATAAATTTATAATAAATAAAAAAAAAAAATTTACTAGCCATGGCGGCACGGTAGTGTTGTGGTTAGCTGACGCCTTGCACCCGCAGGGTCCAGGTTCGATTTCCGGCCAGGTTCGATTCCCGTCTCTGTGTGCATGTTCTCCCAGTGTTTGGTGGGTTTCCTCCAGATACTCCGGTTTCCTCCAGATACTCCGGTTTCCTCCCACAGTCCAAAGATCTGCAGATTAGGCCAACTGATGTTCCCAAATTGCCCGTAGTGAGTGTGTGTATGTGTGCGTGCCCTGCGATGGATTGGCACCCTGTCCAAGGGGTAGCCTGCCTTGTGCCTTAAGTCTCCTTGTATAAGCTCCAGGCCCCTCGCGACCCTGAATTCAGGTTAAAGCAGTATAGATGATGAGTGAGTGGGCGAGCACCAGACATTTTCGTCATTCTCTCAATCTTTATTATCCTCAATATTTGAGGAAACTCTCACCATATTATCACTACGAGATGAGATCCTTACAGACTAGCAGAAATTACAAATAGTACAACACACTCATTTGTAATTTTTCAGTAGCTCAGTAGGTGGAAGTAAAGACGAGACGTGAATATTGTCCTTGTATCTAAGAGTCATAGGCTAGGTATGATAAGGGGAAAGGAAACAAATATTTCAACCGCTAAATAATGGCATCTATAGAAACAATGCAGACCATAGGTGTAAATAAATAAATAACATGTGACACTACTGGATTATTACTCTTGATCAGAATGCTTTGTCTCTAACTCTTCACTATTGCTTATGCTCATCTATCTTTCTATCTGTGGGCCAAGGCATAAACAAACTTCACTGACTGGTTCAAGGTCTATTGACAAATCCTCAGTGGATTTGATTGAGTATTTTCAAAAACTGGGCAAGCAATATGAGACCATTGATTTTCTGCCATATTCAAAAGGATTAAGGCTGCCATAAAGGCAACAGGAAAGGACTTAACTGGGTCATGTGTGCGTGCTAAACTTTGATATCTGTTACTTTCCTTTTATTCAAACCCATTCATCATGGTTGTGCTTCGGAGGATGGATGGTTGATACCTGAAGGTTATCTGTCTTATAGATTTCAGAGGTCCAGCTCCTGCCACCATGTCCTCAATAAGAAACGTCCATTATCACAGCTCCACTCAATCACCACACGACAAGATGAAGGAACTTGATCAAAGTATTAAGCTTTTTTGAAAAACAGAGAGCTGTGGTTAAACCTTTAGATTTAGCGCACTCAGAACTTTTTGGAGCACCACTTTTTTTGCCCCCTACCCTTGGAAGATATTGCTAATAGACTTTGGAACAATCATTAAAATTGTGATGCCTTTGAATGGATTCAAGAGGCATCAGCCATTTGAGAGACACTTTAGAAGTTGCTGTTACACTGTCCACTTGATATGAACTTTAAGGCGTGCCAAGTGTTTAATGCATCAGTATCACAGAGCACTTCCCCTTGAGTCCCTAATACAGCTAGGTCACACTGAAGTGAGGGGATTTTCTGTGTGCTATAATGCTTAGGCTCTGTAGCTTTCTGCTTGAATTGGTCTCCTTCGGCAGAACACATCCGATGCTCCATGAGAATTTGTACAGAGTTAAAGAGGATCTTAGCTTGCTACAGGGCTAAAACTGCCCTGCTTTCCTGGCATGTAGTCACATTCACACACTTATGCTAAACTTCTCTGAGACACACAAGGACAGGACCCCCATCCCTGACAACTCTACAGCTGCCATCTGAGAGACAAAACAGCTTCTTTCTGTCTTACATGCCTGCCCAGAACCTAGCATATGGGAGACTAGAACACAAAGCCCAGTGACTTACTGCAAATCTACTAGAGAGAAAGAGAGTGTGAGAGCAAGAGACAGAGGGAGAAACAGAAGGAGAGAGAGAAACAGAATCAGAGAAAGAGGGAGAGAGAGAAAGAGAGAGCAAGAGACCTGCGGCTCCCCCTGCAGCAGGGCTGTATTTTGGGGAAGATATGAGAGCTGTAGATTTGCAGTATCTAATCCTACACTGCTGCCCCTGCTCCCTTGCATATCCCCAACTCAGTCCCACACTGCCTTCCATCATCCATACCAGAACTCTCCAGTCGAGATTAAACCACAGAGCCAGACAACTAATACTTCAAATAACTCCATTGCAGTGCAACAGTAGAGGATTCGTTTTTCCATCTGCTAAAATGCCATCGCCTTTTCCAACTCTGACTGGCTAATGAGGGATAGGTATGCCTCTCGGTAATGAAAGAAGCTTAAATTGTGTCAGCTCTGATTTGAAGGGTATCAGCAGCGTCTTTCCCTGGGTTTATGTGGAAGATGTGTGCTCAGGGTATTAGAGTTTTGTTGAAGGAATTGCTCCTTCCTTTTCAGGGAAACTCTGAACACACATAACCAGCTGACACCCGCCTCCTGTCACTAACTTCTCTTTTCTCCGCTGCCTTGGCAACTAGGTGTGTGTGTGTGTGCGTGCAAGTGCGCGTGTGTGCATGTGTGTGTGTGTGTGTGTGTGTGGAGAAAGAGAGTTTTCTGAAGCTGGCATCTATCCTATCAGGCCACAACAGCCTCCATCCTGGTGTGCTAAAACTTAGCGCCTTCTCTCCCTTTTTTCCTTCACATATGAATAAATACAAAAATCCCATTAAAAATTTCCAGCAGAATGTTGCAACATTTCTATTGACCCAGATGGATTAAAAATCATCAGAACATGTTTATGCTTCTGTCACACTCATTTCCTCTGGGGTCATGCTAAAAATTACACTGAGATTTCTAATGTGATGAGTTCTCCACTGCCTAAGTCCCTGATGAAGCCACAACAAAAAAAAAGTCTTGCAGAAATCTTACAAACTTTCTCTGTGAATGAGTGAAAGATTCATACAGGCTTCATGTCATTAAATAAATGTGTCAATTCGGTTATTGAAAACTGCAACAACCCGATTGCAGTTATTTTACGATACATCAAGCTCAGCATTTCACCATGTGGAAAGATTAGTAATAAAAGAGATGTTTGAGGAATATGTCTTTTTTTTATTTGAGTTTAACAAAACAGTTTAGCCAGATGGTACAGACATGAAGGAAACAGATAAATCAACAAAATATGGAAGTTAAAATGAGTTTATTTATAACAAATAAAAACACATTAAAACACATTGTTTTCTTACATTGAAAGGCTATTGTTGTAATATTTTTTCCATCTTTGAAACATGTACACGGTCTGTGTGCTTGACGATCAAAATATTTCCATTCTGAAATGAGAAAATCAAAATTTGGAAACAAGCTTTTTTCCAACAGCACTGGTGGAAAAACAGCTTCCAGTTCATGGCAGGCCAGTAACTGGATTACAGAGGTGGGAAGTAACTGTTGTACATGTACTTTATTACTGTACTTTGTCGTGGCAAATTTGTGTGAACTATGCCAATGGCCTTCTGGGTATTTGGTACCTTCCACTCGACTACAATTATAGATCAATAAATTCTTTCCACAACTTAAGTACACATTTTATATATCTGTACTTTACTTGTAGTTTTATAACAGGCGTTTGAGATCAGAAGTGCGGACAGCAAAGGAAACCACACATTCACAAATAAGAAACAAAGAGAGAGAGAATTCTTACCATGAAAAAGCCTACTATGAGCTAATACATTACCTGTACATTTAATATGTAAGTAAATTTACTTCTGTATTTTTACGCAACTACGAGTCTTTAACGTGACTCAGAAGAACCGAGTAGTCTCAGAGAGTGATTTATTCATTTTCTACTGTGCGCGCATGTGCGAAGCATCGCAAAACCTCTGTAGGTTATGTACAGGAAACAGAAATGAGTAGTTACCTTTGAGTCTTCTGGTCCGAATCGTTCGTTCTTTTGTCTCGTGACTCTCATAGACGCTATGCAGTGCAGTACACAGGAAACAGTATTGAGCGGTACCTCTCAAGAATCTTCTAGTCCGAATTGTTTGTTCTTTTGAACCTATTGCACGAGATTCATAGAACCGAGTCACTAAAATGATCCAAGCTTCCCATCACTACTACACAAGTACATGGAGCACTTCTACTTTTACTTAATAATACTGTATTTGCCCTAGGGAATCTCTACTTTTACCCAATGTAGCGGTTTTGACGCACAGTGGCACCAGAGAAACAAGACGAGGTCTTAGAAAAAAAAAATTATTTGGGATAGCGGGGAAGAAAAGGGTTTAATGAGGGAGCACAGAAAAAGAGGATGGAAAGATGTGATGGTGTCGTCTCACATAGTATGATGCAGATCAATCCCTGCTATCCATTTCACCCAAATGAGGATGGGTTCCCTGTTGAGTCTGGTTTCTCTCAAGGTTTCTTCCTATTACCATCTCAGGGAGTTTTTCCTTGCGGCTTGATCATCAGGGACAGTCTTATCATTTTGATTCATACACGTTCACATCTCATACAAACTTAAATAAATTATTTTGATTGTGTAAAGCTGCTTTAAACCGCTTTTTGTAAACCGCTATGCAATTAAAATTGAATTGAACTGAATTGAATTGTGCATGTGCCAGTCTAGAGGCAATGCACCGCTGGCATGTGGGCACAAGGCTGGTGAGTAATGCCGGTGGCCAGAATGGCAGAGTGGACCTGCGTGGGCAGCAGCTCCTGCATGCTCCCTCGAACGACTCCTCTTGCTGACTGGCCAACTGGCCCCTCGCGGTTCTCCTTGGGTGCGGCTGCAGACGGGAGACCATCATGACGTCCGACGGGTGAGCGGTTTTCCCGCATGGAAACGGGGGGCCTTAACATGAAGCACAGCGACCTTTTCCTTCCTCTTTGGCAGCACTATCACGAGGGCTGGCTCTTAGCAAAAGTGAAAGTGCCGCGGGAGCTCATGCAGTCCTTCTGCGGCTGTCCTTGCAGCTAGATACAGTTCTAACGTTTGAAATCCCTGGGGTGCATGGCATCACCCCTTTCAAGTGCCACTCATCACATGTTAGCAGCCCCCGCACAACTCTGCTCTGTAGGTCCCCGGACTTCGAGCTACACTTCCCACCTTGTTTTTATAGTGAGAGGAAAAGCCCGAGATCCATTAACAATGATATTTCACCAACCATGCCCTACCTAGTGAGCAAGGAGCACCAAAAGATTTAGGAGCACACCCATCACTGGTGCATGCCATGACACTCAAGTAAAGGATTTGTGTACTTTGCCTACCTCTGCTGTTTTTTTTTGGTTTGTTCCTGACCATCTGGACCAATTTTCTTCCAGAGAAAGGTGATACAGTACTTTGAGTCTTCTCTCAGATCTTAGCAAAGAGGCAACACCCCCAAATTGTACTAAAATACAATTGTTTGACTTATCTTGGAACTGATTTTATATAAATCGACCACACTTTTCCTCAGATCTGCACTGAGCTCCTTGGACTTTCCTATTGTACTCTCTCAAACAAATCCATTTTATGGAATATTTAGAATATTTATTTCTGAGAGTGATATGTTAATATCAGAAAACATCAAATTATTTAAGGCTTGCTAGAACAAATTCTTATTTATTTTCTTTTACAGATCTATGAAATACAATTGTTCTCCACTAAAAGACCAAACTGCTGACTATAGATACTGTAGGTAGCACGATGGCATGCAGGCATAGTCAAGGCAACCTGGTGGAATTCAAAACGACGCAAGTGGAATTCTTACCCATCAGAGTGGGAAAGAAAGGTGATTTAATTGACTTTGAATGTGGCATGGTTGTTGGTGCCAGACAGGAATGTATAAGTATTTCCAAAACTGCTGATCAGCTAGGATTTTCATGTACAACCATATCTAGGGTTTACACAGAGTGGTCTGAAAAAGAGAAAACATGCAATGAGTGGCAGTTCCCTGGGTGAAAATGCCTTGTTCATGCCAGAGGTCAAAGGAGAATGGCAAGACTGGTTTGAGCAGATAGAAATAAAATCTTGTTACAACCAAGGTATGCTGAAGAGCATCTCTGAATATACAACACATTGAATCTTGAAGGAGATGGGCTAACTAAGGCAGAAGACCACACCAGGTGCTGAAAACAGGGAAAGCTAAAAACATGGAACTGAGAGTACAATTGATACTATTACACAATTACACTATTGAGCTCAGCAACACCAAAGCAAACCACCTCCATCTGTCAAACATGATGGAGGCAGTGTTATGGCATGGGTATGTATGGCTGCCAGTGGAACTTGTTCACTGGTTTTTATTAATGAATGACTGCAGATAGAAGGAGCAGGATGCTTTCTGAAGTATAGAATATAAAAGCCCTACTTTCTACTCTGATTCAGTCAAAGACTTCTAAAATCAAAGAAAAGCATGGTGCACAGTGGTGTAGTGGTTAGCACTGTCGCCTTGCACCTCCAGTTTCCAGGTTCGATTCCCGGCCAGGCTCGGTTCCCGTCTCTGCATGGAGTTTGCATGTTCCCCCGTGCTTGGTGGGTTTCCTCCGGGTTCTCCGGTTTCCTCCCACAGTCCAAAGACATGCAGAGTAGGCTGATAACTAGTATGTGAATGAGTATGTGAGTGTGTTTGTGCCCAGCAATGGATTGGCAACCTGTCCAGGGTGTACCCAGCCTTGTGCCCTAAGTCGCCTTGAGCCCCTGCGACCCTGAATACAGGATAAAGCGGTATAGACGATGAGTGAGTGAGTTTGTGGAAATGGAGCATGAAGATTGACTGCAATTCCTAAATTGTTGCAACTGCTTAATTGTTGTTTTGTAACTTATAGCTAAAAGGCTACATTTCAATCCCATTTTTGATTGCTTAATTTGTATAGTGTGTACAAGTGCATTCTCAGTGCCGTCCCCCCAATCCCAGAAAAACTAAGGAGGAAAGGGCATCCAGTGCAAACATGCGCCAAATCCACATATGCAGATTAGTTAATCTACTTAGATGACCTCTAATTGGAGCAGTCAAAAGTAGAAAAATATACAGTATATACAGGCACATATAGGCCCAGGGATCTGCATGGTAGAGGCAGCTCTATGGCAACAGCACAGACCGGCATTAGGATTCAGCCGATGTTCCAAGTGCCACAATATGAGCCACAGGTTTCTTGGGGAATCTCCTCTAGGCTGCGCTTCCAAGGTGAGTGTACTTGCACGTCAGGAGTTGGAAGCCAGAGATAGCAGCGAGAAGCTATTAAAATATGGGCAGGAATTTCTGTTATCAGCCTGACGGGCAGTAGTGAAGGCAGCTTTGTGTTATTACCAAGATAAAATGCAGCACAGGTGCACAGAGAGGAGCAGTGCAGAGGCAGGAGAAGGAGGAGTAGAAAAAAAGAAGAGAAGGGGTGGTTGGAAGCCAGATTTTGAAATGAGCAAAGCTTAAGTTTATTAAATCTTAAAATTACCAGGGTGTGAAATTGTTTAAGTTTTTTTGTTCTGCAAAGTTAAGAGGTTTAGGCAAGTATTAAACAGAAGGAATTACAAACCAGTAAAACATTATTCAGGATTATTATTCCTTTGTATCTTGTCTTTAAAACACCGTGTATTTTAATCTATGTATGAATCTTATGAAGCATTGGAATAAATCTTCAGTGCATGCCTCAGTAATAAGATATACTGTACTGTAAATCTCATAGACCTGACAAATAATGCTGAATGCAACAGTGGGATTTAAGTATGCTGGAATTATTGCCACCCGACATTAAAAAAATCATTTTACATGCATACAAGCACTGTCTGGCCAAACTAAGTAACCATTCCATAGGGGTCAAATTATTTTGCCACACTTTGCACACCATGTGGCAACACACAGTCATGCTGGAAAGGTTGTATAAAGTATAGTATTTAATATAATAGACGTATGTACTTATACACTGCCTGGCAAGTGAGGAATTTGTTGACTGGCTTTAGCTTTGTTTATATGGAGGTCAACTCAAGTGTGCGCAAATGATTCCTGCTCCCAGAACCACTCTTTTACAATTTGAGTCCTGGAAAATGCTGGTGCCATCAAGAAGGAAAAACTCCATTAATAACCTGGTCATTTGGTACATTCAGCTAATCAGCTTTTATTTTATTGCCACATAATATTGCTAAGTGTAGACCTGACCATATTAATTGGTAACTGGAATTGTGGTTAGCAGAGCCCTTAAGTCCTGTAAGCTGTTATGTTGGACCTCCATGGATCTGATTTGTTTGCCAGCATATTCCACAAATGCTTGATCAGACTGAGATCTGTAGAATTCTGAGGCCAAGTCTTTTGAGCTTTGAGCTCTCTGGCATGTTCCTTAAACCATTTCAGAACATTTTTTGCAGTTTGGCAGGGAGCATTATTCTGCTTAAACAGCCACTAACATTAGGGAATACTGTTGTCATGGGTTGTATTTGGTCTGTGGATCATGTCAAAATAACATCGACATGAATTCCAATTCCAATAACATCGACACTCAAATCCTTACACTTGCCCATTTTTCCCTGCTTCCAACACCTCAACTTTTAAAACTGACGACTTGTTCAACTTGCTCTCTAATTTGTCACACCCTTTGACAGATGCCATTAAAACAAGATCATCAATGTAATTTGCATTACCTGTTAGTAGGATTAATATAACGACTTTATATTGTATATGTCTGTATATCACTTAATACATAATTCTTATTATTTTCCCACCACCATCTTTTCTGGATAAAAAAAATTCCTACTAATTTCAGATACAAGCCTACATCTTAAACATCCACACAACATGTGCACACACATTCTCTACAAACAAGTGCAATACAATTTATAGTGTTAATGTTCATAGCCATGTAGCAATGGTGAATACATTATTGGCAAATAAATTAACAATGTTGCACTTTTAATTTTTTTGTTGATTTATTGTGCACCCAGAAGGCTAATCTGTAGTCTCTGATTACTTTCTAATATTATTTTTTCTTATCATTTTAAAATTCAGGATATGACCTGTAGGAAGGATGAAGCAGCAGACTGTCTTTAATGCAGTTTATGGATTTAGAATACCAGATTCTGCTCAGGTCACCGTTTGTGGCTCCTGTGTATGAAGTTTTATTATTCAAGTAAGAGCCCCCCAACTGTGATCTGAGGAAAGTTTTTATAAATCTAAAATTATTGTTAATGTGTGTGTGTGTGTGTGTGTGTGTGTGTGTGTGTGTGTGTTTGTGTGGGTGGGTGTGTGGGTGTGGGGGGTTGGTCGAGGTTGACAGGGGAATTAAGGCAGAATTTGTTTATGTGAAAAACTGCTTTCAGCCTGCCATCTCAAGATCCACTTGTTAATTTCTACAGTCCTACTAAAGAGAAAATTCATTAACCCTACAGACATCCAGTCATTTGGTGAAATGTGCATGTTTAATGTGGCTTAAAAGAGCTTTTTAAAGCTGTAAACACAGGCTAATTAGTAGGACTGTAAACAGCCTGCCACATCATACACACCAGCTCACTCCTAAAGAGATGCTCCTGTCCACACAATCTGCTCTGTGCATGCCACTAAATGCACACACAAATCCACATGAACACACTTCACTATGTATAATAATCCTGCAGAGGAATAAAAGAAGTTACCGCTGTATTGTTGTTGTGGTTGTTGTTCTTGCTGTTTCTCTCCTTGTCTGGAAGAGACGTAATATTTCCAGAGAAACAGTGTGCTGACTTTTGCATTGGAGTAATGTAGAGAGAAAACATAAGGGAAAGGAGTTCATTTACACTGTGGACCCCCAGGGAATTAATGTCATGTTTTGACAACAGTTATTACATCCACTGGTTTCACCTCCTGCAGAAGCACTTTGCTTGAACAGCTCATGAACGATGTCTGTACCTGTGCTCTAACCTTCAATCTACATATAAAATATACATTCATTCATGCACAGACAGACTAATCATTAAAGGACACGTAATTCACTATGGTTATTTGACTTTGGTTGTCTGAGTTTATTAATCTACTAATAAAACTGTATCTTGTAATAAACTAAACCTTAAACTTAACTGACCATATTTCATTCATTAGATCAGGTTGGCACTAATGGCTGTACTGCAGTTTGACCTTATTAAACTCAAGTTTAAATATCCTGGACATGTTATTTATATTCAGACCTGCATTAAGTGTTTAATTAGATACCAATATATTATAAATCCTGGGACTATGTACAATCTGAGATACATGTGATAAATCTATAATATTCTAGGGGAACCTTTTCTAATAGCTACGGAATCCTTAACTATCCCTAAACAAACCCTAGTACTGCTTGTGGTATTGTGCCATTGCACTTCATGCAGGAAGTCCCTACTGAAATTGAAGTCCTGCATAAAAAAAGGACTTAACCTTAAACTGCTTTTGGGTCCAGAAAGAAATTCAGATCGCCATGTCTGTTAATATGCAGAATTTTACACTCTATTAAATTCTATATATGGACCAAGAGCAGATTTGAGCAGTTTTTCTTTATTACATCTGTAAAAGCATGTAATGCTGTTTCCTCTACTTAGAGCACTTAGAGAAGGTGACCTACAGACCACCACATACATGGTGCAAAATGCTGCTATGGTGGCACATTAAAACATAAATTCTCCATCACTCTAAATCCACTCAGCATTGTGGGCAAGGTCAAACAAACCAATCTCAGAGTGAGAGAGATTGTAACAAAAAAAATATCTGAAATGTTATCTCTTATTTGGATTTAGGGAGAAAAAAAAATCAGCATATTGTTCAAAAAATTAGTTGGTTTTAAATGTATGCCCTATACAGCAAACTCACTATAAACTAAGAGTGTGGTGTCTAAAGCAAGGTGCATTACACAACTTTATATCCAACAATATTATGGAAGAGCAACAACAATCAGTCCTTACAAATATATTTATTTTAGGAATGCAATTTGTGGTTTATTCGCATAAACAGATTTTTTTTTTTTTTTCATTTTAAATAATTTCCAAGAAGGTTTTGCTTTCTTTTTCTGAATGTGGTGTGAAGCACATGAATGAAGTATGTGATCAACACTGAGGTGAAAAAAGCAAAATATAAAACAATGACTGTTGTATGCCTATTAATTGGTTATTTGCTACCAGAAATCAAAGCAAAAATTTGAATATAGCATCTAATAATATAATACCCTCCACTGCCCAGCCAAAAAAAAGCCAGACACTAATATTTTACTTTGATTACAGCATCATGACATCATTTTGATAAGCTCATGCAATGTCACAACATTTACTTCCAACCAGAATCGCATTAATTTTTCCCCAAGATCTTGTATTGACGATGGGTGAGTCAGGTCGCTGCATAAAGTCTTATCCCGCACATCCCAAAGATTCTCAATAGGGTTAAGGTCTAGAGAATGTAGCAGCCAATCGATGTGTAAAACAGTTTCTCATGCTCCCTGAACCACTTTTTTGTCATTTGAGCCCAATGAATCCTTGCATCGTCATCTTGGAACATGCCCATGCCATCTGGGAAGGAAAAAATCCATTGATGACAAAACCTTGTATATTCTGGTCTTCAGAGGACCTCATTATCTGGGTACATAACCCCCAATTGAAGCCTCTCTTCAAATTAGACTTAAATTAAAGTGGTTTTCTTAAGGCTAGACAGTACTTTAGTACCAATCCTTTAAGTTCTCTGCACACTGTGTGTGGAAATGCTCCAACTTTCACTATTAAACATATCTGCGATTTATACTGTTTTTTTTTTTGTTGTTGTTTTTTTATGATTTGATTTCATTACGCCTTTAAGTGATCTTCCATCACAATTATTCAGGATGTTTTCCTGACCACATTTCTTCCTTGGGCGGCACAGTGGCTTAGTGATGAGCACTGTCACAATGCACCTCCAGGGTCCGGGTTCGATTCCTGGCTCAGGGTCTGTATACATGGAGTTTGCATGTTCTCCCCGTGTTTAGTGGGTTTCCTCCGGATACTCCAGTTTCCTCCCGCAGTCCAAAGACAAGCAGATTAGGCTAACTGGAGTTCCCAAATTGCCCGTAGTGTGTGTATATGTGTCTGTGCCCTGCAATGGATTGGCACCCTGGCCAGGGTGTACCCCACCTCGTGCCCCGAGTCTCGCCAAGGCTCCAGGCCCCTGCGACCCAGTATAAAGTAGTATAAAATATATATCCTTTATTCGTCCCACAGTCAAGAAACAGCTCTCTATGGATAAGATACAGAGCGAGTGAGTGAGTGAGATTTCTTCCCTGAAGATGATGGTTCACCATTATCCTTACAGGATTTAATAATGTGTTTCACAGTTCTTAATCCAATTTTAGTAGTTTCAGGAATCTTCTTAGTTGTTTTCTTTTCTTGATGCAAGACAATAATTTGACCCTTCTAAAAGAGTAACATCTTTGCTACTACGGTATGTCTTCTGACATGGTTGTTTAAGAAATGAAAAGCCACTCACTACTTTATTTAGGGTTAGATGACTTGCTGCCAGCTGAACCATATTAATCACTGCAGTAATTATCCAACTGAAGACTCTTAACTATTTGCTTAGTTAAATCCAGGTGGATTTTTTTTGGCTGGGCGTTGTAGCATATTTATAAGACTGACATGCCTTTAATCACATCACAGCATGCAGTGTTTGAAGACATAAAAACAGTTTGACAAATGGATTTGTGACATCAGAAAGATAGGCTGTTGGAGTTTCTCTTTGAAGAAGCCTAATATAAAGTCACAAAATCTGAGACAAAATTGGACACCTAATAACCTCAACACGTATCAAACCTAATCTTAGCACAGTCTCAGAAACAACTGCATTGCTTTCAAAGGTTATAGTTAGGCAGACACACATCATACGCACGGAGGGATCCAGATTGCCCGGAAGAAACCACCCTAAGACCAGAGGTGAGATTCGAACCCCCAACCTTGGACCTGTAAGCCAACAGTGCAAGCCACCATGCCACCTGTGTGTATAATTTCACATGTTATATCTGTAATTGTCTGCTGCTTTGACAAAACAATTTCCCTTAGGGATCAATAAAGTACTTTCTCACTCTATCCATCTGTCTATCTGTGAGATCAGGATTGATCGGGTATCTGTGCATCTGTCTGTATGTGTGCATGAAGAGGACAGAAGAGGCTGTGAACGATTTGGTTTGTAGCACTAAGGTGTATGTGTATTCTGCTATTTATGAAATGAGAAAAAAATAGGTCAATGCAGGGACTGATTACCACAGTTCTAATTACGCTAATGGTTTCATTACGGGCATTAATTTAGCCCTCATCAGTCTTTTGCCAGTGATTAGTGTAAAGCGGCGGAGATGTTCAGTATGCTGTTCTCATAGAAAATCATTTATCTAAATAGCCTATTTTTTCAACAACATATTTGCTTTCAAGACAGTTTCTAATTTATTAACGTCGAATTCTGCCTTTTAATACAGGTATCGTTTGCATCATATTATACATTATGAAAAGTTACCCAATGAGCTATTTTTACTTTTTTATGGATTGTTAATTGCGCATTGCTGATTCTCAGACGTCTTCTCCTGTGTACTGCATTTCTTCCTGTCGGCTTGGCTGTGTTTGGCGCTGCTTCAATCTGACCATTTAACTTGAACCCTATAAATGGCATGGTGGGGTTACCTGACCTGGTAAAATATTAATTAATGACACCAGACACGAACATTCACCCTGCATTACTCACATATACACACCTTATATACAGAACTGCTTTAGACACAGTGTTGTATCATTTTCTCGTGCAGAAAGCTCAAAATAAAAGATAAAGACAAGAGACTGTGCACAATAAATCTACTCACACACGGAACATCAAAGAGCTGACAATAAGTCCATGCACACATACACACTGGCCTATGCAGGCCTGAGAGCTGCTGAGGGGAAGCCTTTTCCCAGCAACAAATAAGACACATTTTTATAGAGATTTAAAAAAACACTTGTATAATGCTTCCATCAGGAATGCTATTTGTTCTTTCATTCTTTAGTTGTTTATGAAAATGTCTATATTTCATGGCCATAATGATTGATATGCGATCAAATACATAACATGTTGCATGTTGAATAGCGTTTTTGTTCTGTTTTGTGAAAATGTCAGCATCTCTGTACACTTGTAAAGGCGTACAGCACTGTGTTGAAAAGATATTCCATATGATCTATATTATTATCGTCTTATTGCTCTCATTTCACAATACCACCTACATTTTTAAAATAACAGTTTGTATAAGGTGCCAATACCTTAGGGTGTCCGCATTAGACCATCCACCTCTGCTTGAAAGTCATTCAAGTCTTGATTTACATACAAGTGTCACGGATATAAAGAGACACCGCTGCATGTGTAGGCTTTTACATCCCTCTTATTAAAGATGTGAAAACACCAAATAAGGACAGGAACTCTAGACTGTGAGTTGTAACTTAGAACATGTAACAAGTTTTTTGTAACTTCTTGTTTTATGATTGACATAAATAATTTTTTATTAAATTGACATAAACGTCACGGTGTGTTGTGTATGGAACTGTAGCACCTCAAATGCAAATCAAATGCAAATCAAATGCAGTCTTAAGGCTTTTTTTCTCCTCTCAAATGTATTTAAGGGGTTCATTAGGTCTACTTTGGGTGAGCATTGATATATTTCCGAATTAGGTATATCTTCAATTTCAATCATCATGAGACTCAAATGTGATCAGGAAGTAAGTTCTGTTTCCACCTAGGGCCGGTGACTTCAACTGCCACCAGTAATATTCTTTCCAACTGGGACGCAATTGTTGGTACCCTTCTGTTACAGAAAGAAAAACCCACAATGGTCACTGACTCAATTACTTGAAAATGACAAAATGAATGTACTGAAAATTAACTAATGAAAATCAGACATTGCTTTTAAATTCTTCTGCCCCTGTCGACAGGTGCTATATTTTGGCCCTCTCCCAGTGAGCAAACTGCTCCAGCTGTCTCAGGTTTGAAGGGTGCTTTCTCCAGACTGTAGGTTTCAGCTCTTTCCACAGATGTTCAATAGGATTTAGATCAGGGCTCATAGAAGGACACTTCAGAATAGTCCAGTGTTTTGTTCTTAGCCATTATTGGGTGTTTTTAGCTGTATGTTTTGCATCATTATCTTGTTGGAGGACCCATGACCTCCGACTGAGACCAAGCTTTCTGACACTGGGCAGCACATTTCAAGAGTATCAAGAGATTTCATTGTACCCTGCACAGATTCAAGACACCCTGTGACAGATGCAGCAAAGCAGCCCGAGTACAAAACTGAGCCTCCTCCATGTTTCACAGTAGGTACAGTGTTCTTTTCTTTGTATGCTTCATTTTTGTGTCTGTGAACATGCACCTGATGTGACTTGCCAAAAAGTTTCATTTTTGTCTCATCTATCCAAAGGACATTCTCCTAGAAGATTTGTCACTTGTCAATATGCATTTTGGCAAATTCCGGTCCCAGTTTTTGATGATGTGCTTTCAACATTGGAGTCCTCCTCAGTATGGCCAACGGCGATGGATGGTGCAACCTGACACTGGTGTACCTTGACCTTGGTGTTCACCTCTAATCATTTGGAAGTTGTTCTGGGCTCTTTGGTTGCCATTCATATTATATTGTCTCTTCAATTTGTTATCAATTTTCCTCTTGTGGCAACGACACCTTAAACATCTGAATAATATGTGCAACTATGGTCACAGGATCAAGCTGCATGGAGTTGGTCTTGTAACATTCACCGTTAACATGTTTGACTGTAATTTTTATTGAAAATCTCCTGAGACAACTCTGTAGTCTCAGTTTAACATGTCCCTATGGTTAAATTATTTTCAATGTTTTCCATGGGTAACACCATTTTTGTCTATTGTATTTTATTATATTATATTATATTATATTATATTATATTATATTATATTACATTATAATACTTTATTTTTATTCTTATTATTGTTGTTGTTTCAAGTTATTTCAGTGACTATTGTGGGTTTTTCTTTCCTTAACAGAAGAGTACCAACAATTTTGAGAAGTTATCCTTAACATTGTTTAAGTTTCAGGCTTTTATATATTTATTATTTTATGCTTATTTTATTATCTATGTAGTAAATTATGCTGATTGCGAGATCAAAAAAATCCTGACGAATCATTTAGCAAGCTAGCCAACCTACTAACAGTGCAATTATTGTCACATATTATAATGAAACATGAAGACTAGCATCAAATTTATATCTTTACATACCTTGTCAATTCAACATCAACAACTGCTAAACAAGTCCAACAACATTTTGTGCTTAAAGATTCTTGAGGATTATCTGGTCAACCATGGGATAGCAAATAATCATACTTTATAATTATATATACAGTATATTTTGACCATTAAGCCCAGAAGACAAGGTGTAAACTACCAGTATTTTTTTCTCAAGAGTCTTACAAATCCATCCACATGTGGTTAAATGTATACCAGTAGTCTTTCAGCATCTAACCTTGCCATCTTTCTTAGATTTTGACAATCTAAATCTAAACAATATAAAACCAAACTTTCTAGGTGCACTTTGTTCTAAAGAAGGCACTCAAACCCCCATCTATCACCTAACCGCAGCCTTAACACATTCCTTTAAGCCCAACTTCATCTCCCACCTACTCTCTCTTACTCTCTGCCCCCATACTCCACTCTAAATCCCGATTCGTCACTGTCCAGCAAATCAATAATCAATCTGCAGTGGGCTCCTCTGCTCTCAGTCCATCCATCTCCATTGGGCAGTGTGCTCCTCTCTGTCTGGATAGATCATAATTTGGGGGGCTGTAATTGCTAGTCAGATAGGGGGAAGGCCATTAAGGTCAACACGGGCCAATGCTCATCTAATCTCCTCTCTTGTTATCTCTGCATCTTTCTATCTTTATTTCTCTGCCCGTGACATACTTCATGTTTTCAGCATCATTATTTAATTTACTTTGGCTTAAGTCAACTGGTCAGGTATTACTTAAAAAAGTCTGAAAAAGAATGGTGTATCTTTTGGGAAGGTTAACCAACGTAAATTGACCCAAAATGCTAATGTTTATGTCCCGCATACAACATGCAGCTATACACGCTGCTATAAGCATCGCAACTACAATGAAATAAAAGTGTAATAAGATGATTATGATTTCCTTATTTAGTGTGTCACTCAAAAAGCAACTTGTCATTTTACAGAGAAGTTGGAAAGCATAAATTTCTCTGACCTGAATATTTTGCTATGCTGGGAATTTATATAGCACAGTGATTGTTAAGATGTGCTGACAGCCAAGACTCTTTAACTATTAAAGTCCATAACTGTTGAAGAAATGTCTTCTAATAAATAACTTAGATTTTTTAAATCTACTTATTATTAGTCATACATTATGTAAAGCATCCTCCATACAAGTCTTTGTGTACAAGCTGTTACTATAGAAACAAAAACATATTAGAACAAATACATAAACTTATCTTTCATGTTAATAGCAGAAGTCCAGAATTTGCTCTTATAAAAGTACAATGCACCCCAATCAGACTTGATCATTTAAGTGCACCGTAGTATAATTTGATTAGAAAATCATTATTCGTAACAACATTTGTTTTAATAAAATATTTCTGTATTGCAACAAACACAAACTGTGAGGTTCTGGCACTAAGTCTGTGTTGAACGGTTTGCTGGTGGGACATCACAATGGTTTCCTCTGAGAGACGTTTTTTTTTCTGCTGCGCTACCAGGGGAAACAAAATCAGTGTGTTCTTTCCTGAAGAAGTGAAGCGTTCATCCACGACCACTGCTTCTGCAGAGTGATGTGCTGTTAATTAATTTACTTGGAGAAAACAGCATCCCAGCACTGTGCTTTCTCACTGCTGCTGCCCATGCAAAGACGCAGCCATACAAGCACCAAAACAGGATGCATTATCATGTCGACAAAGTCTCCTGACTGGGTGTCTGCATTCAAAAGCCTTCTTTTTCAACTGCTTTCTTTTCTACTTTTAGTATAAGGTTTGTAAATGTATATCTTCCCTGTTGGCGATGGGCATACAACCATGGTCAAGTGTCGACACATGCACAGCTTCCAAGCTACGCAGCAGCTAATTTACCACCAATGAGTAGGAGAAGCTCTGGCCTTCACAATTTCTTCACAGCTAATTGGCTGCTACTAAAAGAGGCCCCCAAGGAAAACAAAGGGCTCTTGAAATATTAATGCCCTTAACAACTTTGGAAAAGCACCCACTCCAAAAGCCACCGCCATCCAACTCCCACCCGCTTTTTAGCTCTTTTTTCTTTTTCTCTAACTCTCCCACTCTCTTTCTCGCTGTCTCTCGCTTGTTCTGTGCACAGCTTGGGAGCCCAGTGAGTCATAGCAGACCCAGTACTGGCTGCTAAAAAAACAGCAAGGTAACATATGCCATGTCAGTGCACTAAGTATGCTATGTAGCAAGCTCCTTATACAGCATTGTAGGCTGAATGGATATCACCATCCTCAGAATATTCGAATATTTATTTTTCATTTGCTACAATTTTAAAGTTAAAAAAAAAAAAAAAATGAAATAAAAAATAAATAAATTATTTTGTTTCAAGAGTTTAACTTTTTTCCTATTTTAAATCTCTTATTATTATTTTTGAATACTGTTAATTAACTGTTTATTGGCTCATCTATTGGCGGAACCGTTGATATTAATCTTAATTTAATCCCCTCACAAAGCAGGTGTGATGAAAAAGGCCTAGTAGAGTAAAGTTCCACTTTCAATCATCAGCTTTATAGTCAAATTATGAATTCAAGCATGTAACACAATGGCATGTGCTTCATCCCCCCCCCCCCTGTTTTTTCAAAGCTTCTTGCTGTTACTCATCAGTGCGTTCTGCTGAAATGTACTGTTAGCAATATGCAATTAATGAGTTGTTGAACGCTTTGAACGAATCCCATTCTAAATGTAATTGTCTTCATTCCCCAGAGGCACAGGGACAAGCCTGGAGACGAAGCTGTCAGTGAAACAGGGCTGTCTTTAATCTTCATTTGATGACTTTCACTCACATTCAGTGACAGACTTGATCAGTTATATGACTGAAAATGGGGGAGAAAAGCACACCATCAAACCACATTATACATTGAAAAAAGTATCTAACCTGACAACTAATAAATTACTATTCATAATATGTATTTAATTGCATGATTAAAACTCTCACCACAGAAGCAGGTGTAGGATGTCGGTTGTTTCAGTGCAACATTCTGGCAGGCCGGACTAGGCCAACCTTCAGATGATTCTGAAAAACAGCTTTGTTTT
>JAOVVA010000032.1:5857720-5873597 GCA_028565275.1 Leiocassis micropogon | reverse complement strand
TTTGTTGACAAGTGGGGCTTGAAAATTCGCCCACCGCCTTAAGTGGGGAATGACAGAAAATGTTTGAGAACCACTGCCGTAGAGAATCTATGAGACTAGACTTGACTAGAAACTGCTCAGCAACAGTTTCACCTGTTGTTACATTAGGCTTGTATGCAGGTCACGTGACATGGCAGGTTGGGAGGCACATAATGCCACATGACTTGCATGGTCAAAAAATGTATTCAAAACCTAAAACACAAAAAATGGCATTTACTTGTTTACTAGGTTGGACAGTGGTTGTTAAGCCAAATGTAACAACAGGTGAACCTGTTGCTGAGCAGTTTCTAGTACATAACTGCACAAATTACATTTATTACAAAACCAAACATAAAAAAGATTGATTTAAGAAAGATTTATATCCTACAATCGTTGTTCTATTGCATTGCTACAATATGGTATAGGAGTTAAGAGTATGCTATAAATTTCGCTTATTATTTTGTCCAGCAAAAAAATAATAATAATAAAAATAAGCAAAATATCTTCATGAACTGTATAGTCACACACCTTAATAAGCAATTGATAATTGATACTAAATGCATTACAGATTTTTACACATTATGCATTTTTTATTTTAGTTTTGTTAACATGCAGGCCAGCAGATGGTGCTGTTGCTAACAACTAATTTAGTTTGACAGAAGTTATTTTCATGTACAGTACTAAGTTGAGCTTTGTCACATGTATATTACTGCACAGTGAAATTGTTTCTTCGCATATTCCAGCATAGCTGAGGTCAGAGCACAGGCTCAGAGGGAAAGCCATGAAATGGCACCCCTGGAGTAAACAGGGTTAAGGGCCTTGCTCAAGTGCCTTACCCTCTGAGCTACAACTGAGCTCTGAGCTACCCTGTTAGTTGGGTGTAAGTTTGTGGAAAGGATTGGGCTCAGGGTAGGTTGTATTGTCATTGAAAGATACACCTTAAACGTAAATAAAGTTGTCAGAGACAAGAGGTGCATCTATTTCAGCTGTAATATACACAAACTTTAATCACACTCTTACTTCATAGATTTGTAATTGCATGGTTTGAGCTGAAACAATTAATATAGCACACATCTTTCAAAATGTTTTTGCTTACTGGCAAATGTTTCTATGAATTTTCTTATGGTGACTTAAAAGTCTTACACTTTGTGAAGTCCTTGGCTAAACATTATGCAAAGACCACACTTATTTATGTGAGTGGGAGTCTTACATGCCTTAAATGTAAACTAATAAAAACATGTATATCTCTGAAATTAATGAATCAGACTTTTCGTACCATTATATCTTAGCTTACCTTGCTAACCTTGCTTATTTAACCTTGTTAGCTGGATTATCTCTTGCTAACGGCATTTTCTCTAATTAGAGTTCAACCAGAAGTATTTCTACTTTTTGATTTGTAACCTGTCACTGCTAGGGGGATGAAAAAAAATGTTTTTTTGTTGTTGTTTTTTTACAGCAGCATTGAGTGAAGGCAGAAGAAGCTGACAGCACATACACATGGAATATATATTCCATTGTGTGTACTGCACATGCACATCTGAACTGTACAGAACAGGGGGAAACACCTCAGACAAGCACAGCGAGCTGAAGGCAGCATACCCAAAGAGTGTGCCTGTTTATTAGGTATCGCCAACAGTTTACTAGTCTATCTATATAAATAAAAGAATATCTTTATATAAATAAAAGAATTATTTTATATCTTTAAGAATATCAGTGATATCTTTACGTTTCATATATTGGAGGACCCGAAACCAGTCTGAAAATTCTAAATGTTAAATAAAAGAGATATTATAAACAGTTCTGTGGCAGATGTAATAGTTTACTTTAAAATAAGCTGCTAATAAGCTACTTGCTCAACTTTTTCTATTTCTCAACAGAAATACATTTAAATAAGTGGCATTTAAAGAAGTACAACTTAGTGTGAACAAGGCATAAGATACTCAACCTTGGTAAATATTTATTCTTTATATGAATATGTTAGGCAAAGAGTTCTGCCTTACAGAAAGTCAGGCAGATGTACAGTACGTGGGCTTTAGCTGAAAATAATAGAAAATAAAAATAATATCAATGATCACAAGAAGCTAATCAGCTTATTTTGAGCTTTAAACTTTTAACTATTTCTACAAATCCTTTCTAAGACAATATCAATGAATTGTTTTTTAAAAGTACATGACTCCCTTTTCATTTAGACATGGTGCAGTACCCCTACAAACATGCACAAGTGCATGTGCACACACACACACACACACACACACACACACACACAATACCTGTTCCCTGACATTTACAATGCAAACTGTGTTAAACACAAAGCGACATATAAATCTCATAGAATATAGATCCAAGGTTTACAAGCCAGCCTACGTAAACGCACCTTTATAATATAACGCTGACTCAACTAAGATTGGATAGGGCAACAGTTCAATGCTGTTTTTGTATTTATTATTATTATTATTATTATTATTATTTTTATTGCGATGTCCTGAAAAATTGTTACTACGTCCATGGGAATAAGTCAGGACAACATTCCTTGGAAGACTCATTGTGAATACTTAAGATATACTTATATACTTAAGATGTGAGTATTATCTATCTTTCACCACAAGGTGGCAGCACTGTCAAGGAAAAGCTACAGGACTCGCTAAAGCCATGCAGCCATACTCTAACCTAAATATTTAAGCGGGTTTATTTGGCAATTGAATTATTGTGCTATATAATCTAAATTAATTATAAACATTATGGAGAAAAAATAAAAGCAAATGATGTTATTTGACAAGTATTGTGATTTAAATTGATAAATCACTGTACTGTCGTACGGAAATGAAAATAAGTCTTTTGTGGCATTAATCGGTATCTACAGTATATAATATATGGTTGGTGTGAGGATTTTATTTAGTTAGTTAGTTTTAATTATAACTGGCTCAGGGTCCAGATAAGCAGTAAATCGATCTTATATAATATTTTTATGTGGGTTCAACTAAGTTAACCAGTTTTCAAAATCAATAATTATTAATGCATAAAAGTAGGCCTATAATTATAGTGGCGTAAATAATGGTGGAGATAATTAGTGATGTAAACCTTTTTTAAAATCTTTTATATATCATTTTTTTTAATTTTGTAATATGAAACATTATTTAAATAGCTACTAAATTATATCTTACGATTATCTCCTAATAAAAACAAAACACTATTAACATGTTAAATGTGCATTTGTATAGATTGATATCTGAAGCATATTAATCTATATTATAGGCTTTATTTTTTATAGCAATATTTAGGTGTGTTAATATTTAATATCTTTTTTTAAGGAAACAAACAAACAAATAAATGTCCTGCTAACTAGATCAGGCTTAGTGCTGAATAATTAATAAACTATTTATCTCTTAGACATTTTTTTCCCGTTTTTAACATTCTCTTACTCTTATCTCGTACCCTAATAATTCAAACCTGTCTAGTGTAAAATACACAGTACTTTTTATTACGTTATTTGCACTCAGTCAAATGCGTTTTGTGTGACCTGAAATGTGCATGGTGGAAGTGTATACATTTATTTAAGTTCCAGTTTCCTCTCCTACCGGCGCTGACATCAATGCACACTGTTAGATTGACCCTGATGTTAAAGTGTGAAATTAAATACTTTAGAAGTGGAATGAGGACACTGACAGGGATTCTGTTTCCATAATATTTCATAATAGACCTCCTACAGTAGGATTTTACTTTGCAAATCACCACTGATTAAAATGGGGGAAGAAAAACTAGAGTAAGAGCCACAAAATGTATAAAACATGAATAACATAAAATATCTTTTCATTAAATTAAACACTTTTATTTTAATAGGCTGTTCTTTAAAATAATACTAATTATTATAATCATCATCATCATCATTTAAATTGCCTGGTTTATTGTACACAGATTTACGCTATGGTAATACTTAGGCATATTCGTTATGTATAATAATAATAATAATAATGACGATGATGATAATAACAACAATAATGATATTTATTATGATTATTATAGTTTGTATTATTATTATTATTATTATTATGTTACAATGTTGTTGTAGAGGCTGTATTTAAATTGACATACTATCATAGGTGGATACATAAATAAAACACGCTCAGAATCTAAGTATAAAATAACATTTATTTCTATCAAAATTCACATAGATAAATGTACAGCAGTAACAATGAAGCAAGATTTCATTCACCACGAAACGTCATTTTTTCACCGTTTTATGCGCAATTGACGTTGAAGTTGATATTATAGTGTTTCAGAATGCAACATATTTTTGTGGGAGCACAACATATCAACAGCACAAAAAGAGTCAAAGAATCTACGTTAAGATCTTTAACAATAATCTTAACAGACTGTTCATGTCTTGGTAAATTACCATGGCACAATTTTACACAGCGTCAGCTAAAATAATGACGTTTGAAATCCGTATAATATTAGTATAGTCTCTCTTTTTAAATGACGGAGAAAATTATTCTTTTAATTGCACCATTATCGACTTGATCCGTTCAGTAAATAATCTATTAGACTTGGAACAGATATGTGAAAAATTTAAAATACGCAATTCCCATGAAAATACTGGTTACTCTTTAAACTGAACTCCATGTAATTAATTTGAACCAGCACCCGCAAGCGAGATCTGTTTCAATTTGAGTTTTTTGGTAACCATGATCAGCACAAACGTCAACAAAAACCCCAACACTAGTGTCACTTTATGCTCGTCGAATAATTCTGTCAGGTGAGTTAATCATAAAATTTGTATGTACAGAGAATGTCATTAAGATAAGTAGGCTATATAAGGGGTTTAGGTAATTTTTAGACACAGAACACTTCTCTCGAGAATGGGCTACATTAACCTTGTCACCTTTTTTTCAGTCCTGTTTTTACTCAGTGAAATAGCTGCTCACTGTTTTTCTGGAGTGTTGTTAACCAGGGGACCATAAAGTCCATTTGTGTAGCTCTGGTCCTTATGTAGGAGAGTCCTGTCTCTGATCAGGTCACTGAAAGCATAGTCCATTGGTGGCCTAAATCCCAGAGTGGGCATCAGGCCTGTTGTAGAGTAAGGGGTCATGAAGGTGAGCCCTCGGCCATGTGCCGAGTAGGCCAGGCGAAGTGGGTTCAGGCCCAGCGGCGTGCCAAGAGGGTACGTGCTGGGGTCAGCACTGAAGTGTGGACCATTGGGCTGCAGTGGAGAGAAGGCTGACCGGTTGCTGAGTGTCATGGTTCCAGGTAACACAGGCCTTGGAGCAGATGACAAGGGCTGCTGGGCACTCTGAAGGATCCTCTCTGCTGACCAGGTTTCCTCTGGAGGTTTGGCTTGCCCACTGTTGTTGAGGATTTGCTCGATGGCCTGGACAACATCCTTCCCACATCCCTGGAGAACGAGCTCCAGGACACTGCGTTTGTGTGTGGGGAACACCCTGGTCAGAATGTCAATCGCATTCATGTGGCGAGATGAAGTAGAGGAGGGTGATGGCTCTTGTTCATCTTTGTCTGTGTCTGAGTCTGAGCCAAGTGGACTTATTGATGGTGGTGTCTCCTCACCGTCTTTCAAGGGTTTGGGAGCTGGAGAGCTGATGTATGACTCTCCATCGCCGTTTTCGGAACCAGAGCCATGGTGTCCATCTGGGGATGAGATCCCAGGTACTGATTCAGTGTCAGCAGATACAGACTTTCCAGCTGTAGGCTGTGGAGTCACAGATCCTGACAGTGGAGTTTTAGGAAATAGCTCAAACTTCTGCATATTAGATTCTAGAAGAGGAAAAGTAAGGAAAAGGAGGAAAGTAAACACTGATTAGATTTTTGATCATCTTGATGAAAGTTGAGGGTGTTATTTTATTAAGATAACTAATATGGTTAGGATAAGATGGAGATTTACTCACCAGAGCTGTTATCGTTGCTAACTTGGCCAAACACTTCGTAGTTCTGTCGGGGCGGGATGATGCCGTTGGCTGCGGCCAGCGCGAGCCCCTCTGCTGTGCCGTAGAGGAGTTGAAGCTCCCGCGCTTCGTTTTCTTCCTGCGCCTGCTGTCTGCGGAGCGCCACTTGCGCGGCCATCACTCGCTGCCTCTCGGCGATGAGGGTGCACTTTGCGCACATGCAGTCTTTCCAGCGACAGTAGCGTTTGTGTCCTTTTAGCGCCGACACAACGCCGTGATTGCGGCAGCGCGCGCACTTGGGCGTGCGAGGGTATTTCTCCGCAGGGCGCAGCAGCAGGGGAGGGCCTCTCAGCAAACTGCTGGCCATGGACACGGGGATGGATGCGGCTGCAGCGGCCCCGTGGTGAACCTGTGTGCCTGCTTGAGCGCCAGGAAGCTCCGGACGAAGATCCATGATCTGCCCCCGATGGACTAGCGATTGATCGTCGATGTTAAACAACAGCAACCGACTTCTTAAATTCGATAAATTCGCACGTAAAAGAAGTTAACTGCACAAGCATCCGACAAGAAAGCACAAAATTTACGGTAGTTTAAAAATCTGTTTTGCAAAACGTGATCAGATTTTTTTCTAAACACGTCAGTTATAAAAACTTTTTTGTCGCAATCAGTCCGTTAGTCAACAGTTAATAGATTGATTTTCTGCGTTCTGGCGTGTAAAATATTTTCCACAGTTATTAATAACGATTTTCACAAACATAAGTTTCTAGCTAAAGAAATAGACTAGAGCAAAAGATCGATCATTAACCAGCCGAGGACGTTTAATGAATGTGAGCTGCGCTTGTTCTTGCTGCTCCAGCGTGAGACACTAACTTCCTCGAGAGATCGCCAGTGGATACAGATCCCCCTCTCTCTCTATTGTTGCTCTCCTACGTTTTCATTAGACAAATTTGACAACAATGTGGCGCCTGTCATTGGCTAAAGGAGAACGGAGCAATCTGATTGGCTTGTCTGTTTTTCAACTGTGTCCACCTGCGTCCTTTTCTCAAATAACAAGCATCACGCAGAGCAAAGATATAAAACTTTTATCACAGAAATGCCAATGCCAATAAACAGGACAGAAAAGCCAGTAAGAAATTTTATTTAACCGCACATATATATCAATAAATATCATATTTTATAAATGGTCCATCAGTGTTCTAAATAGAAACTAAGTCTAACATTAGCTCATCATTTTAAGTGTTTCGATCAGAAATCGCGAGCATTTTTTATTTCCGTTAAACAAAGACGATAAAAAAAAAGAATTAATCGAAGATGCGACAGCGGATGACGTCAGAGTTAAAACGAAGGTAAGTTGCCATTAAATTTTTTTTATTTGCTGTCTTCTATTTAGTTTAATTTAGTATATTTTTATAGGTACGATACCCCATTTTTTATATTTATATATTAAACTATATAGAGTTGCAATAATTTGACGTATTATTATTTTTTTAGGTTTGTTTAAAGTACTTTATTAGATACTTATATATTCATTCAACATGCTATTTTTAAAGATGTTTAAATGTATTTTAATAGTGGCATTATATTATATTATATTATATTATATTATAGGCTATTATATTGTTTAATATCCAATAGGCATTTAGCGTTAATCACTCTCTTACATAGCCTAACATTTACATAGCCTAACTGTGGGTGGCTGTGACTTTTATCTTTGTTTATTCGGTTATCTTTATGTTGTGCAAATACTGACATGACATTGATATCATAAGCGTAATTTGTGGTTTGATGTGACAAATATTCGTGTTACGTGTCATATCAACCCCAAAGCCGCAGGCACAGCTGACTTTGTACATCAAATAACGGCTTCGCCTATTATGATTATTAATAGTTGTTACATAACATAATGAATAAAAATAAATACAACAAAATATAATAGCAAAAATAAAAAAGCTACAGTATATTCGTTTTAAATGAACAGTATTTAGTCACATTTTTAATGGTTATTAGGGCCTTTTTTCTTTATTTTTTAAATGTTTTATTTTTAAGAAAATAAATATGAGCGAATATGAAATGATTGAATGCACCCATAAATTATAAAATATCTCAATTTTGATAGTAATTTTGTCGAGCACAAATTTATTTTGCATAATAAATAACATATACAGATTTCTTTTAGTTGTGGCTTAAATTAAAGTTCGAAAATAAATATATACACCAGCCCACTTAATTTTTTACCGCCTAACAGATTTTGGAATATTTACAGACTGTTTAGTGCAGGTCGTTTATAGCAAATTAATTACGGGTCAACCTGTATGATTTTTATGGGGAACAATACAACAGTGTTAGTTAGTAAATCAATCAATCAATAAATCAATAAAAAACATTATCTAACATGCTATTTAAAAGGTCCTGATAAACTCAGGACTGAAGACTGATGTTGCAGAAAAGAAAACAGTCACACTGAGCGATGCTTAATTTCAAAATTTTCTCCAATTTCTTTCTCGTATATTTTCTAAAATAAATAGAAAGGTATGTGGTGTGCATTTATTAGCATCTTTTCTGAGTCCACTTGTGTATGTTTTTAAAGCCTGGGCTGGATTCCGCACAGTGCTCCTCAGTTTCTGCGCTCCCTTGCGCCTCCACTCGCTTCTCTGTGTTTACATACGGAATCACTGTAAGCAAATGCCATCTGTCCCACCGCCACTCTCATCCACACCTTTAATTACAGAACCAGCACCACTAATAGAGACGATATTAAACTAAATCTTTTTGACATTCAAAGTAATTATCTCCGCAGCTCTCTCACAAGGCTGAAAATAGCCATCCGAAGAAGCAATTCAGCGCTCATTATAAAAAACACAAGCAGATTGTTAAATTGAGTCTGCCTCACTGGCAAACTGAGGGCAGATCTGTTTACAAACATTTATTTATTTATTTATTTATTTATTTAAAATGGAACATTTTCATAGGATCAAGGTATTTATGTAACTACATAATATGCTCGTATATTTTAGCTCCCAACTGTACTGAACAATAAAAAAACGCATATTATTATTATTATTATTATAAAAACTAATCTAATGCAAACCCACAAACACGTGCGAATTATATTTATGCACCTTCATTTAATCAAAACTTGCAAAATGTTAAAGTTGAAAGAAAAGATTATTGGGAAAATTAAAGGGTTTTAGCTTCCAACAAAGTAAGACAATGAAAACTGTTGTAGGGTTTTACGCGGAACCTTTAAAAATTCCACGAGGGGAAACCAAGGAACCCTTAAGAGTTCTTAATTTTTAGAGGGTATGTGTACATAAGAGTCCAACTAACACAGACTACTTCAAAACTCTTAGCTGAATGGATATCTTTGAATTCCAATTAAATGCCCCCGGGGCAATTAAAAGTGACTGTGAGCACTTAAGAAATTCAACATTCTTTCAAACAGTTCATCAGACCTGTGCATCAAAAACCCATACAGGCCTTTCATCCCCTTTAGAAACTCCACAGATGACTGAGTTTTACACCTTTTTGAAAGCGGCACAAAAGGGATGCTTGACCCAACATATGTAACAGCATGTCTCTGTTCCTCTAGTACCCCGGCGAGCTTTTGTGGCGACCTTTCTCACCGCCGCTGGCCGGCCCGAGCGGGCCTGGAGCTGCACTGCCTCCCGGGAACTCCTGCTGAAACGGTGAGAGTGTGCGAAGCGCAGCAGAGGTTAGAGTAGCAGATCCAGGGGGTACACGAAAAACCGGTGCGCATTTACACGCTTCATCTCATCACCAAGTCCTCATTAGGTTGTTAACCTCTTGTTCACAAGAAAAAAGCTGCCGCTCCGCGCAGGCCTCTCACCCGAGCTCAGGCATCCCCCTCGAGGCACAGCTCACTGCCATTAAAACTGCGCAAAATAAGTCTTTACAATGGCTAAGACGTTAAACAGCGTGTAAGCTATCTTCTCCCAGACTGTATTCAAAGTTTTTAAAAATGCATTTCATAAATAAGAAGATCATTTGCACTTTGTTATATTTGTTCCTCCCCATTGTAACAGTCGAATATGTGTGATGTAAAAGGCATGGTCTAAAAAACACCTGACCAGCTTAAACGCAATGTTGTGCATTTCGGTGCGCTTTACAGTTATAGATTCTTGAGATGGTATGCTTTTTGAAATACTATAAAGCGTGAAAGCTTACTAAATTAGCAGCAAGAAAGCTGCGCGCCTGCGTGCGCGCGTTTCAGGTACCAGCCAATTAAAACTGTCCAGTCCTCCACATCTGCCTCTCTTTACAAAGCGAGCCGAATAGAAAAGAAGGATCCCGGTGAAAGAACGCTCACTGAGATCACAGATGGAGTATAGGTTTTTGCTAGAAATTTGAGAAACACCATTGTCCCCAAATCCAAACTCAATGTGTTCGTGCACAATGGCTACGGCTTTGAGCTCTGCCGACTCAATTGCCCTTGTTTTTTAAACTTGAAGTGTTCAGCACAAAGACTGGCCTCCTAAATGTCACAACCGCTCCGAGTGGGGCTCCGCTGCGCGATTCGCTCAAAAAAAGGAAAAGAACACAATTATGAAGCAATAATTACTCTGCTTCAGTTCGCACGCCACTGCGTCCATTCAAACCTCTTTAGCCCCATTTAATGCTTTATCCACGCCGCCATAATCCGAATACCACAGCTTGATTTTTTCCCCCCTTCCCTTCCGCAGAATTTTCTCCTGAGATGAGATTGGGAAATAGAACAGGGAGAAGCTGCAAGAACCAAAGTTTCAGCAACTGTTATTTCCCTGCAAACGTTTAATCGATTCAGTAACATCAATAGGTAAATTAGTAAAATTATCCAAATAATAATTAGCTACATACAAACTCGCATGACGTCACAGTGTACTAGGTTTACACTTAATATTTGTTGTTTATTTATTTCAGTATGTCATTATCCAAATAATAATTACATACAATAATAACAAACTCGCATGACGTCACAGTGTACTAGGTTTACACAAATATTTGTTGTTTATTTATTTCAGTAGTGTTTGGGTTATGTGCCTATAACAGGTTGCAAATTTTTGCCGGTTTTAAATTGGTACGTTTTTAGACAACTTTAACACACAGGAAGATACCAAATACTTAATATAAAAATTTAAATATTATCTTTTAATTAATTAATTAATTAATTGTAGACTCGTAATATTTTTTTTTTAGAAGATATAAACTTTTTGATTTCAAGAGACATCGGTCTGGCTGACTTAGTACTTGAATCAGGTCTGCTAAATTAGACGTTAATATGGTAAATTAACGGCACTGCACTGTTGGGGATTTTTCATAGCATAATACACAATAATAAAATATTTTAAGAATTTGTGTTGGGAAATTGACAAGTGGCAAATATTTAGCCTTATACTCACAATACAACAAAATAACCCCACTGCTTCCATACTTGTTAGTTTTAAGCATGTTAGAATAAAATGCAATAGCCTGTAAATTTCTGGTTTAGCTTTAAACTAGCTTAAAATTTAACGAATAACTGCATCAAGCAGTTTTGAATTATCCAAGTTATTGTAAATGACTTTATTAACTATAGATTGCTATATGGACTTAAAGTATCATTAAAACGCCTAATAGATGTGGAATAATGTGGATTTTCCATTAGACCTAAATATTAGTGTTACTACCGTATAACGGGACTAACCGGTAAATTTAGTATTCAGGACAGAGTGGCTGTCACAATGTGTTTCTGGCCCCCAAGTTGTTTTTTTTTTTTTTTACCACTTTGTTATTTTAAGACTAGTTTGGTTGATCAAATATTAACGATTTATTTGGTAAGATGCAATCTATATGTGTAATTTGGGGGAAGGGATTTTACAGGAAGAGGAGCGTAGTGCTGCATGTGCACCACGGGTAAGTTAAATATTAGTATTTTAAATATTAAAAATACATACTGATGAAAAACGCTTACCGCAGGAATGTGTCCAAAATATATTTAACATATTTTAGTAATATACTGTTTTATAAATGTGAAATGAAAGGAAAAAAATCTTAAAATTACCCTGAGATATTATACAGCTGAGGTTATTTGGTATAAGTAATAATTGCACTAATAACAGGTTTAATTTTAGCGGATCAATCAATATTCACAGAATATTGGATACTTTACTCCACAGTATATACTACTGTCTTTTTTTGTTTGTGATTCAATTTGCATTTGGAGGTCACTGTTACCGCTAGTAAATATCATCGCTCATTTGCATTGTTTAGCTTTCAGACACGGAATTGTTTATTTTTGATCATTTTTACGTACCGATTTTAAAAAACCTTAGTTAAATAAATAACGAAAGGCGTACCGAATTACAACATAAGTTGTGTTGTTCATATCTGCATGGTGCTTCCCAGAGGCGGTTCATTGGACAGGTAAACCGAAACAAGCAAACATACCTGATGCCTAAAGCAAAGAAATGACGATGTATAAGCTGCATGTAAACCTTTATAATTGTTAGAACTTTAACTGTTAAGAACTCTCAGTCTCACTCTCTTTATCAGCAGCCCACGCCCGAAAAGTGACTGAGATTGTCTGATATGAATATGAAATATTTTTCTTAAGAGAAAAAAAAAAAGATTTTAACGCGACATAGAAAGTCACAGAGAAATGAACAGTTTGTGGTCATCTTTTAAGCCGCATAGATTGTTTCTTTGAGGGTATTTAAGGGCCAGCGCGTCTGAGAAAGTAAACTTTGGGTGACCCGCCAGGTTAGTTTAGTCTGGGATTTTAGCAGGGCGGCCTGCGTGGATGTGAAAGGCGCGATGCTGTGGGATCAAGAAGCCGCTTCAAGGAGTGTGGGGGGCAGCGCCTGCCTTAGGAATTGTGTTTTTCTACCGAGGGCCAGCATTCTTGACCCTTAAAGACTGGTTAAACATTATTGAACGCTTCCCCTTTGTCGTCAAAGCATCGCGCCGCCACCCGAGAGTTAGCAGCGCTGAGTCCGTGCTGTAGTGTGGGACAGAACCGCAGGGCCCAGGTAGTGGGCGGAGTCTACACATGATTGACAGACGCCGCTTTTTTTGACCCTTGATTGAGATGTCGAAGTGTTCGACTGCTGATCACGTATAACAAGGAAGAGAAGGTTAAAGGTCACCAGAGTCCACACTGCTTCTCCATACGTTGAAGGAGCTTGTTCTTCTGCCTTTGTGGTTTCAAAGACAAACAGTTCACAAAGTGTAAATAAGTTTTATTTAACACTGATTGCTAAAATGTGTTATCTTATTGCGTTAGTTGGTTGATAGACGTCTCAAAAGATATGCATTGCAACAGTATTATATTTTAAAAAAACGTCTCAAAGTTGTTTGCCTGTTCATAACAAAAAGGTTTAACTTATTGTTTTACACACCAAGGAAATTAATCTTTTTTTTTTTTTTAAATAAATTATTTGCTACTAATAAGATCAGATCAGGAAAGCCAATCTGTTTACTGAACCATTCTGAAAATGTCTGCATGTTTTTGAATTGAGTAAGGTTTATCATATGTACTCAGTAAAATGTTTGGGCCTGTAATATGGGATTTTACAGCATTAAATAATTTAAACAATTTGTGTTTAATTCTGCTTTAATGGGTTTTAACACAATTAAAAAGTAAATTGTGACTTTTAAACACCAAGCTTATTATTAGAGGTGTGGAAATCTCTGGTCTCTTTTCACTTTACCTAAAACACACCCTCCCTCCCTCCCTCCCTCCGTCCGTCCGTCCGTCCGTCCGTCCCTCCCGCTGTGAATAAAAAGACAAGTTGGATCAAGTTGAAGGTAACATCACTCTATTCCATTATCAGTACTTCCGACCAACCTATTAAGGCTTGTTGTGTCTATACAAAGCCCACGTCTGTGCATATTAGTGAAACACTCAGTGATTGAAACAGTAATATCACACACCATAGGAGATGCACAATCAGCATTAGTGCCTCAGGTTAAAGGAGTTACCTGTCATTTATAAACCAGTAAGCATCAGTGAAACTTCATGACAAGCTATGTGGCTCACATGCCAACGCCTTTCTCTGTGCACGCAGACACAAGACTTTAACACAGACTCAAACCAAGCAAAAGCAGGATGAATGAATTAAAGCTTAGACTGTTATTTCCAGCATACTCAAGCATGCAGAATTTAGAATATATGCTGAAAAACTCTATTACAATTTTTGAATAATAAAAAATATTATGAATGGTCCTCAAGCTTTTTATACAGAAGAGCATCAGAAGGGTGAAGTAGCATGATGTTTTTTTCACCTCCTGATTTCATAAGATTCTTGGCCTCAAATTCTGAGTGAATGCACAGTCTAATACATTTACTTCACATTAACAGATAGATTGTAATCTTGAACACAATGTGAATTGAGAGTTTGTCTTTCAGTCTCTTTCTTGCTAAAATAAATATTGTGAAATGTAATACTGGTTTTGGGTCATGTCATTGAGGGAAGGTAAGAAGGACTTCAACATAAGGTAATTAAGAAAATGTAATAAATTAATAAATGTTATCAATTAAAATATATGGTAGAAGCCTAAGTCAATGAATAAATGCTGAAACTATTTGCATGAGATCTAAGAGCCATGTAGAGGCAGCTTTGGAATGAGAACGACATCAAGAGAAAAGGACTTAAAAAAATCTTCTAGATTAATACACAGCAAAACAGCAATTAAGGAAAAGATTAAAAACAAATAAAACCCAGACTAAATCTAATAAAGACATTTTAGATTTATCAGATATATCGCAACACACTACACTTATCTTCATTTTCTGTATTTTCCCCTTTGAAAACATCATTCTCATAAGTCATGCAAAAGTACTGGCACCCTTGATGAAGATGAACAAATAAGATATTAAAAATAAAGTGCATAGATGATAGCTTTAGCTTTAAGGAAAAAGAAAATCGATGAGAGAGAAATGTTCTTAAAAAAACAACAAAGAAAAACAGATTTGCAATGAAATTTGATCAAATTTAAAAGCATTTTAAGAAAAAGCTTTGTAGCAGTTGCTAAGCCCAGGTTTAACCGTAGTCTAAAATGTACTTGATCCAAAACATTTAATACATTACCACCATGGAAAGCCAAGAAATGAAAGTGAACTGCTGGGTAATTTAACACAGACACGCCCAGAGCATCTTGCCTTACCTGGCGAGGAATCTGTATTTAACAACTCACAGAAAAGAGAATGAATATTGGAGTTCAAGGTTCAACCCTGCTACATCATCACATCCAATTCAATAGACTGTTAGTTGCCTGAAGAAAGCCTTTATTGACAGTTACAAATAAACTAAAGTACCTTGATTGCCTAAATGCAACTGGGACTTTGGCTGAAAGGTTGTAAAATAACAAAAACTGAACTGAACGAAAAAAAGAAGAAAAAAAAAAATCACACCAGTACACAAAACAATTGATTTACAATAAATACATTACATGTGTTTTCCTCATAGTATGAAGTGCAGGGTATTGTTACACATCGTTTTTGTTCATCTTTATCAAGAGTGTCAATAATAATGTCCCCCACTGTATGAAAGATTCCTTGTAAAATAGCTCCATTGTGTGAAAGAGCGAGCAGGATACATTACATTTTAGAACATTTACTGAAACGTGTGTTGCATGCTAAACAGAAGCATCACCACACTCAAGCTAATGTGCAGAATGCCCAAACATGTTTCCCCAACCTCTCTAAGCTCCACACAAGGTCGTTGAGACTGGCTGAGGACTCGCACTTCATTTCTCTCACTCAAACTTCTTCTATTTGGTTGTGCGATGAACGGCGCTACAGATGGTGCAGTAAGCTTTTAATCTCAGAGCTGAACAGGGAAAATTAGCCTTTGTGGCAGATAATAGACAGAAGTCTGGAAAAACACAGCTGAAAAACAAGACAATGAATCAATTTTATCCAACCATTTGTTTGACTTTCATATGGGCCTATCTGTCTAAATCCTTTAGCATTATTGCAAAGAAAATTT
>JAOVVA010000032.1:5824154-5857620 GCA_028565275.1 Leiocassis micropogon | reverse complement strand
ATAAAAAAAAGCAGCTCAATTTAGTTATTTCCAATGACAGATCAGTGCAGTCACTGCTATTACAGGTCATGGATAAAACAAACAAAGCATCCACATGTTTGGCTTTATATGAGAACCTAATACCTCTTTTTCACCAGCTTTAAAATAAGAAAAATATTGTTGCCTAAACTCGATGAACCATAAAACTCGCACCTGTGAAGATAAAGGTCATTGCAAATAGAAATATATTATTTCCTGTTAGCAACTCACATGCCTCTTCAACATACAACGAATGAACTTCAAAGAATTCACTCTGCTCATTTTCCAAATGACACTATTAGATCCAAAGGTCACTGCGTAACTTATGATTGGAATCAAGTTACACAAATGAATATAAGCTAAGGCACAATAAAAGTCCCTAATTCTTTGCACAAGTTTAGCCACAGATGGCCCCTCAGTGCATACCGTGTTAATTTGATTGTAAGGAAACAAGCTTTCTACCTGCTTTTCTGAAATCCAAATTAACAGCGATCTCTAGACTCTTTTATTGTTACCAAATCCCACAGTGCCATTGAAAAAAAAAAGAAAAAAAAAGCACCATGAAATTGACATGTTCATATGTACATTTTATAATGTATCCAACTAAAACTATTTCTGCATCAAACCTAAAAAGGGAAGGAAGAAAACTGACCATTATGATTTTTTTTTAAGGAGTTGAGAACAAAGCCATTTTTGCTCATCAGTAAAGAGGGGGTGTAGATAGCTGGCACTCCACAGGGCTTGGCCAAAGAGCAAGGGAACCAATAAAGTGAGGAGAAAAAAAGAAATAGTCCAGAGTTTTTTCAAGAAATATATCTTTGCTTGTCACGTATCACCATGTTTGGTGGTTTCTTTATTTACTTAATTGTTTGTTTGCACAAATCAGGTTTGAAAGGCAGTCATAGTAGATCGTCCTCACCTGTGATTCCATCTCCAAATGACTTTTTTTTTTCCCTTTTTCTTTTTTTGTTACCTTATCAGTGGATGGAGAAAAACATGACAGGTTTGTGTGTGAGTGAGTGTCAGTATCTCTGTGCTTGTGAAAGCTTCAGTGTGAATCATAAACACTCATTATTCATGTACAACGCACTGTGAGTGTGTTTACGTGTGGCTGTTCTCTGTGGACACCATGCTAAAGTTCTTCATTGTTTGTGTGATTTGTCCAAGTGCAGTCAGTCCTACTCTTTGGCCTCCAGAAAGAGTGTCTCTTGAGGGAAGAGTTTGGCTTCCAACAACGTCCATGCTGGGTCTAACTGAGTTATCTGGTAAGAAAGGGAGAAAACATTTAAACTACTGCAATTTAAAAATGACAAAGTCAGTTTTTCAACAATATTGTGAAATGTTAAGTATGCAAAAATAAAGAAAAAAGTGGATATCCATTAACTGTGTCATTGTCATCTTCTTACTTTAGTAGGGACAACTTCTCTCCTAAATGTCAAATGTGTGTTTAGGTGATTGCCTGGTGTGTGTGGGCTATGGTGTGCGCTGTGTGAGGTCTGTGTCTCTAAAACCATGAACCAGAGTTGTAGTAATCTGATCACATCACCGTGAGCACCGAGTGTCCCATTTCATTCTGAGATAGACCCTGTTTGTTATTACACATGCACCAATCCAAAACAAACACACAGCCAGATGGGTGGACGTATAACGGTTTTGCCCATGCTAACCTACATGACAGCAAAACTATTGTGGGGTGCCATGGTCATGGGGCGTAAAAAAAAAAAAAGAAATCTGAAGAAACATACTAGGATTTCTCTGAGCCAGATCCAAAAGAGAGAAAGAGAGGGTAAGGGAGGGAGAGAGAGTAATAAGTTGATTGTAGTGAGCTAATAGTGGGAAGTTCTCCTGTTACATAGGGCTTGTGTTCACACCTGTGCGTCCCAAACTGTGCGATCACTAAGAGCTCATCACAGGGCATTAACTGCAGTCTGATTAATACCTCTATTCCAAGCTCACCAGACCTCCCTGTATTACCCCCCACTAGTAATTAACACAGAAGCCTCAGAGTGTCATGGATGGGTAGTGAGCGGGAAGCCGCTAAGACTAAATCGTGCCTTCAGGTTTACACTACAGAGTCATAAAGCATCACAGCAGAACCATCATGGAAACCCTAAAGGATATCAAACACTTTCTGTTTACTTGACCTTAACAGTTTACCAGATTACTAATACAAGGCAATTCATCTAAGGTGACTGTAACCAGACACTTTAAAGGTATTCTTCAGTTCTATTTTTTTTCCAAAAGGCAAGAATTTCAATGTGTGTTCCTGTAGTCAATAAAGAATGGAAAACCTGTTTACCCAATGTTGACACTGGAAGCTATTTTGCAGCTTAGCCACAAATTACACAGCTAGCTAAAACACAAAAAAGGTCTTATATTTTTTTTTATTACTATTGCTTAAGGTTAAAAAATATGGGCAGGGCAAAATATGTCAAATATGGCAGATATGGCAGATTACCATAAAAAACTGCCATTCTAGCTGGTTTATCAATCACTGTATACCTCTTGAAGTACAGCAAACATCACTGGTTGAATTGAGAGCTGCAACTAAGAACAAATAACTGGAACAGGCACTTCTTATTTGCAAAATTTTACTTTGCTAAATTTGCACATTTCTAGTTGAAAATGGAGGAATTTTCTACATATTTTGTCACAATCTCAGGTATGAAAAAACGTTCATCGGCAGCTGATAAACTTTAAAAAGCATTAAAAAAAAAACATTGGGTGAGATTCGGTTTAGAGAAGAACAAGAATTATTTGAGTTGACAGAAAGGCTACTCCAAAAAAAAAACAAAAAAAAAAAAACACTTTTTATAACAACGGTGACCAGAAAAGCAGACAGACTACAACAGCCAAGAATAGGGATATGAGGATACAACGAGCACAGACGTGCAGAAAGTAGGGTCAGAAGGTAGAATTAAAAGCATAGTTCCTTGGTGAGGGTGGCATAATTATATGAAGAATGTTTTCTCAGTATGTGCTGGGCTGTTTAAGACTAATTAAATACCATTTATATGCCTCAGCCTATCTGAGCATTGTAGGAACATTCCTTAATGGCATTCTCATAATGGTTTCATCCAGCATGATAATGCACCATGAGACAAACGGCACTTCAAACTGGTTCCATGAACATGACAATGAGTTCAGCATACTTCAGTGACCATTCCAGTCATCAAACCTGAATTTAATAGAGCTTTGAGATGTGATAGAACGGGAAGTGTAGCTGACAAACCTGTGGCAGTTATCTGATACAATCATGTCAAAAAGCAACAGAATCAGAGAAGTGTTTCCAGCAGCTTGTGCAGTATTAGTATGCTGCTCTTAGAAAAGAGCCTGGTGAGATCAGATTTATTATCTCTATCTCAAAACTCAAAACTCTTCAAAACTGAAGCAATACAGTAAAATGTTCTTTATGTGTTTTCTGCAGAGGAAACCAAAAGAGGTGAAATTAATTGAAACAATTCCTACCTCTCAAAGTGTACACTCTTACAGTATACAGTCATGCATGACAGCATTCTACAAAACTATGTATTATACAAAGCTTCTTGCTTGACTGCCCCAATAATTGTTTTCTCAGAACAGGTACATAGATCAAAATTTTTTGTCCATTATAATTAACTCCACACAGACACACTGACTCGTTAGTTCTCGGATTATTTTCTCAACTGCAATAAAAAGAGTCAGTCGTGTTCATATCAAGGTGTCTCATTAGGAAAGGGTTGCAAGCCCGCTGACAGAGCTGCACAGCCCTGGTGAATGTCGGGTAGATCAAAGAGGCTCCCCAGCAGCTTGCATCTCTCAGGGGACGCAAGTGAGGGTACACCAATAACAGCACATTTGCTTTGTTTCCCCCAAAAGTCATTTGAGTGTGTGATAGCTGTCCTTTGTTTCCTGAGCATGACCTGAGGGCACAGTGCGACATGGGGAGGAGGTGGCACTCGACAGCAGGAAAAGGGTGAGACGACACCAGCTCTGGCTGGCAAAGGGGGAGAGAGAAAGATGCACGATGGAGAAGAGATAAATGGGCAAGATGGCACTGAAAAAAAGAAAGAAAGAAAAAAAACATTCCACACATTCTCTCCCACCTCCTGTGTACCACTTCACAAATACTGGTTATGTAAATGAACCTGAAATGCTGCTATAACACCCCAGCATCAGGTAGAAACAAATGAGGGTACAGCATGGCACAGGTGTGGCTGTGCGTTTCGATGACTGTTCTCTTTAAGTGAGGTAGAAAAAGACAGAAACAAGGTGTCACTCTATGGCGGGAGACAGATGCCATGGGTGATTGTTTACATTGGTCTCCAATTAACAGACCATAAGAGCAGAAGCATCTGTCAACAAACAAAGCTGTTTCTTTCTCCTCTTTTCCCCTCATCACTTGTTTATTTCTCCAGAATCTTCTGCTTGCCCTTCACCAAGATTATTAGAATATTCTAGGTAACAATGATCACAGCAGGGTAATACACACACACACACACACACAGACACAGACACACAGACACACACATAGAGAGCAAACATATGAAGTGAGCTCATTTCAGAATGGGCTGATTCAACTCTCTGTAATCCTGTAAAGGTTTATTAAAAGGAAAGAAGTGACTGTGTGAGTAAAGAGAGTCTTGCATGGCTGTTGGCTGTTTTCTTTAGGCTCTGGTGATGTTGATGGCAGGTAATCCACCTAAACCTTTAACAAACTTATCCTCAACAGCCCCACACAGACCAACAAAAACAAGAAAGGCAGCCACCCTACTGACCTAAGAGGCGGAGAGATATAACAAGACAGAGCGCTAAAGAGAGAGAAGAAAAAATAAAAATATGAGAATGTGACCTATGCCAGCTATGTTAGCCTTATACGTTTGGGTTAAAATGCACATATACTCCAACAGAGTTCAATTTACATCGACAGAGTTTAATTAGGTTCTTCCTTGTCAGAGCTAATTCAGTCCTGCTAATTTCACTATGAGGCGTTGAAAAAGAGGTTTAATGAAGGCTGTTTCTAGAATCTAAACACCCGTTGAAAAAAAAAAAATTAAAAGAATAAATGAGCGTGAATATTTGTTTTACAGAGAAAGCCAAACAATACACTTTTATATTCCGCCAGTGACTTAGCTTACATGCGGCAGAAACAGGATTTACTTCCATCATCCGCAGCTGCCAAAGTGGCAAAATTAATTTCAGTAAAAGAATGTTTAAGGATTATCATGGAACAAACTAATTAAAATCACAATGCAGCGCTTTCACAATAAAGCAGGTGGATGTTATGAAGACAAGTCGACAGAGTAAACCTACACAAGGCAGACTGAGCAAAAAACAAACTAAATTAGAATGGCACAGTTGAAGTGCACAAAACATTTAAACTAAATTAACAATGAACTCAGCAGCTGAGCTCTCGGTGATGTAATTCTGGCTTTGTTTAGCTCAGCATCACCACTTCAAAAGGCAGTCAGATAAATATTGCAGTTCATTAGTCTGAATCAAAAGAATTGGCCCATATGCTGCAAGGAGTCAGGGGAAAATAAACAGTGCACGGGCAATAAACTGCCTTCGATATGAGGCAAAACATGCAGCTGAAACAACTTGTTTGTAATGAAGCCATTTAGGGCCCTTCACCATTAATTAAAATCCAATAGCCAGGTCTGACTTAGCGCCGTGTTGTGAAGTGTTTATTTGGCCAATTAGGAAAGCAGTGGGGGATCATTATCAGGCTGCAGGAGGGTAGCAAGGGTGTTAGCGTTAGCTAAAGTTGGTGCACGGATATACTGGGGGGTCACAGGCAAGAGAACTTCCCTGGCAGAATGCACAGCCCTGCCTCCTGGCTCTGGCTAGCCTTTAGCATGGCTGCAAGAGAGGCTCTACACATCACAGGCGAGGGGCCAATCTAAACAAACAAACAGAACTGCACGCCAACATCAGAGATGCCAAACTTAAAACACACAATGAATCGTGTTGGAATGGCTTGACTTTCAGACAGTGACCATAGCTGCTTATGACAAGTCGCGTCCGAAGGGATCCTTATTTATATATATATATATATATATATATATATATATAAACAAACATTACAGAAGTCATCAAGAATATCAAAAATAAGGTAGGTACTCATACTGGTGCCCAACATCAGCCTAGCTTGATTAAGAAGAAATGAATAGGGTGTGATGGCCTATGCAACTCTGGCATTGCATTAAAGAGCATAAGAATAGATGGAGAATGGAGAAGCTAGTGCTAATCCCTCCACTAGCTCTCCCCCAACGAGGCAGGTGCTCAAAAAGAAGGAGAGAACAAACAGGGCCTGACAAAGGACGAGCTCCAATGCAGCAAGGACGAATAGAGAAACAACGGTGTTCGGTCACTAGGTACTCGCCCCACCTCACAAACCCCATCTCTGTTTGCTCGCTCACTTATTGCTGGCAATTCACTTGGTTTTCTGGGCGTGGAGTCGAGAAAGAGAAAGCGGGAGAGATGAAGTTTAAACATTTGTGCTGAATTACAAATGCAATAGTGCTGCAAGCTCTAATCCTGAGGGAACGATGTGGAGTCTGTGGAAGAGATGATTTTAATTACAGCAAGGAGAACCAGAGAGAGGGAGAGAGTGGAGGAGGATTAAACTTGGGCACTGTGTTCACAGTGAGAAACACTGCCAGTCTTTCTGCGCTGAACTCTGTAAACTCACTCCAACGCTGGATACACTTTTTCTACCACACACAGCTCTAATCCACTTCCTAAACAAAAAGCTCATGTAATGCATGAAGTGGTGGTTAAACTTTTTTTTATATATACATATTTGCTCATGGTGTATGAATATTTATGTATTAATAATCTGGTATATGATTTACGCATGTGCCCAATGAGTGCGTTGACTTGTGCTTTTTTTCTTTCCATGTATGCGCGTTTTTTTTTTCTTTTTTTTTTCTTTCAGGGATCGTCCTCCGGGTCCCCATGGGCTCGGATGGCATGCTGTCTGGGCAGGCCTGCACACTTCCCCTGATTAATGGAAAGCCCATTTCTGTTTCCATGCTGTTAATTAGTCAGGTCGTTAAGGGCAGCGCTTGTTATCTACCTGCTGCAGAGCAAGCACACCCAGCTCTCTAATGACCGTGCGGTACAAAAACCCACTCACACAGGAGAAACGTGCTGACTGTATCCTAAGTAGCCAGTGTGCTTTCCTGCACCAAAGACCATAATTAATATTCTGAAATTATGCATGCACTTGTGAATAGATGTTTTAAAATAAACATGAAAAATACTAATTAGTGATGCACAGATTTTAATTAATGTGCAGGTGTGTGAGTATTTGCGGAGTCCTATAGTAGAGAAACACATGCCTGAGCGCGCACGCACAGACACTAAGGGATTAAAGTTGAGCAACAAACTCTAGCCACATGGTGGAATTAACCAGCCAATTATACACTCTATTTTTCCTGCTGAGCTGTAACACTCACACACAATGACCCACGTGCGCGCACACAATCTAGTGTCTGTACTTTAATTACTCCCGCAGAGGTGGACAAGAATTAAAAATGATTTAGCAATAAAAATAATCCTAATATCATGACTGGGGATATTAGGTTTAAGGGTAAAGGAGGACTTATGGTTGGGAGAGTGATGGTGTGTGTGTGTGGATGTATGCAGACTCACGTTTCTACGGGGGAAAGTCGTGAGCAGTTTGAACTCATCTGATGGATAGCCTTTGGAGGCCACAAAGTCGAAAAGGACCTGGAGCTTGCAACTGCCCAGGAAACGCCTCTCCAGGAACTCTCCGCTGGGCGTCCGGACACGCAGTTTACTGATTGGTTCCCCGATTTCCTCATTGGGCTCTGGCGGTAAGGTCTGCTCCAGTGAAAGACGGATGGCCTGAAAACAGACAGCAAATCTCAGTTCAAATACTGCATCAAAATTCACACAAAAAAGGTAATACTAAATACGTTCTTGAACATAAGCCTGCTATATTAAACACATTATTACAATTAAAGCGTGGCTATTTACAGCACACACTTCAGTAGGATAGTGTGCAATATACTCAGCTTGAAAGCGCAGTCAGAATGCATACAAGTGAAAATTCAAATTCTAAAGAGATGAGTAAAGATGATAAGAAAAGTGATAGTGAGGGAGAGAGATAGAGAGACAGACAATGGAGGAGGAGTGTAGTTGGGACTCCTGTGGCTCAGAGCAGGACCTTGTGCTCCCTGGGGATTTTCACCTCCAGCTTGTTGTTCCTGTTGTGACACCGGGTAGCATATGCTGTGACAACATACGCCGCCTTTATTTACCCACCGTAATGCAATTATATTTCATCAAAGTGTACAACAGTAGCTCATTAGCAGCTGCAGGCTTGGTGTTGTGCGCGTGCCGGCCCAGCTCCCTCAGGTAGCGGCCCGCGTGGTAAAGGCTCTTTGGGGGACGAGCAGCATCCCTCCTTGGACCTAACTCTTTGCGCGTACGTGTGTGTGCGCGTGCTTGTGCACATGTGTGTGTGTGGTGTCCACCCAGCCTTGCACACAAAGAGCGCTTCGGAGCATCTCTTTCAATGCACAAAACAAACAGAGCGTATCTGTGTGTTTGTGTAGCACCTGACATGAGGCAGAATAACGACATGACCACTCCCCTCTTTTTCCTTCTTTCATCCGCATCAGACACAAAAGAGTCAGAATCACAGACAGCATTTCCCCTCTCTCTTGCTCTACACTGTTTGCCTGAATCCATTGTCGCTGCACATATGTGTCGTGGGAGGGCTGCTGCGTGCGTGTGCGAGCGTTTGTGTATGTGTGTGTATGAGTGTGCCGATAAGTTTGGAGAGACTCCAGGTGGAGAGCATCATGCTGCTTTTGTTTATTCATGCACAATGTCAGAAAAATGAAGCATTAAGGTAGCCAGAATGTGCACACACACAAAAACACAGTGCCTATAAGCAGCTGCTGCCCACTACACGCTACGCAGACTCCCTTTAATATCCTTATCCCTGGCACCCGAGCAGCAAAGAAACAGATTCTAGCACAGCTGGGTTATTTCCATTCGGGAGTGATGCATGTTAAACGTACAGAGGAGTAAGCTTGAAGCGTGTCTGAGTTCACAAACAAGATTGTTATGTCATGTGAACAAGACCCAGAAAGGTGAAGAACTGCAAATGTATACATGAGATTTCACCCATTTCACAGTCGAGGGATTCACATTAAAAAGCATGAAACTGATGTCATATATGCGTGACAGTGCAATATTTCACAAAACTGCCAGAGAATAAATAACTGCTGCAGGTGCTGGGTGCAGGTGATTTTATCTGCGTGTGCGTGTGTTTCCTCTGTGGTGTGCACTGTAGTGAGTCCCTTAGGGTTCATTACAGACAGCAGGTGAGCAGCCTTAAAAAGCCTCTCTCTCATTAATGCGCATGCACACACGTATACACAAACGAAAAAAATGACCTGCCACAATTACTCTAGTACCATCTTTGTCTAAATGCTTTATACATTAATAGCTTAATCGAAAATGGGCCTAAATCAAGCTAATGCGAGCCATTGTAAGGTATCATATATCTGAAAATACACTGTTGCTTACAAGGGGTTGAATACACCATGGCAATAGAGGGAGCAATGAATGTCAAAAGAAAAAAGGAGACCGAACTGGACTAAGCTAATTATAAGTCTTTGTGAAAGCCTGTTTAACTAATGTGACAAATCATCTCATATAGCAGGTTCACATCAGCGGACAACACGCTTTATATTATTGAGTAAACAGACAATAAGCAGGCCGTGGGGAGGGCCAGGAAGTCTGGGTTATCAGCTTTCCCTTTAAACTCAAGTCTGCTTTGTGTGTGTGTGAGTGTTGTGTTGTGCTGCCATTGTGCAGCAGGGATTTAATACGAACCTGTGTGTTGTGCATTTCAATTCATTAAAGGGACAATAACATTTGTGTGAGCCACAAACAGTAGAATGGTGGCTTTCTTGGCCTATAAAGAGTCGCTTTTCCGGCCACAAGTGATTGCCTGAAAATCCTTTTTAGCTCCCGCTTTAATCTGTACTTTTTAGTGATACAGTCTTTAAAAGCAATGTAAACAACCAGACCGTCATGTACGTTTATACATTCTGAAAATATGCTGTCCTGCTATATCCAGCCATAGCAGAAATATTTTACATTACATTTGCCAGACATTTTAATTATTCTAAACATGTCACTGGGTTGATGTGCGCATACACACACCATACACATTTACTGTATTTGAGGAAATAGCACAGTTTTGGGATTTACCCTGAGATTTACACTGCCAAAAAAGTCTGAACACACCTTCTAATTCAATGGTCTATTCTGATATTTATTTATTTCAACATTGTAAAACAATGCTGAAGGCATTCAAAATATGCAATAACCTCAATTCATCAGTTGACATAGTGATGTGTCTGCTACTTGCGCTGAGGGTGAGGTGTTGTTAATTGGTGAGTTCTGGCCATGGAATCTCTAAATGTACTTCTCCTCTGGAGCAGAGGTCAGTTTTGGTCCTGCTTTCCTGGGATGGTCTTCATGAGAGTCAGTTTCGTCCTGGATTTGATTTGCAAATGCACTTGACAATACTGTTCTAGAACAGCTATCCGTCATGTCTTAAAATAACTGATTGTTGTTGCTGTCTTAATTACCTAATATGATATGTGTTATTTCAAAGTGCTGAAAAAATCCAGTATTGTTCTAAAATGTAATTGTTCCAAACTTTTGACTGGTACTGTACATCATAATACAAATATTAATGATCTTATTTTATGTATTGCCATGTATTATCACATACAGGCAGGTGTCAAAGGACAAAATGTGCAGCTCCGTTAGCTGTACATGGCACTTTTGCTAGCCTAGCCCAAAGTATCTGCAACTAAGTTTACCACAAACCCAGAGGATAGTGATGGCTCATGTTCTACCTGCACCACAGCACAGCACTTCTGGGCTCACATCTCACAGGATTAAAATAGGAGTTAAAATAAAAGATAATTTGATGAATCTTCGATCAGAAAAAAAGGATTCAAGGACATATTGTGTAATGGCCTTTACTATAATTCTGTGACTCTAGCAAATCTAGAAATAATATCACTTATTATAGAGATCTGCAAATATACTGAGAAGAAAATGTTGATGGAGCATGAAGATAAGAGAGATTGGTGACTAATGTACAACAATCTCAGCTAAGTTAAGCATGTGCAAGTTCCCCTTATCCTAAAATACATGAAAAGATGAAATTTGACACTTTTGCCTCAGAGGTAAGTGTCAATTCTAATAATTACAAAGTTATTCTGAATGCTGAAAACAGCTTTACTTTATGATAAAACGTGTCTATTCTGATATAGAGGTCTTACTTGTAAGATGACATCAACAGGACATGAGGGTTCACTAAATGATTTGATACAGATGAAAATTCTTATAAATATATCATCATATAATAAATCATATGCTACGCCTGTTAGCATCACCGGATCTTACCTCACTTGTACAGATATGGGCGATTTCGGAGCAGCTCCACCATCACCACCACAACACCAGTAAAATGAATACATTTTCATTTTGGTACGATTAATGGAATTCATCATGTATAGAAATCACATATCTTTATGTAAACTGTACTAAATTAGTTATTTACACACAGGTAAAGCCTAACGTTTGAGAAGCCAAAATTAAATCTAACAGTGTGGTTATTTCTTCTGTAGTGCTAGACATGTGCATCTGGACTGGCATCATGCTGGGCTCAGTGGACAAGGGTGAGACATTAGCTGTCAGAAAATAACGTTTCAATTTTAGTGTAGTTCTTTCTTTATAATAGCATCCCTCAATTTCTCCAAAATGAAACAGGCTATTTGATTATCCTCCCTTTTGTATTGTGTCAGCTTGAACTTTCTGCAGTTTATAAACTCACAAGGTCAAAGTTGACCTAAAGTGAGATTCACATAATGCCAATTAACACCACTAACTAAAGTTCATTTCTGCAGCTGAAAACAAAGGTGATCTGAGAACTATGGGCATAGAACTAAATTCAACTCTGTTGAAATAACCTTTAAAGTTCCTTAAATCATTCTTAGGGGAATCCACAATTACACAATGCTTAATGGGTACGACATGGTCAACCTTACTGCATATAGTAACATAATCTAGAGCCCTCACCTCCCGTTCCTCTTCCTGCTCTTTCCTGATTCGCTCCTGACGCACTTGCTCGGCCTCTTCTCGCTCCTGTGCTTCTCTCTGTGAAAAAGTAAAAAAAAAAATATGTGTTTAAAAAATAAAAAAATTTATATAACTTACACTATCATATAACCAAGATAAAGTCAGCTTCACAACATGATTCACAAACCTTTTTGCGATCAGCCTCTAATGACAAGCGATATGCTTCATCTTGCTCTCGCTTCACCATTTCTCTGGCTTCACGCTCATCCTGTGAGGAGAAAGTGGGCCGGTTATTTCAATAAACTGGACAATTTCCAGGAATTTGTAATTGTTTATGTCAACGCATCACAAACAAAACCATTCCTGATGGCCGAACACATTCAAGGCATAAATATTAACCCGAAGTACAAGACAGGAATCAATAGAAGCCTTTGATGTATGAAGCATTGTGTGGTATTATTGCTCACAATAGAGAAAACATCTGAGTGGCAAACTGAAAAACTGAGAAAGACTGAAAGAGTATCATATGGGTTCCTCGATGTACACTACAGGACGCTTTTATTCTATTGTGTGAGTGTGTCTATTGGAAAGATTCCTATTTGTTAAGGGCCACCCAGCTGTGTGTCGGCCTGCTGAGTTGTAAAGAAGTGGAAACTCTACTGTTGCCTTCGTGTGGTCAAGCCCCGGACATTGTTTCCGAGCGCATGAAAAGCTGGCAAGTTTGTTCTTCAGAAACGACCTTGTGGTGATATGTGAAAGAGTGTGGATACAGAGGATTGGGGAGAAGGATGGGGTCATGCTGGGTGATCAAAGACAAAGCCAATACCTCCTGAATCTTACTGAGACAGAGGACCATGGTATACGTGGATCTTTTTTTTTTTTTTTTTTTTGGTCTGTTTAAAAGGGCATGTCATGAATTTGACATGACATGTTAAAGTAGTTTTTCAATGAGCCAGTAAAATCAAATGATCATCACTATAAAAACAGCCCTTGTGAATCTCAATTTCAAAATGTGTAGAAATTAATCTTCTAAAATCTAGACTCCATATATTTTATCCAGTTGCATGTTAAAACCAATGATGCAAAGCTAGTGGAAAATTCTTAAAATCAACTGCTCTCACACAGACTACAGTGGCAAACAGCGGAATGGCTACTGTACTGTATGTCCCATTGTATCATATAACACACACTCTTAATTGGTATAAGGCTAATTATGTTTTACTTTATTGTATGTGCACAGTGGTGTAGTGGGTTCGATTCCCGGCCAGACTCGATTCTCGTCTCTGTGTGCATGGAGTTTGCATGTTCTCCCTGTGCTTGATGGGTTTCCTCCGGGTACTCCGGTTTCCTTCCACAGTCCAAAGATTTGCAGGTTAGGCTAATTGGCGTTCTCAAATTTCCTGTAATGTGTGAATGAGTGTGAGAGTGTGAGAGTGTGTGTATGTGTGTATGTGTGTGCGCCCTGCGATGGATTGGCACCCTGTCCAGGGTGTACCCTGCCTCGTGCCCTCCTGGGATAGGCCCCAGGTCCCCGCGACCCTGAATACAGGATAATGCGGTATAGAAGGTGAGTGAGTAAGTGTTATTCTGTTTCAAGCCCTACCTGTCAACATATCAAATCTCTGTTTACATGTCCTTTTTAATTTCCAAGTTGTCATCCATCCTTGAAAAAATTCAACATACACTCACAGAAGATTGGTTGTAAAGTGTGTGTTTACGATCATTTGCATGGTTTCATTTAACTTGATTTAAAGGTTTTATTTCTCTTCCGGCTGTGAAAACAATGCTCTTGCTGTGTTGGTTTTATGGTCTTCAAAATATATTTTGTCTCTTTCATACCAGCGATTCCATTTCTCATTTCCAAACATGTGTATATGGGTGTTTTACGATGTAATATAAAGTGAAGGTAAAAGCTGTACTTCAACGCCTACAGCATGAAGAGATTCACAGTCTGACAGTTTTGCTTGGGACTAAAATCTAATCAGTTCACACCTAGTGCACTTTAGAGTTCAACTCTCAGCTGATGCTGGACTGAATGTGGCAGCTATAGGATGTAGCTGGAGGACTCTTACAGTAATTACACCGCTCCATTACCCAGATAACACTCCAGCACCCTCTCTATCACTTCACATTCCCTTTCCAACCAACTGAAGACATTAATTACACCCAGAGAGACTGTGCAGAGCCTGGGCAAGTGGAGCTGGGTGTTTCCATCACGAACCATCCATGTATCAATGTGTTTGTGTCAAAATCTAACTGTACTCTGAGGAAAGTCTGACAGGCAAAGTAGCCAATGGGAGCTTTCATTGGCCTGGGTGTTAATAACTTTAATGTTAATGAACAACATAAATAACAAAACACATTTATGCTGCAATATTTCCCTAATGTACTGAACATTGCAACTTGGTTAACCAAATTTAAGCATTTTAAAACTTTAATTAAAACCTCTGACACTGATCTACAGCATCAAGAAAAACCTTCAAATTAAACTGTAAACTCGCCCTTTCTATAACTGTAAACTCGCCCTTTCTACAGTTTCAAATTAAACTGTAAACTCGCCCTTTCTAGTCTCCCAGGGGACTCTGGACACAAGGCAGGATACATCCTGGATGGGGTGTCAGTCCATGGCAGGACACTTACAATTCGGGAACGCCAATTAGACTAATCTGCAGGGCTTTGGGGTAAAGAAAACCGGAGCACCCAGAGGAAACCCACCAAGCTCGGGAAGAACATGCAAACTCCACGCAGACAGACCTGGCAAGAGACCACAGTGCTATACCACACAGTATATAATATTTTATATAGTTCTCTGTATATTTACTCTATATATACAGTATTATAAATACTTGAATATACTGTGTATATACAGTATTGTGCAAAAGTCTTAGGCACCATATTACTTTTAGTACATATTTTGTTATATCTCTTTATCATGTTTGCATTACAAAATGCAAACATGTTTAAAAATATTGAATATTTTTAAACATAACCTAAAAATTAAAATAAATAAATGCAATTACAGAAGAATATTTGCATGGCTTTAAAGAAATCAACATAAATATAGAAAGGAGCAAGAATGACAAAGTTACCAGAAGTACTCGTATTTTCCAGCATGCTCAGTAAAACCTCGCAGCTGTTTTACTTATAAAACTGCAAAGATATTCATCCAATATCCAATACCAATAGATTTTTATTTTAAAGCAGAATATTGTCTATGATTATTTTATTATTCTTCAGTGCTTTGTAAAGAAGTTTCTTATGTAGAAATGCTTTCAAAGGCCTCTTTGCTTATAGCATTGTTTTTTGTATGTGGCCTAAAACCTTTACTGTAAGCAAAACTGCTGTTAGATTTCTTACAGTCATGCAAGCATTTTTCTATATTATTATTTATTAATAAATTTTTGTGTTTGAAAATAGTGGATTGTTTTGTACATAATAGTGCAGACATGATAACCACAAACAACACAAAGTGTGTGTGTATGTGTGTGTATATATATTTATTCACACACACACACACACACGCACGCACGCACGCACGCACGCACACAAAATTTGGACACACGTTCTATTTGAATGGTCTTTTTTTATTTTTATTTAGGCATTTAAAGTATGCAATAATCTCCTTGAACAGTTGATATTGAGATGTGTCTGCTACTTATGCTCTGTAAAGTCTTCAACTGTTCTAATCTGAGCTGCTCTTAATTGGTGATTTTTGAGGCTGGTAAATCTAAATGAACTGCTTCTCTGCAGCAGAGGTAAGTTTTGGTTTTGGTCTTGCTTTGATCTTCATGAGAGCCAGTTTCATAATAGTGCTTGATAGATTATGCAAATGCAGTTGACAATACTGTTCTTGCAAGAACTGCTCTGGAACAGCTGACCTTCACGACGTAAAATAACAACTGACTGTTGTTGTTGCCGTTATGTAATGATCTAATTCCATATGTTATTTCATAGTTTTGAAAAATAAAAATCTAGTATTGCTCTATAAATGTAGAAAATAAATCAAAACTTGTGTCCAAACTTTTAATTGGCACTGTGTCAGTTATGATAAATAATTTCATAATATTTGACATACACAGTTACTCAAACTGAATGACTGAGAATACTTCTTTTAATTTTTACCCCTGGCTTTCATGGCTTTTATATGGCTGCTTTAAAAGTGCAACACTCGTTAACGTAGCTTACCATACCATGAAACCCTCAAACCGTAACACTTCTAAACTTCAACTGTAAGAATTAGAGACACAAAGCAAACATGGCTTCTGCTACTTTTCATATTTAATAATTGTCTGAGAACTCAAAGACTGTTGAGGTGTTTAAGACAGAGATGTCATCACAAATCAAATCAGCCAAACAGCCAGAGGGCATGACTAACCCACGCTTGTTATCACAATATTTCCCAGTCAACCACAGACAGCTCCAGTCAGCCGCATGGTATGTAGGACTAAATGAAAACACCTGTGTGCTTATGGGTGGAAGCACTTAAATGAACAAGTTTTGAACCATCCTGTTTCCAACTGCTAGAAAATATTTTTAGCAGTGACGTAGTTTCTTAAAAATACATCTCGGATAACAGCGATACATGGTGTTGAAAGCTCAATTCTGGTCATTATTATAACAGGTAGAAAGAATGGTCAGTTTCTCTTTGTAGTACTTCCCTCATGTGCAACAGACACAAAAGGTAAAACCGGTCCTTTAAAAGCTCCTAACACATTTTTTTTGAATGGACATCCCACACATGCTAGTCTTATCTTTTTGTGAGAGTTTGTTTGCACAGTGCCCATTGATTTAAAGCAAGCGTTGACCATATGCAGCAAATGCATATAGAAATGACATCCTGCTCACTTTGTCATCACTACAGACCTTCACATGATACCAAAGTAGCTAATGCATTGTGCCTCTTAATACTCAGATGAAACACCCTCATATAGGTTTTCAGAGCTTGTATTCTTTCTCTCTGTATGACTAGGACAATTCAAATTCTTCAAAACGGTTGCTCTTTGTTCCAACTTGCCTATAAAGCTTTCTTCTACTATACACTTGTATGCAAGTGCAGAACAAACAGAAGCATCTGTCTTCTGTCCCTCAGTTATATTGACTTTATACATACATAGCATATTAACATCATTTAAACCACCCTTGTATTCAATAATCAGTAGGTAACTCCAGGAAGGGCAAGATCGCTGCAGTGTCTCTCACCTCATCTCGGATGTCCTCCTGCTGCTGGGCTGTGAAGATCTCCATCGCGCCCATCAGTCTCATCATCAGGTCATCCACTGTAGTGTTGCCTATAAAGAAAGAGGCACAAATAAGTTTGACTGAACAGAACTACCACAAAACAAAAATGTCGTAAAAATATGCATACATGTATCTAATCAGCTAATTATGTAGCAGCAGTACAACAGGTACATTCATACAGGTCAAGACCTTCAGGTATTGTTATTTAGCAGTTTTGCTTGTTGCTAGTTTTGCTTGTTTGCATAGATCATGCATAAAAAAAACCTACTTGTACATTATACTAAATAGTACGTGGGATCAAAGATTTGTTACTACATGGCACTGCTTCATGGAAAAGCACTAATATCACTCACTCATCATCTATACCGCTTGATCCTGTACTTCAGGGTCGCGGGGGCCTAGAGCCTATCCCAGGAGACTTGGGGCACAAGGTGTGGTACACCCTGGACAGGGTGCCAATCCATCTCAGGGCACACACACATACACACACTCTTTCACACATTATGGGCAATTTAGAAACGTCAATTAGCCTAATCTAGGTCGGTTTCCTCCCACAGGTCTTTGGACTGTGAGAGGAAACCGGAGTACCAGGAGGAAACCCACCAAGAACGGGGAGAACATGCACACAGGGACGGGATTAGAGGCTGGCTGGGAATCGAACCCGGACCCTGGAGGTACAAGTCGACAGTGCTAAACACTATACCACTGTGCCGCCTAAGCACTAATATGATCTAGAGAATCTAGTTGTTTTTTTTTATGCATTCCATGAGAATCCTTTCTGCAATATACACAGTGAATTACCTTGAATAACATTTAAAACTTCATTTGATGTCCTTTTGCCCATGACTATCAGTAGCAGGGGGAACTGGTCAATTTTGTACGTCCTAATGGTCTGTGCAACAACACTTCCAAAATGTCGCGTGCACATTGTGAGTAGTCTGTAAGAGAAATAACAACAGAGATGGATATATTTCAGAATCACTCAGGATAGGAAGAATAAAGACAAACAGCTATATAGCAATAGGGCCGCATAAAAGCACACATCTCAAGAAGGGGGCTCATTGTATTAAATAAAACTATTCTGGCTTTTCTCTTGAGTGACATCTCTCTCACTCTAAATATACCACAAAGCCAAATTAGTATTCTACTCCTGCCTTGTTGAATTTGATAGGCCAAGGAGGATTTCTTATTCCATTACAAAGACAGAACTTTAAATTAACATTTCACTGAAGGAAAGGGTAGTGTGGAGGCTCACAGAGCTCACAGTAAATGTCATAATATTAATGAATTGCTATAGACTGAATGCAAATATAGATTAGATTCTCTCTTCTTCCTTTAATAAGTGCAGCCTTAATAACAAGCTGGTAAAATAGACTGATGGAACAGAGAAGTACGAGGGGTCGGGGAAAAAGTGAGAGAGAACAGTGAGAGTACTTTATCACGGGCATGAAAAGAAAGTCGGATGAAATGTTTTAAGCACTGCACTGAAAGGAAATTAAAAAGTGCTAAAAAGTCATATAAGTGTACCAGTAATGGTGAAAAAGTATCAAAGAAGTATTTAGCCCATTATTTTCTTTGAGAAATGTAGAGTTTCATTCTTGTGAATTAGTGAAACTTAAACAGGCACTGTGCACACCAAACTGCCATAACATTAAACCCCAATGCCTAATATCATGAAGGTGATCTGTAGTATCTGGCACCAAGACATTAGAGACAAATTGTTTTTTTCAAGTTTTAAGTTTCTAAAGTTACAGTACAAAATGTGATTCCCATGGATTAGACTTCCAGCACATCCCCAGATGCTTGATCAGATTGAGATGTTTGAGGAATTTGGTGGCCAAATCAACACGTTAAACTCTGTCATGTTGCCCAAGTGACAGGGTTCATTATCCTAGTGAAAGAGACCACCTGGCATCCTGGCATCATCTCTTCCTCAAGAAACGCACATGCACCTGGCCATGCAGGCATTGTAAATGGCAACACAATACCTCAGACGAGGCAACTGTCTTCCATTAAACCATGCTCCATTTCTGGTGCTCACATACTCATTGTAGGAGCATTCGAGAGTGGACTGGGGTCAGGATGGGCACTCTTGCCAGGTAGCCAGCATAAATTTGGTTAGCAATTTGTGTAACTCCACTCCCCGAGTGCATCGAGCCTTGTGCACCCATAAACCTCTTGACGATTCACCAGTTGTCCTTCCCTTGATCATCTTTGACAAAGTCGCTCAGATGCTTACACTTGCCCATTTTTCTTGTTTCCAACAAATCAACTTCAAGAACTCACTGTTTACTCTGCTGCCTAATACAACATAACCATTGGCAGGTACCACTGTAATGGGATAATCAATGTTATTTCCTTTATCTGTCAGGGGTTTTCATGTCATGAATGACTAGTGAATATTTGATACAGTTTGTCTCATCTTCTTTTGCTGATACCTAAAATAACAAGTCATCATTAAAATACACTTGCAATATTTCTATGCATGGCATCCAGTGAAAACATTTTGGAAGATCGAAAGAAATGTGTGAGAACATAAATAGTTTTCAGAGCTCTTCAGGGTGGTTCTTTTTTCCCCAGAACTGGCAACACCTGGCATTTTAAATGTCTCTTCATGCATGACTTCATAATGGAAATGACATCTTTGCACTCTCATTTCTCTGTTTCATATTTAACTGACAAATGTGACATGAACACTTTTCTGTTGCTTGACTGAGAGATGCCATAATGAAAAAAAAAACACTACTAATGAGATAAATCAACTGTTCAAAAATATATATACATGATACAAACACAAAAACAACTTACTAATATATCATAACAAGCATTCTGTCTCAGGAGTGTTAATTACCCAGGCATATACTCAGCAGATTAATGCATAAATAATTTGTGTGTTAAAAGAGGCAGTTAGACTTGACTCAGGAGCGTTAGAATGTGCAAGTACGTGTCTGAAGACATGACTCAATCACAGTCGTGTATGAGTGTGTGTCAACGTTCCCTTCGTGAATAGGCCCAGATGTTGTCCGCCTTTAATCTGTAATATAAAGGCTCAGCTGGGGCAAAAAGCACTAGGGGAGAGTGGGAGGAATGAAGGCTGAAGGAGCTCCTACTGCAGAAGTAGGGTCACTTGCTGCCTTTCGCAGACAACCTGCTCAGGGAGGAGGCCTTTGGGGTGAAGCCTAGTGGAAGGAAAAGCTTGGGCCTGCCCTCCAGCAAAGCCTGCTGGGGCCAATCAAGACTCCATCTGCTGCCTGACCAGGCCCTCCCTCCCTTTACCTCTCTTACCTTCCTTCTCCTTCGTCATAGAAGAGAAGAATTCCAAAATTAAAATGCAAATCCTACTGAAGAGTAGGAAGACCAGTAGCAAGCTGTTAGACATTTAGTCTACTTTTTTTTTAAGAGTTGGTGCCAACTCATTCACCTTAGCCACAAAGTAATAAGCAGCATCCTTAAATCTATATAAAATGCATCCTTTATCTACATAACTATGTTCATAGTATGACAAGCTGAAAGAAACATTTTTTGGTGGATGTGCCTTTCTTTCTTTCAGATTGTTCTTCTAGTTGACCTCTCTGTAATGCTTGCTGCACACTAACGAATATATTTCTTCTGCATGTTAACTTTCCCTTCCTATAGCCAATAACCATAATTTCCAACGCTCTTTGTCAAGTTAAATTTTTGCCATTTAAATTTACCACACACATTATCCATCTCCGCACACGCACTCTCTCCATCAAATGCTATTTCTTAAGAATGGCCTGCCATATTTTTCAGTGTAACCTACCTAATGCTGCGGCTTCTCCTAAACAAGCTCTGTAACATTCATGATTAGCTGCTCCTGGTAATTATTTCCAAACGTTTAATGACACATTTGCCTAACGCAACGTTGATAGAGATGGTTAGGGGAACAATTAACTACAATTAATTAATAGTTAATAATTTTAATAGCGAAAAGTTAAAAATGTTAATAATTAATCAACAACCACACTACAAATAAAGTTTAAAATCTAAAAGTATGCAAAAAGAAAAAGAAAAAACAAGCATTTAAGATACCAAATCATCTCACCCTCCTTCAACATTGCCACAGTGAAGAGATTCACAGCAGTGCACTGAATAAGACTGAAGTATAACTGACCCTTTACTGGGGCAGATTAGTGCAGATTGCCCAGTTGGGGCCTCAGAGAGTAAACACAACTGCTTTTGTCGAGGAAGAAGCGAAAGCAAGAGAGAGAGAGAGAGAGAGAGAGAGCACCATCTCTTATTAAGAGATCATCCATTTTAGGTGTGAAAATGCTTCCGATCGGAATTTTTGAACGGGTCATCACCTGTGAGAAAGAATAAGAGTGTCAGCACATGTGCTACCTGGCTTTGTTAGCTTCTTTAGTGACGTCCCAAGCCCATGTGATGAAATTCTGGCTCAGATATGACACTATGGATTCTGCACACATCATTTGGGAGCAGAAGACATTGCTGAGAACACTGTCATCATTGTGGAGGTAGATGGCCAGCAGCTTTCTCTGAGGAACAGAAAAACAGAACAATAAAAAAAAAAATCTCTCACTTATAACAGTCAAGGTGAAGTACTTTCATTTTCACTAAGACCCTGTAGAGTGTGCCAACCAATGAAAGCCAAAGTCTCTGTAGGCCTATGAAGACATTGCTTTCTCTAAGCCTGGCTCAGCGTTCCCTTTTATTGTAGGAAGGTTTTAAACAGCATTGCTCTGAACATGCCGCACTAGCATCCATATGCAGACAGATAACCTCGAGTACCCAAAGAGGCCAAACAAAGAGTCAAGCTAATACCCAAACCAAATCAAATCAACACAAGGTAAATAAAACTTTCTTCAAAGGTGCCGGCGACAAAACAAAAAGCGAACAAATCACTTTATTTGTTTTGCATCAAATGCCAATGCCCTTCCTCAGCGGTGCAGGTTAGCGGAGAGTGCTGCACACAATATTGACGGACACTGGAATCCGCACATGTTTACACCATCATGCGACAGACTGAACAAGTAATTAAAAAACAAACACCGTCTCAAACATGAAAGGTTTCCCGGGACGATGCAGGGGAATAAAAACCACCAAATTACAAAACGCTGGACGGGTTTTCTCTCGCTGACCCCCTGACGTTTTCTCTCAGTCACCGCTGAGGGATTTCCGAACAGCGCGGCGTGGAAAGCAGGTCTAGCTGAGACACGAGGGAGTGTGAAAGGAGAGAGGAAAGTTGGGGTATACAGTGGTGTGTATGAAGTGAGGGCTAGAGAGTGCTGCAGTGTTTGCACAGCGATTAGGGCTTTAGAATAAGCAGCATGGCTCCTAGTGGGAGAGAACTCAGGCCTCTTTCACTTCTTCAATTCATCACCCTGAAAAGATTAAACACTCATGCTGGGCAGACAAGCAAAAGCAGTCTGGACGAAGAGAAAGTTTTTACACAGGCACACACAAACAAAAAATATTACACACACACATACACACGCACGCACGCACGCACACACAATTTGCCTCTTTTCTCACACTTGCTGCCTCCATCGTGTTCCTCCAAACGAAAAAAGAAATACGTAAAGAGTACAGTGTGTGAGAGAATGTGTTTGCCCTGAGCCGTGAAGATGTTTTGACCTATTGAAGCTTCTAAGATTTCCTGAGCGAACGGAGAAAAGGTATTCTCTCTAATAACAGTCTTTAGCCAGCTCCCTACATTTCACACCCCTCTATTAGGACCGGCCCCTCCTCATCACTTTCATCACATTGTTGTGCGGCCCTCTCTGAGCTCATCTTTTGTGGGGCTTTTCTTAACCCCCCAAAATCAGGGCACCATGAAAATTACTAGGTCTGAGCAAGGGTAGAAACTGACCCAAAAGCTCGCGTCCAAATACTGACTTCCCCGCACCTGCTCAGGATGCCGCAGGTAAAGAGGTTGAACAAAATAAAGGAGGGAAGAGGGAAGGAAAAAGGGAGGAGAGGAAAAGAGGAAGTAAATTGATCTGTCTTGTGAGCTGGCGAGTACACATTTTCACACACAGCTGCCGTCCGATAGAGTTCACTTCCCAAGGCTCCTTAATGGCGGGCACTGTAAAACTGCCAGCGGCAGTTAGGCTGCTCCAAGGATTAAACCTAAAACAAAAACTCAGTGCGAGGAGACTTTGCACCTCGAGCACAGCTTATTATTATCTGCAACACGAGAGTAAATGCTCTCATAACAATGCTCAGGCCCACTGAGCCAGTTAACTTACTGCAAAATAACAGTGTGTTTAATTCCAAAGGCATTCCGCATTCAAATAGCAAGGAAGATGCTTTAAGAACACTTTTATTGCCATTTTAGCACAATTCCTTAGCATCAGTCTCGGAGTAAAAATTTTGCCTCATTGGTTACTCAATACTCATCTCAACACCCCTGCATTCTTCGTCACACACAAATCTGTTTTTCCTTTGACAGATATCTATTTTAACACACTGCACACAGAGTTGAGGCGAGGACATTTTTAATTAGTCAGCACAGTGCAGAGGGAGAAAGACACCGGGGAAAAAAACGATCAGGCTCTGCAGCCTGCAGAAAAGCAAACACTGGAAATTAAGGAGTTCGTATTACTTCCATCTCATGACCTCGGACCAGCAAGCATACACGTCGTGATTGATCACTTTAACAGATGCTACTTAAAGCAGTGCAGGAAAAAAAAAAAAAAACATTTAATATGTAATCATAGAGGTTTGATCACTATAGATGAAGACATACACCCTTAAGTATATCAAAACAGGGCAAAGGTGCAGATCATAATGCACAAGATCGAAAAGCCCATACAGAGGAATTATTTTGCTCTCCTCTGGCCTTATGGCACTGTGAATGCAGAATCGTGCCTCATGTGTAACTGAGGTGCTGGAGCAATGAATTTTGATGCACGTCTTTGTGTAAGCGAGAGTGGGGTTACTGTGATTAGCTGGACGTTAAGGGGATTTGGGAAGAAGCTTGCCTGATGATGGGTGGCCTGATAGGAGAGCCTTACTGCTGATCCCCAGGGCTGAACTCAAGGGCCCTCAGCATTTTCATTAAGGGCGGATTGAGCGCATCTCTGCCTCTTCAGAAACACTTCATCAAATGCAGTGTTTTACTTAGTGATTAGCTTCACCAGCCTTTGAGAGCATGACAAGGACCCCCACACGCACAATATATCCGTTTAATGAGCAATCGGAGGAGGACACGGTCTTTTATCATGAGGCCGGGGTGAAACTTATTACTTGTTGTCGGGGGAAAGGAAAAGAATAAAGAGGAATGAGAGAGAGAGAGGATGGAAGGTTTTAAAGATGGAAGACCGACAGGCAAAGAGAGCAGCAAAAAAAAAAAAAAAAGATGAAAAGGTGGTAGATGGTGACATAGAAAATGATATAAAGGGTCAGAACATTATTTTTTCTCTGTTGGGTTTATTTTTACTGACACTATGTACAGTTTCATCGCAGAAAGCAGTGGCCATATTGAGGGCACTGCAGGAGTTCAGCTGGGGAGTGGGCAAAGATCCAGTCTAGCCTCCCCCTTGTGCTCCAAAACCCCCGTAACATCTTGCTGCTTCCTCCCTGTCTAATAAAACTGTAATCCACACAAGCTGTCAGTTGATACAAGCCTCCTTTTGAGACTGCGGCCAGAGAAGCAGCACTGAGCCGCTATAAATAAAGCTTCATCTGTTCAAAAGGGAAACAGGCAAGTTTTAATGTGGAATTATAGAGATGAGGGGGAATCGCTGTCAATCAAACCATCAGCGATGTTTATACACCTTAAAAGGTTAGAAAACTCCATATGTGTGAGGAGTAGGGATTTAAAAAGATTTTTTTTTTCACAATATTTTGTGAAAAACGGCCTGTGAGTCAGTCTCTGTTTTCAGTCTCCTATCGATGCTTGGCAGGATTTCTTCAGGCAACATTACAAGAACTCACCCTGTATTTCTTTTTCAGCTAAGTGCGGTTAGATAAAAGACTAGAGAGATACAGCACTAAAATGTCTCTTATTAAGGTTTCTGCAGAAGAGCATATACTGGAAGTCAATATGATAAACACTGTGTTGCTTCTGTATATATGGTATAGTTCCATTATGTTAAATAAAACACCACTTCACTGCCAAAAATGTTCCCATTTAGTCAATTTCTTAACTGCATACTGAAGCTATCATGATGTACTCACATCTCTGGCTTTGCCGTAAAAGGCCTCTTGAGATGCTGCCTCCAAGGAACCAATGAAGAAGACTGGATGGCATTCTCCATATCTAACACACAGACACACATACATGCAGGTGAGACCCATGAGCTTTTAGACTAAAAATGGTTATAGAGACTGTAACATGCAACAATAACAAGACAAACACTGACTTATGACACAATTGTGTTAAATTCATGAGGTTTATAACAGTTGCATTTTTGTCAAATGGCAGTACTACACAATACTTCTAAACACACAAAGTAAATAATAATTTTTTTTGTTACAGTTTATTAATACAGTTATTTTAGCCATTTATAGTTTTTGGTTATAGCTGCCAATTGAATCAATTTTAGGCAACACACAGGTTGCAATCAGGAACAGATGAATTGTTGAATATGATAATCAAAATATTCTAAATAATAATAATAATGATGATAATAATAAAAGTAGATCTAACTAACCAAAATAATCTAATCTAAATCTTCGTGCTTGTTCTTGGGAGGTAATTAACTGAGTATGTCTACAATTAAAAAACAAGCCTATAGTTTAACCCTAATTTTTATTTTGGACATCCACATAGTTAAAATGTGAATGTGAATTATTCACAGTATTCAAACACAACCAAATATCATAAATTCCTGATTATCACACTCTTTACATCTAGACATCACAGTTCCTCTCAAGTGCTTAAAGCAAACTTTCAATTCTAAGTAGAAAACGCTACAGAAAACACAATCATATTTTAATAGATGTTTAAGATCATTAACCATGAGATCAAAATAATGTGCGTGTTTAAATAAGGATATCCTTTTTTTTTTTGGTCTTTCACGTTCTTCTTCAATAATTAATAGGCTTCCATATATTTTAAACATTATTCTACATCAGTATAGCATAACATTATTAATTTAAACCATTACAATTTTTTTTAACAATGGTATACTACCATCACAGGTCAAACATATATTCATTCACATTTAGTTATTAACAGTAAAATTTTCCTTAAATAATGTAGTATAAGTCCTGTATTTAAGATAATTTCCAAACAACCTACAGAAAAAAATATTGTTAAATGCAGACCCACCTTGATGAGAACTCGGAGGTAAAGTGCAGTAAAGCATCAGCCTCATTTTCACTGTTCTCTGGCACTGGAAAAAAAAAAACAGAAAAAGGATGATCCATCTCATCATGAGATAGACTAAGCACCAGGAATGGTGTTATTCAAAAAGAGGAACTGAGAATTATAAATTACTCATTGGTGACTTTCGACAACTTGAGCTTCCCATGCCAAAGATTTCAGATTCATCTACTCCAAATTCAGGAGCATCCTCAAAGTCGTCCCCTTCACTGTCGCTGACCATGTGAACGTCTGTGCACTGTAACAAACAGTCAGTCATCTGCTTATTAAATTGATACATCATTGTTTTTATTTGCATTCTTAAGATAAATTTTTGATGCTGTGTCATGTACGTTCTGAACTATTTTTAAACCCTTGGAAAAAAAATACAAGCCATACTTGTATTGACATCCAGTGGCCCCAGTAAAAAAAAAAAGAAATCAACAAGGTTTAGAAACCCTTGGGGATGGTGTGATCATTGTGAAAGTTTACCTACTACGTCATGTGTCACACTAGGCATACATGCAGTAAACACACTTGAGTTCCCACTATCAGTAACAATAGTAAGGTAGTCTTGGCCCACCTTATACTACAACAAAACAAGTTGTGTACAGGCTCAAATAACTGAAAAGATGCACATGTGGTAATGAACACAGTGTGGTAAATGTGCAGAAAATAAACAGCTGTTAAGTTGGGAACAAGTAAATTCCAGAAATACAACTAGACAAATAATATACTTACTTTATATCAGAGTGACAATGTCATTTAATTACTTTATAACACAATACAGCTTATAAAGTAATTAATTCAACTGTTACCACAATGAAAACTAGCAAGGCTTTTCACAAATTTTCCTCAAACTACTACATACTACAACGTATTATTAAATTTATCAGTTTATAAACTAAAGTTATTTATAAAACATTTACATTTTAAGACAAACTAGAACTTTTATTTAACCCAAAACAATGATGTATTTTACCACACATATAAATCTGATTTCAAAAGTTGAACAAAAATAATTTAAAATTATATCTTGTTGTATGTTATCTAAGTAAGGTATGAAATCCTAAACTAGTAGTTCAATCAACATAGAGAATGTTACCTAGCAACAAAATACACAGTCGATTCGATTTGTACTGCGATTTTGTAAGTATCACACTATGAACTTCCAGTTTCAATATTACATTTTCTTTTAAGTGATCTTAAAAGATCTGCACATGCCTGCACATGTGTGAATAGTTGTGAACGGTGAAGAGCACACCACCCATAGGCTTATAGGGGAATGCAACATTTTACATCCTCAAAAATCATATATAAATTCTATTAAAAAAAGAATACGTTTTGGAATGTGATGATACATGAACACAAATGCAATCAGATTCTACAAGCATTTCAACAATTAAATGTCTTTTTTTATGTACTTACCATTGTACTTGATGTTACTATAATGCAAGTCAATGCTGTTTTCTGCTAACAATATAAATATAACTTATACCAACTAAACTTTACCAATATTAGCATTATTATAACAATAGGACACTTTCTAAAAGATTGTGACTAGTTAGGAGGCTAATGTACTTCTGGAGGAAAGATAAGGAAAAAATTTATAAATTAATTCTGTAATGGCTAATGTCCTAGAGTACAAAATATTTACAAAAATATAACTTTTTATAAAGTTATTGCAAACAAGGTTGGAAGTATTTAGAGGTTACTTGTATTTAATGCATTGTCTCTTTTATTCAGATATGTATACCACAAACTAGGCATTACATTTAGGCATTTGGCAGACACTCTGATCCAAAGCAACTTACAAAAAATAATATATTTTTATATAATTATATACAAATTATATATAACCTTATATATAAGGTATATATAAGGAAGTGTTCCTCCACCCACAGAATTGGTGGAAAGACAACAACCGGACCATAGTGAAATTATATTATATATTATATTGGTGGTTAGTTTTTAACACAGCACTGGAAATGTCATGATGCTGGGAGTTGCAATGGAGAGGACTATCATGTGCAGCAAGGTAAATATACCTCATTTACACTCCTGGGTTGCCAGTGCACTGACTAAAAATATCTAGCCAGGTAGTTCTACAGTATGATCAGAAACTAACCACTGATGAAGGAATAAAGCACACTTAAAACACATGCACCATAAAAAGTGTAAAATGCCAAAAATGATGCTGCACCTAACACATTCATACTAATACCACACACTTTATAGTGACACTTTCATGTTTGTTTAATTGCCATGCTGAGAATACCTGGACACTGATCAAGATGGGTAGAGGAAGGCCAACAAATTGTTCATAGCAAGAGATGGACTACAGTTCTAAAACATATTTCCAAATCAGTTAAAAATGGTTCCATACCCACAGAATCAAACGTGTGGCCAAAGCCATCTTAGGCAAACTCTGTTAAAACCCTTGTAGGATGGGCGAGGTAAAGAAAAGAGTCCACCTGAGAGTAACCGTGTTGTGGTGTGCGATCACGCTGGTGTTGGAAGTTACACAAAATACCAACTGCAGGGGTGGCAACAATTGTGTCACATGCTTTTCTTTAAGATAAGAAAATACAGAGTGTGCCAGTAATTCTGGAGCTAAGCATATATTACATCGATACTTTATCAAAGAAACAGATATAAAACAGGACCATAAAATCTGGCTGTTGTTGATGTAAAAGAAACAAACTGATCAAAATAAAATTCAAACCAAAATGAAATCGCTGATGTGTGGCTGTTTTTGTACTGCACCTCCTCATTTGGTTCCAGAGTGGTGGCTGGGGAGGATCTCCTGCACACAGTCAGCCGATGACATGGGTAGCTGATCCCAGAGGAGGCCAACGTCATCTACACATGAACACAACATCACAGTCATTAGCTACACGGCAACACCAAGATGCATAAGCAATCAAAGCCTAAGCGCAAGCCTTGGGCTTAGAGACTGGAAACACTGGGTCTAAACAATCAATGTGTTAAATGACAAGGAGCTGACAACAGGTGGCCAGGGTCATGTAACCAAAACCATACGCATCAAGTGAATTATAATCATGTACTTGTTTACAGGTTTGCTTTTGCCTGAATTGCTTGGGACACAAACTTTTTTTCCTTGGAGGTGAACAGGAATTATATCTCTAAAGGTTTAAAGAGCAATTTTTCTATCAGTTGATCTGCCTGCAGCTAGATGATGGAGGGGTGGGGTGGAAGTCTGGTTGTCTCATTAACTCCCCATCTGCAGTGGAAATGTCAGCAAGCCTGCGCACTACAGGGACTCATTAAGACCTCTCTGCCCCTCACACCTCACCAACACTGCGAAACAGAACGCTTCATCCCCTCAGCTTTATCAACACTTACCTGCCATTATGTTTTATCGGCTTTAGCGACACTCACCTGCTCGTTTTCGAGACTCGTGTCAGCTTTCTCAACACTTGAGCGTCTGCGTATCGTAATTACAGAACAAGCTTGATTAATCATTGATTCTAAGATTCTGCCATCGGGCTGTCATCTAATGACCTACCTGTACTGAAAACGTTCATCAACCTCCATAAAAGAGTAAATACTCTCCTCTATTTATACTTGTGTGTTTAACCAGTTAAAAGCTAGCTGATAGGGCTGACTGATTCCCATAGGGAGAGCTCAGATCCAATGGTGCAAATGAGAAAAGAAGAGATGGACAGCAGACAGCATGGGGTTGTAATCAGTCCTTTTGTAAAGTGCTTTAGCTAACGTGAGCCAGCTGGGTACTGCAGAATCAAGAGGTAATTACAGCAACAGCAAATTAGTAGCTGGGTTTGGTCTGTTATGACCAAAAGGTATCAAACATATCTGTAAAGTATTTTGTCGCTTATGTACCAAAAATGTAAAAGAAAAAAAAAATCTTTACCAAACAATCTTTTCAGCCTTTCAAGGGTAACTATGAAAAGTTTACTGTACAGACAAGAATGAGATAGTGAAATAATCTGAGTGGGTAATGTACATTTCAGCAACATTGATTTATTTTTCCCTTTTTACACCACTATTGTCATGGTAGGTAATTCAGAGTATCTCTAAAAACAGTGATTATACTAGAGCAAAACAGCTAGAGGGGTGTGTTGCTGTTAAACTGAACAGAACTTTGCAAAGCTCCAAATAGATGGCTGCTTGGTAATTACGCTCCTCCCCTAAGCAATAAAAAAAAAAACACAAGAACGCTGCCTTTGGCTTCTCAATAGCAGGCTTCCCCTCCTACCTTCATAAGAGTTTAAATCAAGTTTCATCACTTTACCACACAATAGGGATTGGAAGAAAGGGCAAAAGGAGCTGGGTATATTGGAGACAGAGCACATGAAGTAGCGCCCCGTTCTATACTTGGTTGTCCATTCTTCCTCTTGAGATGCTGTGAGACAAGCACTGCTGGCAAATTGTGTGCTCAGGAGCCGCAGGCTACTGAGAGAGGTCACCCTCCCGCCCCTTTTCCTGAACCCCCGCTCCTGCAACACACAATGAACTCTCCTTCCTTTGGATTCTCTTAATTACTACTTGCATCAAAAGCTCATGCATTGGGGTGCATGCAGAAGACGATTTTGTTCCATCTCTCCAAACAAACCTTGCAAACCACCTAATTCTTTTACTTTTTTCATTTCTCCTTTCTACTCTTTGAGTCTCTCTATCTGGCTGTAAGGATGAGATAATTGCTGTGGACAGCTGCACTTGTCTGATCTCGAGCCCTACCAGCACCTCACCCGTGTTCTTTTAAAGGAGGACCACAACAGACTGTGGACAGCGAAAAGAGAGAGAGAAAGAGAGAGAGAGATATGGAGACGGAAGAAAAAAAAAGCAAGAAAGAAAGGGTGATGCCCTGGCCCAACCACCTGTTGAGGCCTTTTAGTTTTCCAGTTGTGTAAGCGGCTGTCTTTGATTTAGATGTGGATTCTAGTCAGATGTGGGAACCTTGATCACACCTGAGGTCTCAACGTGCCTGACAGAAGCCAATAAGCATTGCCTATTAGGCAAGCAGAATCGCAATACAGGCTTAAAAGGCAAAGCAGCCACGCAAGATCAGGGGACTCCAGGTTGAAGCTTGGCCTCAGACTCAACAACATGCAAAAGGACATGTAAAATCTGTTGAAAGTCAAAAGGCAAAAAAGTCAGAAGCAGCTGGTATGGTGGGGTAAGAACATGTATGAGGAAGTGTCTATCACCCTGCAGACAGCAATCTCGACTCAAGGCTCTGGGCAGCTTAGCACTGAGCCCTGTCGCTAAGGCAACCAACAGGCCCAATAAGCCTCCTACTCGAGTCCACAAGGTGAAGATCCCATAAGAGAAGAGAGGCACATAACCCCTCTGAGAGCAGCCGCAGTAATACATTAGCAAACACCATGAAACACTGGATAAATGTCAGCAATTATGGTGGAAAGTACTCTAATAAGGATGTACCAGAGGCTGTCAATCATTCCCATAGGTGTTTCATAAGGCTGTCGGTCAGAAGTGATCAGCAGGGAAGTCAGAGGCGAACTGCAGTGTGAGCCCAGACAGAAACATAACCCTGGATCACATTACACTTCGACTTGAAAATTGAAGCTCAGAGTCTGTTTTAAAAAAAAAAAAAAAAAAAAAAAAGCGGCCATACTTTGATCGTCCTCCAGAAAAGGTTAAAAAGAAAAACATCAGCTTAACCTATAAACCTTTTCTTCTTTTTTTGTAGTTCAAGACTACTTCTTGTCTGAGAATACTTTGTCTTAAGAACAGCAATAATCAATAAGACTCAATGTTCAGTAAAGCTGGATCAAAAGCAAACATAATATACTATCGTTTTTTTCTCAGCACAAACAGAGCTGCAGTAACAAGTTATCTTTCTACATGGACATACCAGACAGCTGAACTGATGCCACAAGTTCCAAGCCACCACCAACAAAAATTTTCATAATATCACTCCCCTGTTAAATATATGGTATAATCATCTGTGCAAACATTTCAAGCAGTGCAAGAATTAATGCCAATAAGCTAATTGACTGGATTCCTGGAAGAAGACATGCCCAATATCATATATTACTATGTGTAACTAATGTTTTTGCTTGTCATCAAAAATCTATTCTAAGCTATATTTTCATTCTATTCAATTTTTCTAAGTATAAAACCCAGCTCAAAATTAATAATGTAATTGAATAAACAAACCAAATGAGTTCAATCAGGCCTTCTTCAAGGAAGTAAATATTTGTTGAGAAGATAAACAGACACTAAGTGGTGTGAGTGCAGATTTTCATAAAAACCCATTAGATTTTTATTTTTTTTAAGTTGTTTAGCTAGATACAAAATAATAATAATTAAATAACTATTAAAAAGGTTTATATCTAAGTTTAACTAGATATAATTATAGAAAAATAAAGAAATCATCTGATGAATAAATTTGGAGCGAGAGTCTCTGACTAGTAAACCGTCATTAAATAATTTTTCTTTCAATTTATCTCTCATATGAGCAAAATTTAAGGAAAGAATAAAATGAGGCAGCTAGAGAACAAGCAAAGGACAATGAAAGCAAGCAGCCAGTGATTCAGGCTTCTAGTAAATGTAATTCTAAGCCATGGCTATGCTGTGTATTGGTACAAATCCTGGGAGATGAGACTGGGTTAATGAGATATGCACAGAAACAGCCTGTCTGCCACACAGGAGCTTTTCTTTTTAATACACGGTTGGTTATTTCAATATGAGCCCTGGCCATTATTAGAGTAGTGAGGACTTCATGAACTTTTTCAATAACAAAATCATAAATATTAGGCAAAAAATTCAGGCTTTGAAACCAGA
>JAOVVA010000032.1:5797342-5815763 GCA_028565275.1 Leiocassis micropogon | reverse complement strand
ACACACACACATACACACACACATACACACACACATACACACACACATACACACACACACACACACACACACACATACACACACACATACACACACACATACACACAGTGTGAAACAGATGTAGAGATCAGGGAGGTGTGTGTTGTTCTCTCACCTCCTGGATGGTTCTGCTGCCAGGGAAATTGAGGCTGTACTCTTTCTGCGCTTCCCGGTGGCTGACGATCAGCAGGTAGTTTTGATTTAATGACTCCTGCTGGACGCTGCACAGCAGAAGGGAACAACAAGGGGGAAAAAAAAGTTAACGCAAGTTAGAGTCAAGCAGAGGGACGAGTTGGGGCTCGCATACTTCTTCTCCCTGCCGTGAGCAGAGTTTCCCTCCATTTCCCAGGAGCCTGTGTGCTCAGACACGCCCCAGGTACCCTGCAGCTCTCACAACCTCACCACCAGAACCACAGATACCTGCCGCCTGTCAGCTCCAGCTCCGCAGGGGGGTAAAGAGCTACAGGGCAAAGCTATGGCCCCAAATACACCTCCATGATCAGGGCCATCTGGAGCACCTTACAATTATATCGATCAGAGTTAAGGGCCCTAAATAGTTTACAAAGTGCCAGAGTCATAGATTCATGAGGAAAAGCTAGTAGGCTCCAACAGAGGCGACAGGAGAGCGCTCGGCTAATCACAAACGGTGGAGGTCAAGTAGCATTTGAAGCATATGCCCTGCTTGTGCACATGAATATGAATCAACATCTTAGCGACGTGGAGGCCAGCTAATCATGGGTCTAATGCTAGCGGTAGGCAAGAGGAGAGTCTGGAATTAATATGTGGCATACGCATTAATTATGCAACCACTGCCTTAATCTGAGGAGCTTTGGACACGCTTATGTTAACAGAGGCTCACATTTACTGTAATGACAGCATATTTACATTGACTAAAACTGTGGAATCAATATGTAAATGTAATGTTTGTTGTAGCTAGCTGGGAAGATTGGAAATTGGCACATTTGGAGGAGCAAATGCATATGTGATGATGCACAGGCTGTGAAGTAAGAGCCAAGTCAGAGGTTCTTCAAACAGAAGGGAAAAACATAATACCTGAACGTAGGGTTTTAAATAACTTTTTTTTTTTCTTCCCCCAAACAGTATGTGGCATCTAATGATAATAAATAGTATATTATCATAGTTTCTCCGCTGACACCACCATCATCATAACAAAAAATAAAATAATAAAATAATAATAATAATAATTAGTAGTATTTGGAGCTTCAGCAAATACGTTATTACAAATAATATAATGCAATTATGACCTTTCAATCATAGACACTGACTCGGTAAAAACCCCCGATAATGCAATTCAACAATCCAAAAGAAACCTTTGAAGTTTATGAAGTACAATCCAACATTTATTACAGCTGTTCCCATGTTAAGTAACAGTAGTTCTTACCCACATTTTTTCTGCATACTTGTGGTAGCCAGCGTAACCTAATGATACCTGCTTTCAATTTTTTTAGAAGCCTAACTTATAAATATTGAAACAATAAACTGTGGGTAAGGATTAGGAATACCAACGTGTAACACTGCTTAAACAGTTACGGCCATTATTCTAATTAATTTCCAACATTCCACATATATGTGAAAAAGTACAAATTCAATAAGCATCTGTAAAGACAAAATTATAATTGTCTTGTGAACCATAATTACTGTAAATTAAAATAACGTAAAAAAAGAGGTAGTGTCTGTTATTCCACTAGGGTCATATTAAAGCAATACACCTTGGTCCATGACCTCAGCAAATATACAAATATAATAATGTCATTGTTTAAACAATAAGCTCGAATTACCCATGCCTTCTCTCTCTCTCTCCCAGCAATACTGTCTGTTTTGTAGGTAATGTGGCACAAATCGAGATTTTAGGTTTCCTACTTTAAAAATACAACTGATTCCTTTTAGTCTATCAGAACCATGGTATAATTAAAGGACAATACACCAATCAGCCACAGCTTTGAAACCAACTGCCTGATACTGCACAAGTTCACCCTTGCCACCAAAATCCAACCCACAGATCTCTGAAGGTGCTGTGTTATCTGGCACCAAGTTTTTAGCAGCAGCCTATTTAAGTCCTGTAACGTGTGAGGTGGGACCTCCGTGGATTGGAATTGTTTGTTCAGCACATCCCACAGATGCTCAATCGGATTGAGGTCTCAGCCATGTGGAGGACAAGTCAACACCTTTGAACTCAAATGTACCTCAAATCATTCCTGAACAATTTTTGTAGCATGGCGCATTATCATATCTGTGTCATCCGGCAGCTTTTCATCATAGTCAGCATTAATGTTTTTAGAAATTTGTGCTCTCCCATGACTCATTGGTTTTGCATCCTTGGACTACTTTTGGCAGGTATCAAGCACTGCAGACCAGAAAAACCTCACAGATACCTAGTCATTATAATCTGTCCCTTGTCAAAGCCACTGATATCTTTCACCTGGCTTTTATTTTTATTACTTATTGTTTCCAATACATCAACTTCAAGAACTGATTTTTTACTTTCTATCCAATATATCCCACCCTTTGACAGGTGCCACTGTAATGACATAATCCATATTATTCACGTCACCTGTTATTGGTTTTAATGTTATGGTTGATCAATATTGGAGTCGTCTCTTTCGAAATGCTCAAGCAGCAGGTTAATCTGTTTAGGCTTAACCAAGATCAAATCCTCAGAGCACCCATGAGCATCTGGTCCTGAAAACCCCAGCCACTGCACGACACACTCTTAGCCCTTACTGCCACAAGCAAGCTCCTCACAGACCACACTGGAAATAAAATGTCATTGGCTCTAATAAACAGAAAAAAAAACCTTGGTGCAAATGAGGAACAGGCTTAACAGATTTTATTTACAGATTAAAAATGGAGCCACCATCGGTGCCTAGAGTACCACATAGGAATAAACTTTAGTAAAGCCTATGGCCCCCAATTTCCCTTCCTTTACTTAAACGCATGCAAACCACACTCAGACTCTGAAAACAGTTAAATAAATGTACAAATATTCATTGCATCTCATTTATTATCAAAGTTGCCTCCTAAAATGTGTTATATTTCTTTCCATATCTAACCATTGTTAAAAAAAAATGATGTGCCAGACCACCAGATTGCTCAGGCCTCACTATCTGAGCAGAAATCAGAGTTTAAGAATTGAGATAAATACCAAATGTTCAATACTCCGTTTGTATTTGAAAAATCTAGAGTTCAAATTAAAATAACCTTAGACACACATATCATCTGGAAGCAACAGAAATAGATGATTTGCTGTAAATTATTCAGCAGGTTCGATTATTTATGCTAGAGATTAATGCTTTGGATAATGGTCCATTTTTTGATATGAGAAAGGGAGCTGCATGTTAGCATGGGAGGGTATGTTCATTATGCTTTCCTGTTCACTAGATTTCTGTAACTACCTTGGACAGAGTCTCTTCTGAAAGTCTCACAGCCGGTGCTTTATTTGCATTCAAACAGAGGAGAGAAATGAGCAGGCTCAGAGATGCGCGGATATGTTTGATTAATCTGTTTGGTGACGGCGAACCGAGATGTGCTTTGCGGTAATTGCCTACAGTGGCTTTTATTTGTTAAGTATTGTCCCATTTTCACAGCCTGCAACCAATTATAACAGCGAGATGCCGCTTGTGATGATGAACCCGAAACAAGCTGTAAGAGTAACGGCTCATTCGCATTCTTTCACCTTCTATAGATGCAATTGATATGAAACATTTCATCTGAGCATGCCAGAATTTCATATTAGTAAACATGTAGAGAAGACTGAGGTCCTTAAAATTCCAATAAGGTAGTAATGCAAAACATGGCCAGGTAGTGAAGAGAGGCAGTCTAAAAAAACAGGTTTAGGATTTAATCAAGCTCTAGCTGTCCATCTCCTACCTCAGGAAGAGGAGAAAGGACTGATTTGATATTCAAAATTCAGAATTAAGTATTATCAGTTTATTTTGAGTGTTTTGCATGGCACTAGACACCAATGTACTACTACTCCAATCCTAAAAAAGTTGGAATAGTATGTAAATTGCCACAAAAAAAAAACATTGATCTGTAAAGTCTCTTCATCCTGAAAATATAACACCACATTATTTGATGATTTACCATGTAAATTTGATGGTTTGTTGAAAATATGCGCTTGGTTCAAATCAGGCGGCCTTACATTACCAAGTTATTTCCCAATTGGGGCTCTATTTCAAATGTATTAGATTAGGAAGCAAGTGTAATACCTATAAAATATATCATTCACATTTACTGTATGCTGATAAAACACTTCACTTAATAATTACCTTATGGGAGAAAGTAGCTTAGTAATAGTAGTCACCATTATACAATAATAACTAGATAAAACATAGTAAAGTAAATCTCCTCTGGCATAGAATTGATTGGAAATTTTTCTAACAACCGAAACTTCAACCTAGATTTTTGTGGCATTTACAGACAGTATGATGTATAAATGATATGAAACAGTAATAATCAAGCAAGTTGAATACTTTAAAATAAATATATGAAAACTGGAGCACGTTATACTATAAATATTACTTTGGCCTAGACCACTAGACCTAAGACCCATACCATCTTCAGCAACACGTTCTTGTGCAGTTTGCTCCCTACAAAGAGTATAAAAGAATAGTGTACACTATTCACAGTCTACAAGACAACCAACAGAAGGTCATTTGTGTTTAAACCATAAGAGCAAACTGTAATTTTGTAGAAACATAATTTTGAGTAAAGCATACTTAATGCTGAAGAAAACTACTAAGCTACTCTAACAACAATCATTCTAAGCTACTCTAACAACAATCATTTATTTTAAAAAAGTTCAAGAAAACGCAACAGAAGCCAGCATTTTTAGACACATTAACACAAAACTTGGGACTGAGGTTGTCTTCATATATAAAGCAAAGTACTACCAAACGAGACATATTCAGTGTTCTGCAAATTCTCCTCATCTAAATTGCTGCTTCTTGTCCTGTCTATTGCATCCGACTTTCAGCTAACAAGAGTATGTCTGGCAGATCACATATACACTCCTGCGTACAAATGGTTGGCGCAGAGCTATTGTTAAGCTGATATCATGACTACGATAAAAATATGATTAATCCTGCAGCCACAGGAGCATTACAGCGCAGCACATCTTAACACCCATGACTCATCACAAACGCTCCGAACAGAACCGGTTAGCGCCCACAGCTGCAGGTGCTGGTCCAGGACAGAAGCAGGGGCAAAGCTCTTTCACAGCTCCAGAGGAACATCTCATGATCTCTCTATCCGGGTGTGACAGTTATTTATAATGGCAGCTAACAGCTTGCCTGCTCCCGCGGCTGGAGGTCCTTTCCTCATCGTCCCGCAAGGCAACACGCTTATTGGTAACAACAGGGCCACTTGCACATCCAACTCCCATGTGCGCACACACAAACACCCCCACACACAAAGACACTTGTTATCTCCATATATCTGAGATCCCACCTTGACTCCACAAAAATAGCCTATAGGAGATAATGAAGTGCAGAGGCTGAATATCTATAAGGTTGTGGTCACTGGAAAGATGTCTGAAGCATATGAGGATTAGGGTACCTACTGTAAGAATAAAACTCTCTGAAGAATCAATAGCGCTTTGTCTAAATGAGTTTTGTTTAATGAAAAAAAAAAAAAAACGAGTTATAGTTTCTACACAAGACACACATCTTTCTCAGTGACCAAAATTCTTAAAAAAAGAAGCATTAAAATATTAAACTAATAATGTTTAACAGTACTACCACTCAACCAACTTTATTTTAACACGCCATGGCTATGGAAGGTGGTTGCATTGTTAATAATAGTCATTCATTTGTTGGCATAGAGGGTTATTTTAAATTGTTTTATGTCACAGTGATCTATGGCTTAACAGGAAAATAAATGCAACTAACTTCACAGTTTATGGCAATACAAAAGGCTTATTTGTAATTTTTTTGTTGTGTTACAACCTATAACTTATGACCATAAACCACAACTAATTGTTTTCCTCTTTTGAACAAAAACCTTTTGACCAATCATACACAGTTTTTTACTTCCTATATTAAATATAACCAAGGTCCATTCAGCAACATGTTTGTTTGCAAAATCAATCTATCTTTGCTAAAACAAATTTATATCCAACACTACATATCTATTTGAAATTGGAACATTTATTGACTATTAAACCTAGCGATCGAAAACAAAGAATATGCATACTGTATTTTTGAGAGTTACAGTCTTTGGAATTTACATTTACATTGAGGCATTTGTCAGACATTCTATCTGGAGTGACTTACAAAATGGCTTTGAAGTTCCTGAACTTAGATCCTCACACTAGTTATTAGGTTACTAACCAAGAACCATAAGTCAAACACTGTTGACTGTCAAACTTATAACATTTTATGGACAATGGATAATAAACATTTCATGCAACAAGTTTCTGCTACATACAAGTTACTAAAATGATTATAGTCATGAATAAAACTAAGATTTTACAATAAGCACACACACAGTACAAATACATACTGTGTACATGTACTGTATCTCTCAAAATTCATAAGTCGAATTCATAATTTTGTTTGCCTTATTACATTAAGAACACAGGGCAGGTAAAATTAGTGTCATGTTCAGTAGAGCGATACTTTATTGTGGGTAAACAAACTCACATCATCTTAAGGGGCAGCATGCACATGAAATGAAATGAAATTTGCCATGTGATTATGTCCAACTGATATGTTTTTATGTCTTGGAATTAAAAGAAAAAAAGGGGGGAAAAAAACAAAAACATTCTGATTGTGCAGTTTATCTTCACAATCATGCCCTGTTTCGACAAAGCTAGCAGAGAACAGGCCATCAGGCCATTCGAAAGAATCAACTTTTGGATGGTTTAGAGTTGCCAGGAATACTATTTCTAAGCTATGGAACAGATTACAAAGAAGTGCTTCCACTGCTGATCGACCTAGGTCAGAAGTGACAATGCCCGGACAAGACAGACTAATTCAATGGTCTCCCTTGAGAAATGGTACAGAGAATGCTGCCACTACTGCTGCTGCTGTTACAGGGTTGCACACGATAAGCTGTCAGACTTTTCAAAGAAATTTGGCTGCAGCTGGACTTTCTGCAAGTGCAAGGAGCTCATCTTGCACCCAAACTTTGGAACTCTCTACCACACTCTCTCTGTTCTGTTAATAACATCTCAGTATTTAAATCTTTACTCAAAACTCACTTGTTTTCCGAATGTTACACCTGAATCCACCTCTCCTCCGCATGTCTGTTCCTTTTTTTTTTGTCTGTTTGTTGACTTAATTGTTTTCTACTACAGTACTTTAAATGTCTGTTTGTATTATCTTCTTTTGTTTTTACTCATTGTAAAGTGTCCTTGAGCTCTGGAAAGGCGCTATATAAATAAAAAATTATTATTATTATTATTATCTTATCGTCATAAATGTTGACTTTACGTCATCTGAATTTTTAATTGCTGGTGCTGAAGGACACCGATTTTTGTACTTTCTTACTTGTATATCTACATGTCTAAATGTCCAGATTTAGCAATCAACTAACAACGAATCACTAATATAGACTATAATCATAGCTGAGCAACACAAAATTCTAATGCTGATCGTTCAAGTTACAACACCACCACCATCACAATCTAATAACGTGTTTAACACCTGACAAAAGACAAAGAATATGTGAACATGACTCGTTGACATTTTTTAACAGAACCCGGTTATCAAAACATTGTGTTAGTGCGCAATATAAAATTTTCCTCTCGTGTCTGCTCACACGTCGGAGTACAGTGTCCACACAAGTCGACAGAGATGCCAGTTTACACACAGCCACATGTCGCTACATCGACCGGCGTCTCCCGCTGGGACTAACAGCATCTCTAATCAACACAGATAATTAAACAGACACACGCATACACAAAACAGACACACACAAACCTGATGTCCTTCTCACACTACTGGCTCATGCTTCTTTAAGTGGCTGGAGGGTTAATGACGGTACACTCTATTTTCAGTTTGCAAATATTGTGTTTAAGGACTGCGAACCTGTTTCCAACAAATAATAACTGTGATAAATAACATTATGATTTTCAAATCCATAAATAAAAAAAAACAACCTTTGAAAAAGACTTACCGCGCAGATGAACACGTGTGATTTACCAGAAACGGATACTGACCTTAGTTTAGTTTAAAAACTACCGGTTTGCTTTACCTAATAGACATGCATGATAGTTCGATCGTTTAGTTGTAAACAACTTAAATTATTCAGGTTTATATAAGAGACTAATGGTTTCATTTGTCAGATTTTGAATTTAATATTTAACATATGTTACATTAGATAGATATTTATTAATGGTTGTGTAATTAAATATTAAATATACAAGTATAGTATATAATAGGGCTTCTTAATGTCCCCAGTCCACTTCAAATTAGCAATGCAATGATACAATGTAATAGAGTGCAAGTTTCCTACTTGAAATAAAAACATGACATACTGTACTCAAAAATAAATTGTTAGTTTTGTAGTCCATTTGGATATTAAGGTTAAACGTAAAAGTTTCCCTGTTGTTAGCTTAATGTAATAGTTTTCCCGTTGTCATGGCAACGCTAACTGAAAAGCAAGGCTTAGTAGGTGTACATTAGTTCCCCTATGCGGTGAGAGTGTCATGATCCAAATATGCAAAGAAGGCAGCTGATAGAAATCAGACTCTGCCGATTCTCAGACTAGGCTGTCATGCATTTTTAACTGCTTTCAAAACTACCTTGAAAATTTTCACTTTAGATGTAATGAACCAAGAATATATGAAAGTCTCACTTTTTAAATTAAATGACAAAAGTAAATTGACTTAATTTTTCAAGACACACTTTATGCATACATGCATATATGGATAAATACATACGTTTATGTTATATATTATGTTGCTTTAAAGTTAGAGTTGGTTTGATTTAAGCACCTGACTGCAGTCACATTTTTTCCGACTAGTTTGGAATGTATTTTGTACATACTGTACCACAGTGCTTTTCAATTCTTTATTTTAATTAAGCATATTTGTATTTTGATTGAACAGAAGGTGTTGATTAATTTCCTACAACGGCAGCTTTGACAGTAATGTTAATTGTAAGTCAAAACACAGGCTTATATCAACAACCACTTTCTAATATGTCACCATTTCTATTCTAACAGATAGATCTGATATGCCAAACTGATTTAAAAAGAGTTTTCCTATTTAACAAAGAAAACTCAATAAACATTGATAGTGTGGAGCTTTCTGCAAGGAAATCTTTAACAATTATAGAGGGGGGGTTCCAGTGTCGGCGCAACATTCTAAGATAAAACTTTTCAAGTTTTCACTAAGGGAACCCTGAGGAATAAAGATTATGTCGTGCTCACAAGCTTCCTTATTTTCCTATGTACATATAAATAAATGCTCCACAACTTTAAATCTCGCTAACAGTTAAAAAATATAACGTGTCTACCCCTATCAATTAAATAAAATCCATTATATTTGCAATCACTAGCAAATAGCTCTGCCACAAGAGAAATGAAACTCTTTGGCACATGGCAAAATGATCCACCCATTCATGTTTTATTTTTAATCCCACAGCAATTTGCTAATGATTCAAAATTTTATTTAATTATATTTTGTTTATGTAACTTAAAACCTAAGCACAACCACAGGCTGAACCCCAACCACGCATTGACTGCATAAATGAGTATATTTTTCAGAATATGTGATTGATCTTAGAAACTATTGTAATGTATTGAGATACTGGATTTTTTATTTTTATGACCTATAATTTGTATTTTCAAAATTAAAATAAAAACAGCAGTGAAAAATTTCACTTTACGTTTAATAAACCTAGAATATATGAATGTTTTACTTTTTAAATTAAATGACAAAATGAGTAAGTAAATGATCTTTTTCATGATATTCTAATATTTTGAAACACACAGATGTATGTATCCGTTTTGTAGTGTTTGACTGAATCTGACCAAATATAGCTCTATGCTCTTCCTACCTCTATTATCAGTCTCATCCTCAAGACCCAGTTCCATTAGCAACTATACACAACGCCATAACATTGCCTTCACTATGTTTGACAGATAAAACGGTATGAATTGGATCATGAGCCCTTCATTTCCTTCTCCATACATTGTTATATTTGTTTCATCTGTCCAAATAATCTTGTTCCAGAACTAGACAGGCTTACTTGTATTTAGTTTTCTATCAAGGTCTAATCTGGACTTTCTGTCTTTTTTTTTATGTTAAATGTTGACTGATATACATGTTGAGGTAAACCCTCTGTATTTACATGAAGGTGCTTCTAGATTGTACACTATGATAATGATATACCGACCTTGTACAGAATGTTCTTGACTTAGGTAGACAGTGTGAAAGATTTTCTTCACCAAGAAAAGACGGTTATGATAATCATTTTGGTTCTGTTGCCTTTGGGGCCTTTGCTTTTGCCAAAATGACCAATGTATTTTTTTTATTATTTTGTTTAGTAAAAGGTCAAATTATTGACTGATGATTTTAGTTCCACCATGAGGAAACATGTCACACCTGTCCATGAACCTTCTTATCAATTTTCCAATTAAATTAGAGCCAGTGAAAATGTTGAGCCTATATACTGTACATAGTGTATTGTTTGCATTAATGAGTCTGTGTGTCCTTCATTTGATAAGAGACAGTCTAATCACAAATTTTAAGAAATATCGACATAGCTGACAGTTGGGACAGAGAAATTGCTCTTTGGCTCTTCTCCCAGACAGTTTGGATACAAACAAACATGATTCAGAATAAAACGCTGGTTCTGCTATGTGACCTATTGCAGAAAGCATCACAAAAGTATTCAGTGATGCAACACTGACTGTCTTTCTTGCAAGGACAGGGATTGTGCAGTATGTGTTGTTATAGCACACATTGATGATTATTGCAAAAGAAACAAAACAAAAAAAATCCAATTTCCTTTTCTTCTCTCATACAAAACCAAAATGACTTCAGCTCATGTGTGCTACACTTCATGAAATACAAAAGCCAGGCTTACAGGATAAGTAGATACTTTATTGCATACAAGTGTCCTTTAAAGTGCGTTAAAGTGAACATTCACTGCCATCTAGTGTTAAATAAGTGTAACGGCCCTTAACTATAAGAGCACCCCAGTAACTTGATGCTAACCAATTAACTGCAGCAGGACTTTGTACAGCAATTGATTTTTTTGTGAAGACTGAACTACATATAAGTCCCTACTTTCAATGGACAGGATAAAAAGCTAACAGGTTATCCTTTAATACTTAATTATTGGGTTTCATGGCATATCGTTATGGATTGCTTTCACAGTTATGTTTCCTGTTGACACTCCTGAACAGCAGCCAGTGAACAACTTTTGTGGGTTTGCTAACTGATGACCACTAAACTAAAAAATAAAATTGATTAAATCACATGCCATTATCATTAACAGACTGTAGTGTTAATGTCAAATTGTAAAAAGGGGACTGTCTCTCCCAAAAGCAGAGGATGATCAAAAGGATCCTTGGCAACGATTGTCTAAGCTGAGTGAACTGATATATATATAAAATGCAAAATATCCCATTTCATTTTCATGCTCTACAGACTTGTCATTAAATTAAAAGACTTCTGTTTAACCAGAATTTAAATCAATAGATCATTTTCATCATCTGTAAATAAGGAGAATGCAGTTAGTATGAAGATGTCCTCTTGGGTGTGTGTTTTTTTTTTTTAAATAGATGATATTTGAAAGCTTTTAATCAGTAACACATTCTAAACAAATACAGATTATTTACTTAAATTGTTGAGTTGCTGCGAGAGAGTGGGTTTTTAAGTTCATTAGCAGCCTCAGACATTTCAGCTTTTTTGAATACTGTGTATACTTACACAAAGTAAATAAATCTATGACAACTGACCATAGTCAGTTGTTATTTTAAGACACGGAGGTCAGCCTTCTGGAATAGTTCTTGCAAGGACATTGTCAATTGCATTTGCAAAACCCATCAAGCACCATGATGAAACTGGCTCTCATGGAGACCATCCCAGAAAAGCAAGACATAAACTCACCTCTACTGCAGAGGTGAAGTTCATTTAGAGTTACTGGCCTCAAAAAGTATCAATTAAGAGACTTTTATAAAGACTTTACAGAGCATAAGGAGCAGAGACATCTCAATATCAGCTGTTAAACAAAGATTATTGCACATTTTGGATTCCTTCAGCATTGTTTTACAATTTAGAAAGATTTTTTTTTTTAATCAGGAAAGACTATGAAATTAGAAGGTGTGTCCAAACTTTTGACTGGTAGTGTATAAAAGCTGACTGTAGATGTTGGTTTAAATTTGGTTACACCATGTAAACTTATTTAAAGGTTAGCATTAGTGCCTATTTCTATACTACTATAGGCACTATACAATTATACTATTAAAAAAACCCTACATTATGACATAGAACATGATTCAATGTTCACAGAAAGTCTATAGTGTGTGGCATCTCTAACTGTGACATACTGCACATTATACTCCTGTTGTAATGAATAAAATATACTTTTTGTTAAAGAAATGACAGTTAGATGGTATATAGACAAAGACTTCAAGGCTTTTTCAACAAACCTTAGATTCTTTGTGGCTCAACAATCACAACTTTCCATAGAAATATTTGAAGTACAACATTCGTTTTTCATTGATATATTAGTTACTCCATTTTACTGTAATTACATCATACTGGTTACAATCTGTGACATGTAATTAAGTGATGTTATGTAACAGAAACACTACATGTTGGTGAAACTCGGGCTACAGATTGAGTCCAATAAGTGTAAAAGCATAGGATTTAGGCAGGACATTATTTTCTCTATGTATAAATAAAATTTTTGAAAGGTTTATTGTCCAGAAGACCATTTGTTCATTTAAGCACAATGTTTTATATTGAAGTGATAACTATGAGAAATTCCCAGGCCCACATGTACATACCTGCTCTGGCTGCTGCTGGCAGAGGGAGCGATGTCTGGGGTCAACACATACAGGCTGTTGTTCTTGGGCAGGTGTAAACTCTTCAGTATTGTCTATAAGGGCAAAAAGTAACCCTAAACTTAACAGGAACATGCAGCAGAGCAATCACAGAGAAATAGAAACAGTCATGAAAATTTTAAAAGTGGGGTGATTAAGCATCTATGGCATACTACTAAATAATGCTGTAAATCCTAAGTCTACACAATATTTTTGTGTACAGTCTACACAAGACGGTCAAAATGACATAAAAGTTTTTTTTCTGAGAAAAAATTCCTGCTAATAAACTTTAAAGCTTTAAGTGCAAGCTGTTTTCAATAAGCTGTTAATTTTGGATTTACAGTGAAATCCCAAAAGTCTATAAGAGGTTATAACTACAGCTTATAAAACTCACACTGTCAGACACATCTGCACTCTTCCAGCCTTTTAACTGCATTTTAGACACAGGAATCTGAAGCTCTGTCTCCAAAAACGTTTTGATATCGCCTGTAAGAAAAGGAAATACATGTTGAGTAACTCAAATTCAATATCAATTACGTAGCGCTACCAGAAGGGGGCAGAATCAACCTTTACAGACGAGTTGAAATACAAATATTGTATTCCAGAAATATAAATATATAAAAAAAGTGACTAATGATATGTAGTGGACTCCAGTTTTAGATATTCAAATTACTATAGTTACTGTTTTACAGAAACAGTAATATAAGTTATTATATAGCTATTATTTTGAGCTTCTACACAAGTTTATTTATAACACACCTTTATTCATAACCAATACAATGTAGTCATTTGTGAGAAGAACTGAACTTATGATTAAAACACAGTGTTGATTTTCTGTGGTTTCAACTTCTGTCAATGACAACTCATCCTATTTTCAGGTTTACTGCATTAGATCTTTGATTACCAATTGTGTCAAAAAGAATTATGCTCCATTCAAGGCGATGTCAGTTGCAATGAAAAAAAACTGCCTTCAATCACAAAAGCTAAAAAAACTAAAATCTGATTCATACTCATCACAATGAAGTAATCTCAGAGCATCAGAAGTAAAGAAAGTAACTCTTGCAACCAAGCTGACAGCTGGACAAGGAAAGAATAGCCACTTAGCCAGACTTATTAACAACAAACTTCAGAAATAAATACAAATAATCACAGAAAACTTTATACTTATAGCTTATTTACAATATATATTCCAGCTGGCACTGATATGCAAGTTTAAAAGGTTAAGTCATTTCTGATTTAGAGACTGGCAAGCTGCGCGTTTGAAAGGTCTATTAATCTGTGCATAACGCACCCGCCCCCACACTCCCATTCATTCTCAGTGAAGTTATGGATCCGGTAGGGAAGTTAAAAGCCTGATGTCAAATAAGCATTAATCTTTTATTATGTCTTTTTAATAGTGTGTGTACACCGATACTCAACAAACAGCAAGAGACATACAGGCTTCAATAACTGTATATTGGCAATATGTCAGAAGGACATTGACACACAGGTTGTGCTGTTTGCTCAAAACAGGTTTGAGTTAAATCAATGAACAGCGCAATATTGCAGGAAAATATCTGATTATTTCATTCATTAAAATATTACATTTCACCAAGAGCGACAAATATTCTAGTCTCTTTGTAAAACTGAAAGCACTGCACGTGAATTGAATTTGAGGATGTCTGGCTGCCTGTGTGGCCTTTAAACAATCACCTGACAGGTCACTATTTTTTGCGAACAATGTACATCACTTATCACAATTAGTTGCAAAATACAATATTAAGGCGTCATATGTCTAATCTGTCTATCTAATGTCACTGAGGTTCTCAATAATAATGTTGTGACCTGTAAATTACTTCTAAAGGCAGGTTTAGTGCAGCCTTTGCCCTGGGTTCCTATCCACCTAAATAAAGAAATGCAGCAGCACTTTATTCCTCTAGGATCTTTTTTTTTTTTTTTTCAAGCTATCATGCTGGTAATTTCACAGATCAATAACTGTCCAAGTCTCTTGCAAAGCTGCAGGGCAATTAGGAGATTGAAGTCTAGAGTTTTCTTTGACTATTTGTCTCATGTTGGACATGTCATAAAACAAAGATAGAATATGAGCTCTTACTCTTTTCATTTTAAAAAACAGAACAACAAAGCAAAAAAAAATAAAATAATAAAAATGGACTTTTCATTTTGCAAAATAAAATACAGAATCCCAGCATTTCACTAGTGCTTGATATATACTGTACTGTAGGTTGAAAGTTTTCTCAGAACGGTGGAGACATCCTGGGTTTCCGTGTCAAAAAGTTTCTTTAACTCCCTGCAGATTTAAAAACTTCTGTGCCAGTCAAAGGTAGAAAACTTTCTCGCTATCCAACGTGCACTCACCTTCCAGAAATGCAGGTGTTCGTGAATGATTGTGTGTACAGTTTCCACAGACGTATGCATCTCTTTTGCAAAATGGCGACAAGTTATCCGCTGATTTTCAAAGGTTCAGTGGTTCCACTCACTGAATGTTCACAGGATTGACTGAAGTGGATCGTCATTCACAGATGTGTGGCCTTTTTTTAAAACATTTGCCCCATTCAAATCTTTTATTATGTCTAATAGCCTAATTACCCTACTGTGCTTAAAGTCTTCTCTAAATGTAAATCAGCTTTATGCCACTGTTCTGCTCATGATAGAACAATTCCCAGTTTGACTTGAACACACTTCGTAGAATCAGTCAATGCATTTGTCTGAAACCAACTGAAACCACAGCGCTCTGACTCAAGTCAGTAGCAAAATGATTACACCCTGCTGAAGCTGCTCTGATTCAGAGAAACACTAACACACACAAACAAAATGCATCACCAAGAATGTTCACAATACACGTCACTATGCCCTTCTCACCAAATAACCCACATTAGCCGAATGCCACTGTGTCTGTGTTACTGGTCTGAGAGAACTTCATACTGTGTGTGAAATCCAAGTGAAAACTTTTAATTGTAATTAAAATATGTAAAAAATTTAATTTAATTAATAGTAATTATTAGTAAGGACTGGATTCTAACATACTTACCTTATAACCATAAAATTGCAAGATTATGACTTTTTTTTTTGTTGATTTTTAATGTTGATTTTTTTAATTAGGTTAAACAGCAGTTAATAGCTAAATAATTAAGTCATTTTGTGTCTAATGTCAAAATATATACACTATATTTTATGTATGTATATATAATATATGATATATGTACACTTAATAAACACAATATAATAATTTAATATAATACTTGATACTTAAATGTACATACTTACTTTATACAACTTCTATAAAGCTTTAGCAACCCAAAGTTGATATAACAGCACATTCCAGAATGTCAGCACATCGGTTTTGATCAGTTTAGTTACATTTTTAGTTATACTGTAGTTTAGAACATTCAAGTAGGGTGTTAGTTCCAATAAACACCCATTCCCATGCCAGCCTCTCTTTCTCTTTCATTACCTGAAAGCCGATGAGCATCCACACTATTCAATTACTGTTAATTAATAACAAAATTGACATTAGTCCGTTACTAATATAAATGTTTGCCGAAGACGGAACCGTATTTTAGGATCATTAGGACTCTTAAGCTGAGACTACGCAGAAAAACCACAGAGTATTTGTTATTTCTGAGAAGTTAAATTCATTGTAAGCACAGGAAGCTCTTGATAGGAGCATGAAAGTATTACAAGGTGCGTGGGCAACAAAAACAAAGTGCAAGCTGTGATATTGTGATGATAAATGCTTATAATTTTTTTATTTTATTTTTTTGCAAAATCCAAAAGTCCTACCAAATATGTGCATATTTATTATACTAGGGTGGAAAAAACAAGAAGTAATTTCATTTAATCATCGTCCAAATCACATTTTAGACCGTCATTAATTTAGCCTCACATTACAGCTAGATTTGAGCAACTTTTAGTTTGTGATTTTATATTTTTAGTACTGAGATCGTGTGGGATGAGTTGGACCGGAGAGTGAAGAAAAGCAGCCAACAAGTGCTCAACACTTCTTGGAACTCCTTTTCAAGATCATGTTGGTAAACCATTCCAGGTGACTACCTCAGGAGGCTGACTGAGAGAATGCCAGGAGTGTGAAAAGCTGTCATTAAAGCACCTTCATCAGCAGGTGGCTACTTTGGAGAATTGAAAATGCAAAATATATTCTGGGTTATCATGCTTTAGTTGGCTACCTATTTTTATATTTGTTCTAACATAAACAAATTCCTTCAGCACAGTATAAACCTGTGCAATTATCTAATTGCAAATTACTGCAAATTAATATATGCATAGGCATGAATTTAAACTGATCAGCCATAACATTAAAAACTCCCACGATTTGGGTTCCCCTTGTGACCCTGGGGGATCTCACGCTCTTTGAGGCATGTCTCTACAGCATCCTTGCTGTAGATTGAGGAATTGGGCCTCCCATGGGTGCTGAGTCTGCGTGAGACCCGGGGAATGTGAAGCTGCTTTGAGACAATGACTATTGTTAAAAGCACTATATAAATAAAACTGAATTGAACTGGAGAAACTCTTTGCCTGCTAAGCCCTATACGGAGCACACTGTGATGCACTGAGTGTTGGATGCACTAGTTTATTGGTGTATATAGTTGGTGATCAAAGTCGTTCAGTTAACCTGTCAATGTTCATAATGTTTTGGCTGACTGGTGTATGTAGAGCTTGTCAATAATTAAAGTATTTGTTTATTATTATAATTATTTATATTTTTTAAACACTTAGTAGTCATCACGATATGTGTCAAAGTAATTGCAATTAGATTTTTATTTTTCAAATCATAGAGCCATACCAAATACATATATTCCTATTTAGGCGCATCAGTTTGTGTGCAAGGGTGCACATTCCCATACTCACCCACTGTGCTACTATCCTCTAGTACCACATCTACTGAGCGTGTGCGGTACTCAACGCGGAAATTGAGCATGCGTGGCTGCCGCTCTATAATTTGCCGGGAGGGCAGGACAGGGCAGAAAGCAGAGGAGGAGGATGACGGTGGTGAGGATGGTGACGACGTGGCTGAAGGTTCCGTTGCTGCTGACTGGCTGTTGGCTCCTAACGGACTCGTCTGTGAGCCCTCACTGCTAAAACTGCTGCAGAGGACACAATTTAAAACAATAACTTTAATAATGAAGATGTTTATAAATATAGACATGAATAGGTACTTTAAGTCACCCATTTTCCCCTATACCCACTGCTCAATTTATGAAGAATACCTGTGCACCTGATCATTCAAGTAACTGTCCTAGTATATCAGCTAAGCAGCACAATAAACAGGCTAGATGTCTGAACACAAGCTAAATGTCTGAACACATTAACTATATTTTGCTTTTCCTATAAATACTTTATATAT
>JAOVVA010000032.1:5765651-5776432 GCA_028565275.1 Leiocassis micropogon | reverse complement strand
TGCCGGTCCCAAGCCCGGATAAAATGGGAGGGTTGCGTCAGGAAGGGCATCCGGCGTAAAACCTGTGCCAAGTTGTAATGCGGACTGGGTATTCCGCTGTGGCGACCCCTTGCCAAGAGCAGCCGAAAGACCAACAACAACAACATATGAAGGTAAGAGTGGGTGTCCAAATACTTTTGGATATAGAGTGTCTAACTGTACAATGAGTTCTGTAATAGAGCTGTAAATTGGCAAAAACAAAATGTCACCAAACTCAAAAATCTACATCTTATCTCTGTCTATTAAAACAATTACAGCAAAATGATATGAGGTGTGACATCTTTTTTCTTAATGAAAAAGTATTAATAACCTACTGCTTTGTTAAAAAGGCTAGTTATTTTACCATTATAATAAATACTACTATAAATAAAGAATAGTTCATACAAATAGACATCAAATCTCAAATTGCCTACATGTGTAGTAACAAGCATAGAGTATGTTTAGTAGAGTATGAACAAGCAGGCATATGAGGGGAGACATTGTGTTGGTGGTACTGCATATGCATTTGAACATCTGACGTTTCATTAACAGAATGGATGCAAAATCCTCTACGTGTATTAAAGAAAATTAAATTCTGCATAGAAGCCATGAATCTCTTGATGCTTTCTCTGCAGATGTAACGTGGCCACATGCTTCCCACTACAAGTGGTGCAAGTAATCAGCTCACAAGAAGCATTTAAGCTTGTTCATGGCTGTACTTAGCGCTGACCACTTGTGATCCAATCACTCAAGATGGACGTTTCACCATCTTCTCTCACCAGGAAACATTCTCTCGCTGTATGTTGAACAGGCCGTGCTCCCATCTTTAACTCCTAAAGGATTGCATTTAGTGTGGATGAAACTTACCACCAAATCCCAATTGTTCAGCTCTAGGAGAGTGATTGCCTCTGCGATATTGTCAATCCCGGTGCATGCCTGAAACAACAAACAGATGCGACTTCCTAAAGTACAGCAGAGGTCAAATCATCCTTGGCACAGTTTCTAGCAAAAAAAATTAAACATTACTTTATATTAAAGAACTGCAATATAAATCCTTCACCGCTCATAAATAAAACATTTAATTGAAGTAATTTAAATGTACAATGTGCCGTTAGAATTAAAGTTAGTTAAGAGATAAAAACCTGCATCGTGCCTTTTTTCAGCCTTTAACTACACAAGTTGTTTTTAAGCGGTCACGTGACCCGGTGTTGTGTTTTCCAATGTACCTTGTCCAAATATAACAACAGGGACATTTATTTCAGCCTCCGACACACACTCTTCTTGTCAGGGAGGTTATTAAAGAGCTGTCGTTACATCCAAGTGTTTAAGTTGTCTGTTTTAAACGAGCGAATGTAGCTGTCTTACTTAGAAGTAGTGTTAGAGCTAGGCTAGCTAAAATGTCCAGTCATAGCTACAGAGCTAGCAGGCGTCACGCTCTCTTGTAGAATTTACTAGATCTTCTCCAGAGACTGGCTGACAGAAAACCATGGGATATTTATGTTTTTTTAATTCTCCTTGAAAGCTGTATAAAATCCTAACTGCAGAATAAACTAGCTGAATAGTGTTAGCAGGTTTGCCGGTTGCTGTCAAGACCAACAATGGAGCAGTTAGCCAACAGTGCTAGGTACAGGCTTTTACAAGTCAATACTGTCCGAGTGTCCTTGGCTTGTCATGTAATATGGTGAAGATGTATCACGGTTTTATGAGTGACAGCTCTCTCAAGGATAAAAGGAAGCGTATAGACGGTATGTCAAGACGGGTTAGCCTGATAGCTGCTAACAAATGAACTGTCAGTGACATAGCACCTAGTTAGCTGTCTATCTGCTCTCCTGCCAGTGTTAGTCTACAGTGCTGACTAGAATGTCTGATCCGCTCTCTGCTCAAAGTCTGCAATCAAGATTAACGAGCGTTAAGAGAGAACCTACCTGAAAGTCGGCCAGAATCATCTCTCTGTCCATGTTGCTACCGCTGTCGGAGGCCATCGCAGTGACTGGCTAACGCTAGCTAGCTGTTCTATATCTCCGCTACAGCTGTGCTCGCTCACTTCTTTGGTCCCTTTAGCACACACACAAGGTCTGAAACGCCAGGGGGAACAGGGACTGCAAACAATACAATATCTTTAAATCGGCTTTAAATTCCCAACCACATATGACCCCGGGTCTAGTACAACACAGAACTCGGGAGCAGAACCCGCACTTGAGCTCCCACTCCTTAATCTGTATGTAGGATTTTTTTTGGCAACTGATTATCTGTTACAGTCACTTTTTTTTATCCGAACGCCGGAAAGTTTTACGGCAGTCGCGAAATAAATCTGTCGTAAAATGAACCAAGGGCCGGAGATGTTCGATTTGCCCAGAGATCACATATACACTCCTCGCTTCTTAAAATATTCACTCCTGTTTCAAGCCGCCCATACGTCGTAATATATCTACGTAAAACATAGACATTGCATAATTGGTTGCAGATATTGCATGTTTTAAAGCAGGTCAATTACTGTTATTAGGGTGGGCCTTAACCTGTCTGTTAGCAAGACACAGACTCCTATAATATGGAATTAATTATTACTCTAACATTGCGTTTTAAACGGGGTTTGTTAAATAATCTTATGTTCAGGAATTTTCTGTTTCTAAACATAGCCTGCAAATGAAATTAAATGTAAAGACTCCACTGTATGTTAGTAATGAAATATTCCCAAAGTCCATGACATTTTGTCAAACTTTACACTTATATGAGAAATATGAGAATCCAAGTGGTCATGAACTATATTTCTATATTACTGTATAGCTAGAATTATCATCCTTTCTACCCTTACACACGAAAAATAAAAATCACAGTGGTATGATAAGGTAAAGATTAACACCATTATTTAACATCATGGTAAATCATGATGGTAATAATTATCTTATCTTGTCTATTTCTTTTCTTTCTTTTTTTTTTTTTTACAAACGATTATTACATCGTTTGTATCTCCTATAACTGGATAGGAGAGAATATAGTTTTATTGTTAGTTATGATAACTGTTCTACCCATGTTTAACAGTGCTAAAAACTAGGGGGGGCTTCTTCTAATGATCATTAGTATGTTTTAAAACAGAAGACTACCATGATTTTACTACTGTGCATTACAGTGACTACATTTATACGTTAATCATGATATTTGCTTATATATGATACTGTAAATGAGCTTCGTGTGAGTTCGTGTTTGACACTTTATCTTCCTGAGACTTTGAAAGGCAACAACGAAGTGCATCTCAACGTCTCCTTGACGTTAGCACAGCGCGGAGTCCCGCCCACATCCCTGCGTCTGTTAGTCAAAGTGGGCGGAAGTATGGGTTCAGTCCTTTATTTCAAAAATTGAGTGATGTCAAACAACAGGAGCGGACTCGCTCTCTCTCTCTCTCTCTCTCTCTCAACGTCAACTGCGTACCTTGTCGAATTAGCCACATAAAGAAAATGTTCCGACGGCATGCCGATGTAGCATGCCATGCATGATGCTTCCTCTGATCATACAGGTGGTCGAGACAATGTGATATTTCAGATGCCTCGGCACGGGACAGTATTATTGCTCTACTCTCCGGGCTGCGTAACGTAGCGCGAACAGCCGGCGAGCACTGCGTCCTCACTTTGCCTTACAGCAGTGACATAGGACCGCTTTCACTCAGAGCCAGCTCGTTATCTGGGTATTTTATTGTCTCGACGTAGCTTACCTGTTCGGTAAAAAAAAAAAAAAAAAAAATCTCACAGTAACGCAAGTGTAAACGTAAGTGTGTTGCACCGCTGCGTAACGACACAAACAACTGCGGCTCAGTTTGAAATGGGCGGGAAGCTGCACCAGGCTCTCAGAGCTCGTCCCTTCTACAAGTCATTGGACGGCTGCAGCTCGGCGGCGCTCGTAACCTCATTTGCTCTTTCATCCGTTTTGGAGGCATCGACAGGCTCCCGTGAACTCTAGATGACAGCAATTTGATGGCAGGTTTTGTTTTTGTCTTTTTTTTTGTTTTGTTTTGTTTTAAACAGCGTGCACCTGCATATCAGGACTAGCCATACGAAGTGTATTTGTGAGCTTTAGGTCTCCCAGCGCTGCTGCCTGAGGGGCGCCAATACGTGATCTGATGTTGCGTCATGTCATTTGGGTTTCATCTAAAGCGATTTGTTTTCTAGGGTTTTTTTTTCCCCCGAGATCATCATCAAGTGGATGCAAGACCGACACGGTGTAGTAACACGAGCCAGTCAGGCTGCAGCCTGTGTGTGTGTGTGTGTGTGTACACACCGCGTGAAGCAGAGACAAGGAGGCAGGAGAAATCCTCGACATGCTGAAGTTGGCTCGTGTGTGATTGTACAGCACGTTTTCGGCCGGTGGTGACTAAAAGCCTCCTCCTCGGATAGAGATGGCGTGATATCCCTGTTTTTTCCGCGCTGAGAGCGATCGCTACAGTGGGACGATATTAATGCTGAGGAGGGCGGACCTTGGCATAACACCATTTTTTTGTGGGGGGCTGGAAGAGACTATTTACTACAGATCCGTGCTGATTCGCGTTGCAACCAGGATTGGTCTTCAAAAAGCAACATCACGGGGTTTTAATTGAACTTGTTATGTTGTATGTATTTTTGTTTCTCCTTAACTCCACCAACATCTTGTGAAGATCATGGCCGAAGCTCCAGATGTAAACAGGTTGTCCACTGCTGCTGCGAGAGGAGACTTGAAAGAAACCGAGCAGATACTAGAGAGCAGCACCATTAACGTGAATGCGAACAACAAATTCGGCAGGACACCACTGCAGGTTGGAGACCATCACAAACTATTTACACGTAGTTTTATACTCCAGTGCTTTCATCTTACCTTTCTTCTTTGCTTTTTTTCTTTGCTCTAGGCTGTCAGACGGGTTAGTATCATGTTAACTTGTATTTAACCACCAGTCAGAATTCACTCGAAGCTCTACTACTTTAACTAAATAAACAGTCTGTCTTCTAAAGCTGAACATTCATCACATTTCACGGCCAGCACTCGGTTTGCTCAATTGTTTTGCTTATTGCCCTGGTTCTGACCAGATATTTCCTTATCACGTTTTATTTTAATTCTAAAAGCTGCAAAACATTACCAAATATTAAAATATAGTCTAAAACAATGTACATTGTTTAGTTAAACTAATCAACTGTTTATTTCTCTTGTTTTAAGACTACTGCCAAACTGCAGAATTATTACTTCAAGGCCGTATGGTTTAAAAATATCCTCAAACATAAAAAAAATAGTGTTTTCCAACTGTAAATAATATAAACTATAAATATAAAATAATATTATGACAGTTATTTTAGCATATTTTATACTTTTTGCTTAGTTTGCTTTTGGCCTACATTAAAATTATGTACATGAACATCCCAATAATGTCTCCTAACACCACAGTTATTAATATTGGGATTGCTTGCGCAAAAAAAAAAAATAATGGCATTTTTGTTTAAGCTACTATAGGATATTGGTTTGTATTGTATTATTACTATCAGATAAATAAAAGTTCGCACGTGCTCGACAGTATTCTTCATAAGCACTGGTCAATATCAAATAGAGCTGCTGCTTACTCATAGCTATATACTGTATTTACACAAACATATTGTTTCAGCTTCAAAATTACTAGATATGTGTAGGCACATATATTTAGGGGAATCCCGCATGTCAAATCAACGAATATGCTGCATGTGTAGTCTAAGCTAACATTGCTAACAGCTAGTAGGATATGGGATGGAGACAAATAGCTTACTTTAGATTGTAAGATGATTATTTATTGTTCAGGTTATATAGTTTGTTTTTGCAAATTGTAGTTTTTTTTTCTTTATTGAGGACGTTTTTTTTTTATTAAGGACGTTTATAAGCACTTAAGATAAAGACAGAAAAGATCAGCTTTTTCAGCACAAATTATATTTTTTGTATAACCTTTAAAATAGCCCAATAAAAATACTTAAAATGTATGTGTTTTTTAAAATATATAAAAAGGCTTTGATTAAAATTGTATTTTTACCAAAAAAACTGTTTAAAGCTAATTTAATGAGATGAAGATACATTTTCATAGGCCTACCAGTGTTCCATTAAAGGCCTTATTGCATTGATAAGACGTGACCTATTTTTTTTAGGTCAGGATCATGAGATTTTAAGAATAAATTTTTATAGTCTTTTATTTCCTGATGAAGTCGGTTGCAATTTACATGTTGTGGTCACATAAAGGCCGTTATGTCATATTTACAAAGAATAGCCTATATGAAAAGTACAAATATCTTATGGTATAGTACTAGTACAATATTTACTTCTATAAAATAAACGTTTAAATACATATTTTTTAAGTGAAAAAAAAAACAAAAAGGTCAATTTTTTAACACAGAAATGTTTTGTTTGTGTATTCTCGGAAAAAAAGAACTAAACTGTATCTTTTCTTGTCATAGTCGTACCGTTAGTCTGGTAATAACATTTTTGTACCAACTGTGTGTAAATGTGCATGAAGTGTACATTCGAATTATTACTCTAAAATGTAACTAAGAGTACAACATCTGTTTTTAAGGTGTCTACAATTATGTAGTCTGCTTTAAATATTTTATAAAGGAAAACTACGTTCATGTCATCAGGTAAAACATGCGCAGGCTTCTACAGACACAAAAGATACACACTAGAGGTGCACTGACAAGAAAAGTTTTTTTTTTAATCAAGTTAAATAGGCTGTTTTTTTCTCAGATTGTATATAATTTCGTTTCATTTGTGATGCTGTAATATCTGTTTTTATTGAAGGTGGTGAAACTCGGCTGTCCGTCTGTTGCGGAAGCGCTGCTGTGCGCGGGCGCTAATCCCAACATTCGCGACCCCAGCGGAGGACTGACAGTGACGCACGACGCGGCGCGCGACGGCCACGCGGACACGCTTCAGGTGCTGCTAAAATACGGAGCAGACGTCAGTCTCCAAGACGACGCCGGTAATCTCCCGTTGCATCTGGCGGCGCGCGAGGGACATCAGGCCGCAGTGGAGCTCCTGGCGCCGCTCACCGCACATCCATTTCTACCCAACCACGCGGGTCTCACGCCCCAGCAGCTGGCATCACAGCATCACAGAGACGATACGGCACGCTGGCTAGAGAACTATGTGCCTTCGCAACCACAGTAGGCAGAAGGCCGCCCGCTTTGTCCTGTGACAGAGGTAGTTTAGAAATTAATGCTGAATGAGCGTTTCGGTCTTATCCGAGAAATATTCAGCTAACTACCTCTTTTTTAAAATTGTGAAATCTGGACAATGAAGTTGCGAGGAATGAGCTCGAACGAAGGCCATTTTAAAGCACACACAAGGCCAAATGTTTTTTACAGGCCTAGGCTGCTTTCCCTTTGGTATCGTGTTACATATAATAATTATTCACCATCAACTCTTTAAATGGGTTTGATTTTTATGGCTATTAAATTTTTATGTGAAGATGTTTTATATGTCTCATATGTGTGCCACTTTTTCGGGAAAAAAATGTGCTAAACTGTATTTGTACTTGTAGGTGAGTGGTACTTTCAAAGTTACATGTGTTCTACCTTAGAGATCCAATGTAGCCTATTTTTTTAACGCCAGAACGTTCAGGTAGTGTATATTTTATTAGCGTTTACAGTAACATCGTACTAAATAAACTGCACCTTTAGTTTTCGCTGAGGTGGAACATTAATGTTGCATTTAATATGTCACGTTTGATTTGGAAACGAATTAGTTTTAGAGTAAAGTTTGAAATATATGCATGTTTCCCTTCAAAAGATGCATACTTTATAAAACGTGTACAATTGAGATTACAAATGTTACGTTTATCACCCTTTGCTAGAAGCAGTAAGGAGGGCTTTCGGACCAGTTATGAAATAAAAACTTTAATAACTTTGAAAGATTGCTAAAATTACAAAACACGTCATATTTATTGTACTACTACACCAGCACAGAGAAAGTACAGTTTGGTAGCGTTATTTCTGAGTGTGTACAGAGTGTGAAACACCAGGCTAATAATGGCTTTGTATGGAGTGTGCTGTATAATTTTACTGAATAGCCACTTGCCAATTTCCGTGAAACTACTAGCCAGTTTTGTTTATTTTCAAGTCCGCTGTGAAATTGTTTCCAACAAGAAAATGGATTTTCATTATTGATGACCTAAAACATTACAAATCAAAGATCAGAGCTCAATTCTGCTTGGGAATATTACTCTCCTCTGTTATACTGAAAAAATTGCACTATATGTTTCTGAAGGCCAGAAGCATGTCTATTTACCGATGCTTTGATGCCTCGTTTTTTTTATTTGCTTCCGTTTATTAAATAAATTGCACTTTTTTCTTTTAGATAAATCATGCATTTTTTGATACTTGTAAAACTGTAACTGTGAAAGAATGTGTTTTGTTGCCAACAAAACATTGTGTTTTCTCAAAAGAAGCCAAAGACAAAGTCAATACACGATTTCCAAAAAGCATCCCTGACTTAGCTTGTGTTTAGCATAGAGTATTTTATTTAACGGATCTAATTTTCAACAAAGCAGCGTACTAAGTCAATTTGCCATATATTAAATTGGATTGCGCTTACTTGAACGTTACTAATGGTTGTATCGTTTAATTATGTGAAGAATAAAACGGTCCTTCTAAATGTGTGTTGTGTGATTTATTTATATCAGTATAAAAAATTTCCATTTTGAAGTTGGTCATGATTTAGTATTATATACGGCCTGGCACGCCCTCAGTCATGATAAATCCACCATGATTATTAAGCATGTTTATTTGTCCAAGTTTAATATCTTGATTTTTGTCAATACATGCGGTGTCGTGTTCTCTGTTTGACTGAAATACTCGGCAGCTGTTTTGTTGTGAATGTATAATGAATCATATCTAGCTTCTATAGGATAAAAGTGAAACGAGCTTTTTTTTTTCAGTTTGGTTTTTACACATTACGACTTTTTAAGCGCAATTAAATGTTTTTTTATTAGTTACCTAAAACGAAAACAGCTCTAAATGAAATTGTGTGAGGTCTATTCTTTCATGAAGCCAGTACAAAGGGTCAGCAGTAGCCATTCTGCACATGGTGCTATCCACATCATTTTCCCTCAACTATCATTTCACCTGAAAAACCTAAATCATTTTATCTCAAGTGCGTCCAAACACTGACCTTTTTATTCAGACTGTTACTTTACAAAAAAGCAAAAGACCCCGAGTGCATTTTTAAAAAAGAGTCCAGCAACAGCCTCTGTCTGAGGAAGTAAAACAAAAGAAGAAAACCGTTAGATATGACTGAGGAAATAGCCTTAGCATCAGGCTAGAGGCTGTCGCCCTGCTGCCAAGACATTTCTGGTGCTTTCGAGTAAATAAATCTCCCGCGTTATTCGGGGAAATGTAGAAAATTCATACAGTCAGAGCAGTGAACTGAGGCTTTTCGAAAAACGTGACCCGTCACTGTAATGATGCGAGAGAGGCGATCCTCTTCCTGGTTGCGCGGCTGCGAAAAAACTGTGGTGAGTCCGTTAAGAGTCTCGTGCTCCATCACCGATTATTACAGACTACACGTTACCAACCAAAACGAATATCATGGTCAGTTATAAATCCTATTATAATGTATATAAATAAATATAATTACTGTATTTATTCATTTATTTAAAGCCTGAGCTGTGTAAATATCCTATAATAACATAAACTGTTTATTACAAACACCAGCCATAGTTCCTTTAGCCATAGTTCCTATACCCAGAAACACCTGTGATCATTTTGTGACCTTATAGAAAAGATTTTCGGCAAGTTTTCTGTCAAATGAGTGAATTATTGTTACGAATTCATTCATAAGCAGGATATGTAAGTCACTCTACATGTTATTTTCCTCTTTGTATGTCCTTTGGTATGTTAGCATGTTCAGCTCAAGGTTACTTAATCATTCTGGTGAAACTCTTTGCTGGATTAGTATAGTATTAAACCACACATATAAACTAAAATTGTAGGGACATTATCATTTTAATTTCTATTTACATTATATGTCATTAAAGTCTATATGTAATGAAATAAGAGGTCATACCCTGAAATGTGTACCCTTTTGTGTATTTAATATGCATTGTTTTATTAAAAAGCACTTGTGCCTTTACATCTTCACTCAGAAAAGTATTTACAGTCTAATGATGTGCCTTGAAACATTTTTTATATTACCATATAGTAATGTTTGAAATGTATTGAGGCACATAATTAGAGGCACATACTTTTTAGAGTGAAAATAGAAGATAGAATAGTATTATGTATATTATATTATCATAATATTTATAATATTATCATAATTATATATATATATATAAAACTTATAGCAATACATTTAGTATTCAAATATTTTTCTTCTTCTTTTTTTTTTTTTTTTGAAGTGTGTATAAATCTTTTTTGGCTGACACTGTATATATGCCTGATTAGGATAGTATTAAACCAGATATATACACTATAATTGTAGGGATTTAATATATTTTTTTTATTTACATTATCTGTCATTACATTTTGTATTTAATGTTGTTTTTTTGTATACACACAGAAAAATGAAGGTTATACCCTGAAATGTATACATTTTATCTGTATTTAATATGCAGTTTTAAAATAGAAAGCACTTGTGCCTTTACGTTCACTTTAAAAGGTATTTACAGTCTAATAACGTGCCTCAAAACATTTTAAACAAGCATACATTATCTATTTTAAATAGATAGATAGACACAGAGACATAAATAGACACATAGTCTCTTTCTCTCTCTCTCTCTAATTTGTACATTATAT
>JAOVVA010000032.1:5754152-5765600 GCA_028565275.1 Leiocassis micropogon | reverse complement strand
TTCCCCCCCTCCCCCTCCCCCCCTCTTTCACTTTTTTCTGAGTAAACATTTCTGAAGATTAAGTACAGTTCATTTTACTGGACCAGTTTATTGGCTATTTGTTTAAGCAATGCTTTTACTGATATTTCCCAGGGTTTGCACTGCTTGCACACAGGAATGATGGTGTGCTTTTTGCTATTTCTGCGTTATTGCTCAATGTTGTTTTGCCTTGTTCTAATATTTAATCCATGTCAAAATCTTTAAACAAAATTTAAGTCTCAGGACAATCACGAGGACAGCATGAGGACATGAGAACCCTACTTGAAACTTGGAAAATTGCGCAATGACGGGCAAAATATTTACTACATAATAAGTGACGGTAGCCTTATTGATTCAGTTTTGTGAATATACCTGTTGGCCCACATTCTGATTTGGCTTCAGATATAGCATACGTACAATTTATGCTAAGACAATTACTATTTATTAATTATTAATTATTTAAGGACGTCTGAACTTTTCTGGTTAATTTTTTATTTGTTAAGGCGGAAGAATGGTGGCCCTCCCTCCTCAACAGCTAGCAGATTTGCAGCCACTTAAAAACCTTAGTTTCGGAGAACTTAATGTGTCAGTCAAGTAGTCATGATGTGGTATTGCACAAACGACACAGTTAATATCCTCTAAAGACTGGCGAGACCGCACATGTGCCTGCTTCTCCCCAGGTCTTAGAGGAGTTGATTGTGGTCAGATGACTGACAGGACATCGAGTAGTTCAAGTACCGTGCTTCCTCTCTTTTACTCTTGGTATGCCGTATTATTATGTTACTAAAATAATCTATCTTGTGTATCTATCCATATGAGGGGCGTTCAAGTCAAACCGGGACTTGTGAATACATTTCTTGGGAATGAAAGCGTAAAACCGACTGACATGCGCAGAAGCCTTTACAGCGCGGTACAGTGAGGAGACTCATTTTGATTGGTGCAAACGTTTTAATGAAGGCCTTTCCATATGTTCGGGCCATTAATGGAGTTCTTAGGAGGCCAGGAGTTTCAGACGTAAAGCATGCAATCTGTACAGAGAAAAAATTCTACATGGAGGGAACCCAAGCACTAGTGTAGGATTATATAGAGAAATATATATATTTTTCCCTCTCAAAACTGTGTTCTGTTATTCTGCCCAATCAGAAGTCCTGGTTTGACTTGAACACCTTGCATATTTATCTGGATAATAAAAAAATATGCATGCATTAAAACAACAAACAACCATTATTATTATTATTATTATTATTATAATTATCATCATTAAAAGGAATTTGAACAAAATCTAAATAGCTGAGCTATCAGTTCACACCTGTCAAGAACACATGCATATGGTCCATGCAAACTGTAAACAAATGACTACAGAAATTTATGAGTAATTAATACTAGATAATACTGTTGATAAAAGAGTACAGAAATGAATGAGGAAATAAATACTATTAAGTATTAATAATCTATGTGATTGGTGGGTTTCCTCCCACACTCCAAATACATGCAGAGGATGCTAATTGGTGCTAATTGTGCCCTGAGATGGATTGGCACTTCTTCCAGGGTATACCTCACCTAATGCCAGAGTTCCCTGTAATAGACACCAGGGTCACCTCAACCCCTTTACAAGATAAGCTGTATGGAGAATAACAGAGTGAGAGTTAATATATGGCCCAAAATATACACTTTCTATCTATCTATCTATCTATCTATCTATCTATCTATCTATATATATATATACACACACACACTCTCTTGTTGAAAAGTTGGAAGCACACAAATGTATAGGATATGTCTTTTTTTGTATAATGAAGCAGTACTATCTCCATTCACTGGAACTAAATAGCACATGGAGAAAGCCATCATTTCATTCTATGTACTGAGTAAAGAGGCCATTTTATAAGATCACTTAAGCAAACCTAGGCCTGATCCACCCTCCCACCATCCATGTTTAAAGAAACAAGTTTGACAATATTATTATTATAATTTTTATTATTAGGTATTATTAGATACTTCTTCTGGCCCTCAGTATCAAATCCAATGGTTCTGATCCAGCAGAGGAGGGCTAAGTGAAGCAAGCAGTTTAATAAAACGGCAGTCAAATCATAGGACAGAGAAGGATAATTTTTAAAAAATATTTGACTCATTTGCAGCTGCGCTCTCAAAATGAATAGATTGGAGGAAGAGTAAAAGCAGGAAATGGATCTTAACATCAAAAATATCTCAGCAGAAAGAAGTTGAATATCACACCCATCTCCATCTAGTGGATGATAAATGCTACTAAAGTTGGAGTGAAGAAGTCAGGAGTTTAAATCATAACAAAAACTGACCAATGCTGTAAAGAGGGAAGAAACGTTTACAGAGCTGTCACCGGAAATGTACAAAACTCTAATACTAATCTGATAAAAAAAAAAAAAAAAAAAAAGGATTTTACTTCTTATGACTGCTTTATAAAACTTAAATCAATTAAAATGTCTCTAATCTATCAATATTGTATTATTAGAATGTATAATTTCATTGTGATGTACACAAGCTGTTCAATAATGGTTTTTTTTGTTAAAAAAAAAAAAAAAAAAGAATTACACTGAATCTATGTCTATAAACGGTGATAGTCACATTCATGTGCATTGTGAAAGCAAGGCGAGGTCTGTGTGGCAGTGTTGTTGGTCTCACTTTTGTTCCTTTGCCCTCCTGATGCCAATCTCAGAGCTCCAGGAAAAACCACATTGCTCAACTGGTCTAAGGCAACATGTTCCATGCAGTGTAGAGGGGGGGGGGGGACCGTTGGAAAAAAAAGGGACTTCATTTCACATAAATGACCAGCTGAATGAACCTGTTACTTGAAATAAGTATGAACAGACTGACACAGGAATGTGCATGGGTAAATGACTAAAATATTAAAATGTTCAATGACCGATTATGTCCTAGAAATATGGAACCACATACAGTTGGTTTAAAGAACTTCTTGAAACTTCATTAGGCTGGTCATTATTAATAAGGAAAGAACACGTTTAAATCACACACGGGTATGAACACAGACACACACACTTTGTTCAAGAAAAAAAACAAAAATGGAACTTTAATAGCAGCCACATCTGTGTTTCAGTTTTGTTTAAATGTTTGGGGAAATTTAAGGGCATTTGGTAACAAGACAAAGAACCCCCCTATCTCGAGAGCAGAGAAACAGCACATCAAATCAAGTTCCACTTCCTTTATGCATGACAATAACCATCTTTTATAGAACGAACATCAGCGAGGTTAGAAAAATAGAACATTATGTGGGATTTTTTTTGTGCTTCAGCATCAAATATAGAAGAGGCGAGAGAAAGGGTTATCACCTGAACAAACATGAATATCAAGGGACATTTTAGATAAAGAGGTAAATTAATTTCTTCACATTACTGCATGTACATATCACTCAGGATTCATTTAACATTTGTACCTCTTTATTATTCTTTTTTCTTTTCCTTTTTTCTTTAAACAAGTAGATGTCAAAATGCAGACAGACACAGTCCAAAGGAAGTACTGGTTTCTGCTGCTGTATGAGCCAGAGCCATGGAAACGGAGAAAACTCACTTTGAGCCCAGTTAAAAATTTTTTTCTAAAAGTCACACAGATTGATGTAATTCATGATGGCCTTCAAATGTTAAATATTTGATTAAAATAAACATTAGTCATAAAACAATCTATGTACAATAAGAACAAAATTTAAAATATATATGATTTAACATGACGTCAGATGCGCGCACACAAAAAAACAACACCACAACAGACACTCTGCAAATAAAAGTGACAAAGTTTATCATGTGATATCACCACCATGGTTTCTGTATAGATTCTGTATTGTATAGATTTAAGCAGTTAGAAATTACAAGGTTTGCATTACACTAAATAAAGGGCCCAAAAGTTATTTATTTTTGTATTTAATGCACACCAGAGTGTATTATTGCACCTAGTAATCACTGACTAACAAACAACAAACTTCATACAACAGTTTTAAAATTATTCCTAGCAATTATAACTCATTCTTAAATGATTATTAATGCTCATAGCAAAAAACAGGGCTACAGCCCATCCCCACAACTTAACCACTTCACTGCTCTTACATTTAAATAAATTATTTGGTTCTGATAACAGACAAATTGTATCATGATTAAAACCAACTCATATACTCAAAAGAAAAAACATGGCAAGGCTTACTGTATTCCAAGGAAATAAAGAGCTCCTGGCATGCAGCTTGGAAGTAACTGAACAGAGACAGCGTTATTGGATCGAGCATATATGATTATTACAGCCCTATTATATTAAGTTGTTTGGTCTGTCATGTGACCAAAGCTATTAACGACTATTAAGGATTATTGAAGTGAGCGATTCATAGTGAGCACTAATATGCTAGTTATCTTTCTTTGAAAGCTCTTACCGAACTCTATCGCAGTCATTTGCAGCTTTAACATGCTTTTGCCTTCATTTTTTTGTTAATAAGATGCTCATTGAGATTCAGACAAAATGATTCATTTGACCAGTCAAGAACACTCCACCAATTGACTCTGAAATGCTTAAACGCTAGTGCCATATTTCAGGTTGTCATCCCATGGCAAGCTAAATTTTATGGCGTTTGGTTAGATTTCTGTAAACTCCTCTGTAGGATCTGATTTGTCCCCATGACCAAATTATAATTGTTGGCAAATAGCAGCTTGCCTTAATAAACTCTTTGGCCTACCAGTGGGACAGGAAATGTTTATAATTTTACAGGGTTTCCAGTCATACTGCAGGCAAATATAATGGTTCCAGTATCACATAGTAACAAATCTGAGCCTGCTTTTAAAATGTAGAAGCATTTTTCAATATTTTTAGTAGCTATTTTTTCATGTGAAGGTGGCAGCACTGGATATTGATGATAAAAGTTTCAACAGAAAGCACTTTACCATTTTATCACATTGCTCAGGAGGGATAAAGGATAGAGCGTGCATTTACATATTCATATAAAGGGAATCATACTGCATGTTGAGGCCAAAATATCAATATTTAAGTAAGCAATTCAGAATTTAATTTCGGAATGTGATCCATGTGGTCTTTTGCCAAATATGACTGTGCAGCATGCCATTAATAGATGAATTCGGAAGATTCTCTATATTTTAGTAAGCAAACTTACAATTAAGTTTTTTTTAAATAAGTAATTACTAATTAGGCACATAATGTGGAATCTTGTTCCACATTTCTCCCATCCAGGTTACCTTTCTTCACATTCTTTCCTTAGTTTCTCATAAAGAGGAGCTAAGAAGCAAGAAAAGGAATTAAGAAATGAGAAGCATGTATGAATATACTCAGCTAATACACTAATCCCCGCCTATTTAATCAATCCCCACTCTATACCCACTCTCTATCACTGGCAGGCCGATCTGAAGGCATTGTTCCCACTTACTGGGCATATTCTGAACCACAAGAGAAAACACGTAGTGTACTGGTAAAATTATGAAACCTTCCAACAACAACAAAAAAACTAATTACGTTGTTCAAATAGTCATTGTTTGGAACTGTATTTAAAACATGTTAAATGGTAGACCTAGTAGGTGCAGCCCTGAAACACCTACGATACAAACCATGAAATAAACTTAATTGCATGATTTTTTTTTTAGGTTTAACCTGTTCCCCTAAAACTACTAGCTATAAAAAAGGGTTATAATTCCAACTAGGGTGACCCAGTATGGAAGGGACATATAATATATACCCCGCTCAAATGATAGATAACAATCTGCACATTAAACTCATAATACATTTCACTTCAAATACATTTGCCAAAACCCAAAGAGTCACAGTCAAGATAATTAGACTCCACTGTATGATATCCTCTAAAAGATGAAAAGGATTTTTTTTTTTTCAGCCTAATGGTTCTATTTCCCATCTTCCACCAAAGCATATCCTGCAGCAACTGGATATCTTTAGTACGCTTAACAGGAAACCTAGAGGCTGGGAGCTGAATGGAATGAGTTCAGTAAGTTGTACACGCCCCTACATGTAGAACAAGGCGCGCTGTTGGGAAAGGTGTCTCTGAGAAGTGCAAATTTCATCATATGTAATTTAGGTGCAAGCATGTTTCATTTTTTTTTTAACTCTGAAATTCTGACAAGCCCTTACTGGAAAGAGGAGAGAAAGAAAAAAAAAAAAGAGAGAGAGAGAGAGAGAGTCACACCCCAGTGCATTACACATAGGGAAAGGGGGGGGGGGTAACAACACATAGCACAATTTGCATTTTCCCCTTCTATCTCTTTTCGTTTGAAAAAAAAAAAGTTTTCTGCTTTCCAGTGTAAGAGGTGGCACAGCAGAATGGTCCGGGTTGTCAGAATGTTATAAAGAGTCTCATTTGTGTGGCTCCTTCAGGTTTCCCTGTCCAGCAGGACAACCCAGGAGAGCGGTCCTTTACTGTCCCCATAGTGCGATGAGAAATAGCTCTCATCTGTCCCCTGCCTAAGGTGGGATAATTCCAAAAACATAAGGGCAGGGAGTGTATGTATGTATGTATGTATGTATGTGTGTGTGTGTGTGTGTGAGAGAGAGAGAGAAAGAGAGAAACAGACAGTGTGTGTGTTTGAGTGAGAGAGAGAGAAACAAACAGAGAAAGAGAGAAACAGACAGAGTGTGTGTGTGTGTGTGTGTGTGTGTGTGTGTGTGTGTGTGTGTGTGTGTGTGTGTGTGCGCAAGTGATTAAGTTCAGTTGGTTTCATAGGAGGAGAGAAGTGCAGCATCCACAGGTTCCATACAGGAGGGGCAGGTGAAAGAGCGCATCAGCCAGTCATCAATGCAATCCATGTGATAGATGTGCATGCAAGGCAGGAACCGGATCGGATCCCCATACACGAAGTCCAGCATGCAGATTACACACCTACAGAGAAAGCAGGAAATTCAGTCTATCATCAACGATGCGTTTGCGCAGGGTTTGCATTTATGTTGCACCCTGCCCGTTTTACATGTCTTGCAGCAAAAAAAAAAAGAAAGAAAGAAATTTTCCATTTATATTCATGTGAATACCCAGACCTCCAAACCCATGCTCAAGGCACAAATTAAACAAAACACCAGCTGCTGACTACTTACTCTCGTATCTTTTTCTCAGTGCCGTCACTGCCAGGGTCAAAAACTCCCTTGGGCAGGTGCTGAATGAGGCCGATCCTCTGCGCGATGCGCACTTGCTCTTCCTCGGTCAGCTGCGTCGCCAACCGGGTCTGACTTGGGGTGGGGTGATAAACAGGGACATGGTTCTGCTCCTAAACACACACAAACACACATACAAACACCCACACGATTACGTCGTCATCAGTTCACATAGAGTACAAAAACAACACTCCATAAATTTCCTGTATGTGAAACCAATATGCGAGCGTGAGTAATAATCGTCATGAAATTGCATTTCTGTAATCAAGTGGACTATGGTTATTACTAAGCATCCTCATATTGAGCAGAACAATTGCACATTGATCCACTAGGGGGCAATATTTCATTTAATCTTTGTCTCAGCCCCAGTACGGAAACTTGCTCAAAATGCGTTGCAAAAGAGCCAGATGGAGAAACAGCTTAACTGTGAGAGACAAAGTGAGGTGAACAGAATGGCGTCTTTCAAACAGATGCCTACTCAGCATTCTCTACAGCCAGCAATGCGGGCAAAACCGAATACCTCGCTAACTCTGCAACAAATTCAAAAACAAATGCTAGGAGGTTACTGATTTTAATAATGTTTTAAGTCTTATTTAAGAACCCGAGACACTCGACAGCTGAATATTTTTGCATCATTACCAGTTGATGAGTCCTGAGACCTGATAAGTTAAAACCTGCACCTGAGGCTGAAAGAATCTACTTACTGGGGATGGGAATCACCAGGGGTCACCAGATACAATATCACAGTACCTAGGTGCTGATTCGATTTGTATTCTGTTAATATCACAATTTTATACATTTCCTGATTCAATATTATGTGCGTGTAGTTTAGAGTGCACCTGTAGGATTATAGAGGAACTGCAACATTTGACCACCTCAGATGCAAACATATCTAGATTAAAAAGAATAATTTTAAGAAATAAATATTGGTGTCGGTGTAACGATACATGAAGTGCCACACAAAACTAATGACAATATATGACTTCATTTTTTTCTCCCATCTCTACTACTTATAGCAGTAAATCTTTTTTTATGTCTATAGCCCTGATTTATACTTCAATTAAAATACAACTGTATAGAAACAAATGGACATTTTTGTGTAGAATCTAACCCCTGTCACAATGAGCATCTGTATTAATAACAGACCGTGTGACAGACTCAGAGATGGACAATACTGTAGCAGGAGAGCTGGGACTGTACTAAAGTTGAGATCAGATCAAAAGTCAGGAGATCAGTTTTCTTTCTCTCTTTCTCTCTCTCACACACACACACAAGCCCATAATCACATGCTGCCACGTCAAGCCAAACAAGTTAGTCCGCCTACTCTAACACACACCATGTTGGTTTCACTATCTTTAGGGTGTTCGTGTTAGATTTTGTTTTCCTAGAGGTTACTGTATTGGCATATTTATTTTTTAAACTTACAAGGAAGTTGAAATAGCCGGAAAATATCAGGTGCCAAGAAGTGATTACAAGTTGAACACATGCTCAATATAAATTAACTGTATAACCACTGAGATAAACCAATAAAAATTATTTATGGCTGAAAAATCACAAAGTTATAATAAAATATCATACATATGGTTAAGAAAATATGAACAAATCATTTCTCATTACACTGATGGGCATTTGCTCAAGACTCAAATATGATTTCAAATTACCGATAGGGATGTTGTCATTATTCATTTACAGTAAGGAAGGCACTAATATTAATACAATGGCACAGTGAGAGAAACAAGTTACCTGAGGTGAGTCAGCACCTCTGACAAGTTCCTGAGAAAGCTTTGTGCCTCATTCTCAGTCTCATTATTCGCGTTTAAGCTTACATGCCAGGACACAATTCTACATAGGTACAAGAGCTGGAGCAGGAAGTGATGAAGTAGCCTAGACTAGAGTGATGATTAGTTACTCAGTAATCAGCAAAACAGCTGCATATGCATCATCACTGCACCATACTGACTAGGGATGAGAATCATAAGGGATCGTCTGATACAATACCTCGATCCCGATTTGATTTGTATTGGGATTCTGTTAGCATCGTGATTTTTTTAAATATCCTGATTCCATTTTTTTAATTTACATTTTTTGTTACAATTCTAACCAAACTTAGGAAAAAAATTTGTTCCTACTCCACACAATGTTGTGCTGTCTGCCAATGTGTGAACAGTCAGGAGCATGCCACCTGCAGGGTCATAGAGGAACTGCAACGTATTACTATAGCATTGTGGCCTTGCACCTCCAGGGTTGAGGGTTCGATTCCCGCCTACGGTCTGTGTGCTTGAAGTTTGCATGTTCTCCTTGTGCGTGGAGATGCAGATTACGCTAACTGGTATTCCCATTGGCATTGACCGTAGTGTGTCTTGGTGTGTGTGCATAAGCACCCTGTGATCAATTGGCACCCAAAATCTACTGAGACAAGTTCCAGACGCCAACGACCCTGTACAGGATACGCAGTATAGAACATAAAGGAATTAATAATTGAATGCAAAGTTAAATAAGTTAAGAAATCGATTCTTGAGTCAGTGTGATACATGAACTGCCACACAAAAGAATCGCAACATGTACGTAATTCGATTGTCCTGATAACTCTTATACTGACAGTAGAGCAATATGTCAGACAGCGTTATAGAGATATGACACAGGGTTATTACTCCGTCCACTGGAATAAAATGACAACGTAAACCAAATGCAAAGCACAATTAGCTTTGTCACATAGGTCAATCACTCAGCTACTTGATCAATGCAGTGAAAGTGATCATAAACCCACACGCTTAAATAAAACAGAACACAAACATATCAGTATCATGTCTACACTTCAGATCTACACGATCATTTAAAATTCAACATTTTCATCCCAACAGCAGAGGATACAAATAGACACTGTAAAAATAGCTGATGTTTGCCAGTATAGACCCCATGACCTTGAAACACGTGGCAGGGTTTAGCTGAAACAGCCAAAAGCAGCTGGAGAGAAAAGAAAGGTCCTAGTGTCTTTAGTAGACACACAGGAGTGTGCAGCCTGAGTATTACTGACAGCTGTATGACAGCTGCACACACAAACACACTGACCAGCATTTCTGTCCTACAGGTAAGTGAGTGTACAAGTGGACAAGCGTAAGAGAGAGAATAAGAACATGATCTCTTTCCTCCTTCTCACAACCGACACCTTCCTATTACTTAATCATGGAGTAGGAAGGCACCGAGACCCTCTTGGGTCAAGCTTTTACTTATTTATCTCTGAGGATAAGACTACAGTTTTTATTTAAGCTCACACCCCGAACCTAAAATATTGCCCAGATTGTCCTAAAACAAAGGGTGGTACTATGGTTGACAAAAAGAGAGGCAGGGTGGAGGGGGTCCATGTCTCTCTCATGAGGCGGGATCTTTCTTGTCTGGGCCGGACACGGACATGGTGCAGACAAAGAGCACTGTCTTGAGTCCCCCTGCCACCATTTGTACAAGACAATGAACATGACTTTAGACACATTTCCTCTATCTGTGTGTGTGTGTGTGTGTGTCATACCAAAACAAGTCAACAGTATGATTCAGGTTCTTCATACCGTCAGATGTCAGATGACACCCACCTTCTTGTTAACCACTAAAGTGAAGCCTCAGGCTGATTCGGAGTTAGTCCCATTGGCCCAACAAATGCTCGTACGTAAGATCTCCCCCTATAGTTGCCAGACGATGATGAAGACTATAGATGAGTAACTGTAAGAAACATGCCTGAAAACATTTACACACTTTAATTGAAATATTTTGGCAGGGCCACGTCTGTCTACGTCCACAGAAAAGAAAAAAAAAAAAAGTGTTACTGGGTAGCAATACTTATTTAGTCCTCTGAATTGCAAGATTTCACTCAACCACCTTTAATTTTTACTACAGTGCAGACTGTGGTGGCCAATTTGTCAGTGAAAATGATTCCTTATGCTCATAGAAATCACATTTTCACATATTGCTGCACAAATAATCAAAATAAAAACAAAATCTCAATACGGACACTAGTGCAATTATTTAATCGCAAAAAGCTGCAATTTATTATAGGTAATATATGTCTAATTGGGAATTTATGTTAATGATAAGTAATTGTTTTTTTAAAATAACAGTGGAACCTCGGATTACGAGAATAACTCGTTCCGGAAGCGGGCTCATATTCCAATACACTCGTAAACCAAATTTATTTTCCCATAAGAAATAATGGAAAATCTAATTATTCGTTCTACAAAAAAATAAATACATAAAAATAATTAATACGAAATATAAAGTAAAAATAAAACAAATTAACCTGCACTTTACCTT
>JAOVVA010000032.1:5717532-5741603 GCA_028565275.1 Leiocassis micropogon | reverse complement strand
TCCTCCGAACCACGTGATGCCAGCCGACCGCATCTTTTCGAACTGCTCGCTCATGCACCGTTAGGGGCGGCGTAACACACTCGGAGGAAAGCGCTATCCGCTCCTTCCGCATGCGCAAGCTCACAGACGCCCCTGATTAGCTGAAGAGCCGTGATTAATGTGGGAGCACTAAGTACCCCTCATCCCTCCCCTCTGAGAGAGCCCGGCCAATCAGCTCTCTCGAGACCTCCGGCTGCGAGAGTTTACAGCATCACCCAGGAATCGAACCAGCGATCTCCAGATGATAGGGCAAGCACTTTACCACTGCGCCACTCGGAGGAAAAACTTTTTTACTTTACTTTTAAGAATTAATTTGGAATCAGGAAAAAAAAGTAAGAGTGTCAATAGTTTTGGTCACAATTGTATACGTCATAGTAGCTAAGCAGCTACACCCAACTGAAAACATGTAACATAATCAAGATGCCATGTAAAGCTATGGTAAGACTGTATGGAAGATTGACACCGTAAAACTAGTGGCATAGCAGAATCTATGTAATCATGAATTAGATAATAAGATTTCTACTCAACTGTTGGTTTTATTAGGCCTCACTTTCTAGTTTGTCTTACTTCTGTCAAAAGTTCAGCACAGTATTTGGTTGAATATTTTGGAAAAAAAAAGGGGACCTAGATCAAGTACACAAAGGCCAGCTGGTCCCAGGCACCTGGGACTAAACCCAGAGGGATTTTATTAATTTATTAATCTCTTAGTACCCAACCCCCCAATTACATTTAATGACCACACCGGTTGTGGGCAATGGTGCAATTTCCTTGTTGTACACTGGTTAGCACAAAGCATCCTAATGTGATGTAAAAGAAGAAAATACAGTAGTTTTAGGCCAGCACGTCCAAGGCGTTTTTACATTAGGCATGATTGATGTGTACTGTGCCTACACAGGTTTGCAGCCCCTTCCTCACTCCCCTGCTGGTCAGCGTTGATATTGTTTTAGTTTTCCGTTCTCGGGTACACTTGCGTATTTACACGCTCCGATAGAGCAGATGACAGTTTCCAACTACTTGGTTTGTGAGCCTCCATTAAACACAAGAGAAGAAGAGAAAAAGGAAGTTAACTTTTTACGCTATGCCTAATATTATTGATTTTTTAGAAAAAATGTCAAGAGCAACGCTCTGCACGTCTTCCTACTTTGTTAGCTATAGCTGTGTAGGTCAGAAGATGAGATTGTTGTGTGCTAAGCGTACACAGAAGTTTCGAAGGAGACAGACGGCACTGACGATATCAAGTCTAAACAGCTACCTATTTCAGCGCTCAGGTACAATTGGCTTTCAGGTTTATCTGATACTCTGTACAGTTTCCAAGCCTGGAACAATGTATTCTCACTGACCAAAACAAACCAGACTTTGGGGTCAAGTGTTCTCGAAAACTATCCCGGGCCCTAATATGAAAATGCACCATGTTCTCTCTGCACCATATCATGTCCTTTAACAAGCTGGGATACACAAAGAAAACAGTATCACTGTGTTATAATGTATACGTGACTACGTCTGCTTCTTTTAAAAAGAAAGAAGCAGACGTTCTTACAGTCACCAGTCATTTAATGAGATACCAATGATTCATCACAGACAAAACAAGGGATAACGCCTACCAATGTCTAATTACTCCTAAAGTATTATATACAGCAGATTACATCATTTTGATCTATTTTCTCTTTAAACTTTTCCCATGTTACCCACCATGTGGTCCTCTTGTCCACTGACAGTTCCGCGAGAGAAAATATTTTTACTGTTTTTGTTTACCGTTTCTTTTCTTTTTTTTGCTTGAGACCTTTAAGCTCAAACAGATCAGTTTCTACCATCATGATGATAAAAACCATCACTAACTAATATCAACTCAACTGCTGTGAGTACAGCTGTACTGGATTCCGGGACTCCAACTTTTGCACTCTCCACTCTATCTGTGTTGGATTTTTCATTAATATGATGTTGAATATCTAAACATTAATAGCTGAAAATTACAGAAAATAATTCTACTCCTAAACCCTTATGTACCTGTGACATCAGCGTAGCACCTTGTGCATACCTTCTCGCTGGAATAACAAAAATACAACACAGAGCAATAACCTCTCTCATGGATTATTAAACATATAAAAATTATTTTCTATACTATTGCTAATGAGTGTGTTTGATTATGGATTTTCCTTTAAAAACTCATTTAAGTTAGTGTGTGTTGTGCTGTGGAGAGCACACTACATGGACAAAAGTATTTGGGCAAACTTGTTAATTATTGAATTCAGGTGTTTCAATCAAGTCACTTATCCCAAGTGAAATGCTTCAGTATATGAAGACATTTTGGACAATGCTATGCTTCCAACTTTGTGGCAACAGTTAGGAGAAGCCTCTTTTCTATTTGAAAAGACTAGAGAGACATGGTTTGATGAGTTCGGTGTGGAAGACCTTCACTGGCCCACTCAAAGCTTTGACCTCAACCCCAATGAGCACCTTTGGTATGAACTGGTACCGAGAATGCAAACCAGGCCTTCTTGTCCAACATCAGTGCCTGAACTCATAAATGGTCTACAGAATGAATGGGCACAGAAATACTCCGAAATCTTGTGGACAGCCTTCCAAGAAGAGTGGAAGCTGTTATAGCTGCCAAAGGGGGACCAACTCCATATTAAAGCACATGTATTGGGATACAATGTCATTGCAGGTTACTTTTATATTCCATATTAGACTCTTGGTCAGTGTACAGTACTTTCCTGTTAGTGAGTCACTGGGTGATTCTGTACTTCATGATTGGTATGAAAGCAAAATGTGTCAAAGCAATACAGGGAAAGAACCAAAAGCAAGAATCAGAGTAAAGATTATAAGTGAGTAGAGTTAGATCTCTTTTAGTGTGTGCTAAAGGAGCGGCGAAGGAAAAGTGGCAGAGAAATGGCCAAGTTTAAACACCTTGTCTGGACAGAAAGCCCAGACAAAGAGAATGTACTCAGCTAGCCTAATTGAGCTACCACACACACACACACACACACCACAAGGAATTTAGGACAATGTTAACACACACGTAATACAGCCAAGATATAACGACAATATCTGTAACTACAGTGTTTTCTTTTTTTTAATTTTATTTACTTCATAATGTGCTTTGTAATACTGTGAAATTATTATATTACATTACACATACACACACACACATATATATCCTGACCACGGCTGCTAGCATACCCGTTACTCCCGAGTCTATCAGAGTTGAGTTGAATCGTAGCTCAATCAGGAACAAAGAGAAGTGAAGTGAAGCAGCTGCGTGTTGTTTAAACAGCCCCCCCCCTCTCTCTCTCTCTGCCCGGCTGTTTCCGACTCAGGCCTCTTACCTGGTAAGGAGGTGGCGGCTCCAGGTCCGGATCAGTGCCGTCGCCGAAGCTGGCTCTGTCTGACTGCGACTCGTGGAGCAAAGAGATGTCATCCGAAGTAGGTGACTTTAAACAATTGCCCATGTCCTTCCTCTCTCTCTCTCTCTCCCCAACTCCTCACTGTTCCGCTCGAATATCTACCTTCTATCGCCCTGACACGACTTTAGCACTTAAATGGACGCTTTCGGACACTTTCTGACAGGCGCGTCGAAAGCCTCAAAGCCGAGAGAGCCTCTCTATCCCTCTGTCCTTCTTTCTTTCTCTCTCTCTCTCTCTCTTTCGCCTCAACAAAAACAAACCATGTCGACACAAAGAGCTGGTATGAGAAGCAGCCTTACGCAGCAGGAACAGACCAAAAAAAAAAAATAGGTTATTGTGTTTTAGGAAACCTGACTACCTTCAAACGAAATAAGCTAAACGAGTTGAAAGTCTCGTTCCTTAAGGTTTTAGCTCGTTGCTGTTTGCTCCTTACCCGTGCCTGACAAATTCCATAATATCAAATTTTGTCTCCCCTCAATGGTCATTCGGTCTTTCAGTCACAGTAAACTCCGCCCCCCGTGACGTCTACCAATTAAAAAGCTTCTTTTTCAACCAGGAAGTGAGTTGGAGATGTTCCTGTTCATAACATCAACAAACTTTGTTGCAGGGTTTTCATGTAGCCTACGTACATTAAAATTGTCTCCACTTCTCCACGCGCTAATCTCCTGTATTATTATTATTATTGGTAGTATTATTATTATTATTACTTTGTAACGCCGATATATTTTATACAGTGATGCAAAGCCTTGTATAAGTAGTGTTTTTAAAATATAATGACTAAACTAAATGGAATTTAATTGGGGTTCTATACTATGAGTCCATAAATCTATACTATGAGTATAAATTCATTTGTGATTGCATAAGCTCATTGTCGTGAGAGCTATAAAGGAATTAGTTGCCATTATATAAGTTCATTCATTCAGTCATCTATTCAGTCCCCTTTTATACCTCTTATCTTGAGTACAGGGTTAGGGGGCCCTTCAGCCTATCTCAGGAGACTTACACAGTGGAAAGCATCACAAGGCACACAAACTACAGGCAATTTGTAAAAACCCACCAAGTGCACAAACTTCATGCACACAGACCCGAGGCAGGAATTAAACCCTCAGTACTGGAGGGGCAAGGCCACAATGCTAACCACTATGCCACCATCCATTATACTGTAAGTTACGAAACATAATTGAATGTTCACATGCTTAATCAAAACATGAGGCAAGAGCATGAGATTTAAGCCTGTAGTACATTATGCAGGAATAAAGGCACTGCAACTTGCCTATCACCCCAATAGGATGCCATTTCTACCGTGCCCCATTCTGCCCAGACTCACATAGAAAACCCTGTCACTTATGTCAGAATGTTGTTTGTCAAATTTAGCTGAGCTTTTAATAGACTCATCACTTCCAAGCTAATCTTGAAGCTGAAACAGCTTGGCATCAGCTTACTACTTTGTAACTGGAACCTGGAGTTTCTCAGGGATGCATGTTGTCTCCACTCTTGTACTCTCTTTTCACCCATGATTGCATACCTGTTTACAACTCCAACAGCATTATCAAATTTGCAGATGACACCACAGTGACAGGCCTGATCAGAGGTTATGATGAGATGGCCTATAGGTAGCTGTCTGATCCAGCATCCACTAGGTACAGCACCTAGTGGCATAGTGTTAAGTACAACAACTTAGCACCAAGAACTCAGCACCAAGAAATTAAAGGAGGTTTCTGGATTTCAAACAAGCTGGAAATCACTTTTACACTCTCATTTATATCAGTGGAGCTGTTGTTGGTCATGTATGACATTATTACATGTATCTGCATTATTTTATGTTTACCTAATATTTTAAACTGTTTTATTTTTATTTCTAATTACATTTTAATTAGTTTTAATTAGTTTTTTTACTTTTATTTTAAATTAAATTTTAATTAGTTTATAAGTTTCATTGCAAACTGTTTTAATTTTTATTTTAAATCAAATTTTAAAAAATCTTCAAAAGTTTTATTGCTATTATTTTCTATTTCATTTTATGATTATTTTCTTTTCTTTCATGTAAAAGCACTTTGAATTACCATTGTGTATGAAATGTGCTATACAAATAAACTTGCCTTGCCTTGTATCCAGGTTTAAGGTCTTTGGAGTCCACATCATCTCTGAGGACCTCATTTGGTCTTTGAACTTTATCCTATTTACTACCTACAGTGCACTGCACTCTGTGCATCAAAACCATTTATGAACTTCTGTTTAAATGCTCATGGTAACATGTTATTTTGTGTAGTAGTAGGGTCACTACTGTATCAAGCTCTCAGTATCACTGCATTTAAGACTTTAAAATCTTGACTTTTCACAATATTGACTTTCTGTTGATCAACCGTTTTTAAATTCAGTTGTGCAATGCTCAAGTGTTATTTTTGTTGCTAAAATATTATTTCTAAATATTTTTTACATACATTACAGTATGTAAAGATATTATAATAATAGTATATGATAATATAATGTAAATATAAGCATGTTAAATGTATTTTTTATTAAATGTTTAAATATATATTCATTAAAGTATTGCATATTATTACATAATTTATATATTAGTGAAATACTACTTGCTTAACAAATATTTAAATAATTAAACAGTTTGTGATGCATTTTAATTGTGATTGTGATTAATTACAGAAAACTGCAAATAATTAGTCTTTTTTATTGACTCACAGTGATAAATAGAGGCTAAATAATACCTGTAAATCACATTCTCCACGAACTAAAGAACAAAAATGTGTTTGAAGAGAATGTCTTCATTTAATCATAAATTAGACAGCAAACTTTCTGTTCTCAGGAATATTGGTCTCACAAGGAGCCATACACAACATACTTTCTATACTTAATCTATTACATGTAAAATTAGTGTACACAGAAAAAAATAAAATAGAGTTCATGAAAACAGGCATTGTAAATTTAATCACCTTTTAATCAAATTTTGTTTTCCACCGCCTTTGGGTAAGTGTGAATTTAAGTAGTTTTAATGAACATCCATTAAAGTCCTTCATATAAAAATTAAATATTCAACCTTTATCTCTGCTCTTATACTATATACAGCAACTGAGAGTAAAATGGGTTTAAATAGTAACAGACACTGTAGATCCACTACAACAGTAAGACTTAATGACTGAAATTAAAATACATTTATACAGACTGCATTGCCATGGTCTTCATTTGATAGGGTCAAGGCTCTTGCACATTTGGTGGCATTCATTAAACTAACAAAATCCTATTTCAAATTGTTTTTATTATAAGGCTATAGTGGTTTTTAATGCATCCCTCACCATAGCTAAAGCAGAAAGCCCTATCTGCCTTCCCCCAACATGAAAGACTTTTGGTGTTGGCTTGCACCATGAGTAAGTCCACACAAAGGAGACTGCCCTTCTGAAAGACACATTCAGCTGTTCAGTCAGCCTGGGACAATTTCACAAAGCCAATAAAACAGAATATCAATACTAGAAAGAAATGACACTAAAGAAACCCACAAACTCCCAATATTGCATTGTCATTGTTTGTAACCTACAAAACAATAAAAAGAAAAACATGAGGTGAAATTTTACCAAAACAAAATAACAAAATTATTCCTATACACATTGCTTTTGGGGATTACATAATAAATAAAAATGACCTAATGTAAAAGGCTATTCCAACAAGCAAACAATGATATCAATAAAACATAATTAGAATAAAAAAAAAGAAAGACAAATTTTATCCTAGTATTTACATATATTTAAGTAACCCGATAATGGAAAAAAATCTGTTAAAAAAAAGAACGATTTTTAGCAGCTCTGCTAACATTAATAAAGCTGACTCATTTAATTACAATTTCTAGTAGTGAGGTGGTTAAAACAAGTAGCTTGTAAGAATTTCTAATATTTCCTCGACAGAGTTGCAGTTCGGCATTGATTTAACACTACATCAGTTCACATTGTAAACAATGCATTTCATAATTTGTGTTAGGTGTTTCTTGTTGTTGGCTAAAAAATACTAATGTTTGGTGCTTGGGGCACTAACAAATTTAAAGCATTTTACAAATAAACACTATTTTCTTTAGTTTTTAATTTAACTGACAAAACAGTTTTTCGGTTTTGTCCATTTTGATCCCAGTGGCGATTTTCTTGCTCTGCTTCTATGCATGAATGCATACACAGACAAGCAAAGGGAAATAAATTAGCTGTATGCACATATAAACCACTTTATATATGTCATTCATTCAAATGTGCAACCAACCAATCATGTTGCAGTTGACAATTCATAAACTTATGCAGACACACTTCAAGAGCTTCAGATAATCTCCATATTTGATCCCTGGGACTTTAACTGTGGCATGTTTATTGGTGCCTGGCTGGTTCTGATTTGAGTATCTCAGAATCTGTTGAGTTCCTGGAATTTTTTGCAGCCTACAGTAAATACACAATGGTGAGAGGAAAAAAAAAAACACAGTGGGTACCACATTTGTGGATAGAAATACCCTATTGGCATGAAAGGTTAACTAGAAACAACCAGACTAGTTTGAGCTAGCAGGTGAATATGGTACCTTAGTGTAAAGCATTGTAGATGCGGCTCTTGAGCTGCATCTACATGATTTGATCTTTTTATGCACTGCACAGCTGGCTGGCATATGATTTGCTGACTGGATAATTGCATGAATTAGCAGGGTGTTCGTAGTAAAGCAGACAATGGTTGTGTATTCACTGAAGGATATATTAGCATGTGCATAAAGATGAAGGCTTATATCAAAATAAATATTGACTAAGATACGCATTCTTGTTTATTGAGGTCACAAGCTGGCTGCAGTGGAGACACCAACGTAAAAATAAGAAGCTGCTCAAACGAGCTAGTAAAATCCTTGGATTTTGTGTGTCACAAATATACTCTAAGCCTTGGACACAAGTCTTTCTGCATCAGCACAATGATTTGGCTTTTATTCAGAGATGGACTGTATCTGTTCCACACTGCATGCATTGGGGGCTACGTGTATTGTATGATTGTCTCTGATATATAGAAATGCATGTGTGTGAGTGAGAGCGTTCCCGCATCAGTTGCTCAGTCCTGCTGGTCTGTTGTTTTCTGTTGTGTCTGTTTGTATTTCTGCACTTATGAAGCCTCTAACCAGCTCCTTAGGCCTGAGCATAGCATATTTTGACCCTGTAACCCCTCTGACTCCGTCCGTACTGTGATTGTTATGGACTTGAGGGGGAGCAGGGTTCCCCGTTCTCCTCTGTAGCTTGTGCTTTGTGCAAAGCCGCCTGGATCCGGAAATGGGTCCGTGATTCCATCGAGTAATTTTTATAGTTCTGCCTATTGAAAAAAGGAACAGTGCTCTGGTCAAGAAAATGTAATGGGTACATATGCCATGGATGTTAGCTACACGTAAAGGATGTAATACAAAAACAATATATTTTTCTTCCGTATGGGTTCATGTATGAGCATTCAGATAGGAAGCTTGCATGATAAGGACCATTTTTAGCAACTGCCTGATCAGGGTTATGGTGGTTTAAATTAGGCTACTGGTTTGTTTATATTTTGAGTCCTACAGTAGAATCAAGTAAATACCTTAGAAAATGTTATTGGCAGGTGCAATGAAAATAAGTAAAAATGCAGACAAAAAAAATGAATAAAAATTATTATCTGTGCAAATGGGATTAAAAAATGGTCAGTGCCAGAATTCAAAAGACAGTGCCAATATTGCTGGCATTTCTACCTCTGGGTTTATTTGAGTGTTTGAGAGGCAGAGTGATGGCTCATTAAAAATTCTTTTGGTTTAGGCTCATTAAAGAAATTAATATTTGGAGCACAAGACAGATACATGCATGTACAACCCCACTACATACTGTATGCTATATTTGGAGCTGGAACTGTTCACTTGCAATTAAAATGTACATTCGAATGCAAAAGGTTGCATATGCTATTTGGTTCATGCATGTTCCTTAAAAAGAAAAAAAGAAAAATAATAAGTTAAAAGGTTTCCTGAACATGAATTAATTATTCTCATTATTTTTGTTTGTGTAGGATATACATTTTTTATCATTATTAACATCCCAGAATTACATTTTTAAATAGAAAATTTCTCTTTTGCCCATAAAATATCTTGGACACAAACTGTTGGACTCAATGTTTTAGAATAGTATGTAGACGGGTTATGAAAGTAGACACATCTTGTATGCATCTCAGATATCTTATCTCTTTATATGAACAAATCCTAAACAAGATGACGTGGATTAGCAAACCCAGTGCCAGACGCAGTGTTATGGCCTGATACTGTACTTCGACTATGGATTCATGGCTTACTTGGCCGTCTCCAGCAGCTTGATAGCTTCCTCTCTCCTGCCCTGCTCCAGACACAGCAGGCCGTGTTCTAACAGAGCATTTGGTACAAGGTAGTGGTCAAACTTGATCTGTGTCTCACTGGGAAGAGAACAAAAAAAAGCAAAGAGAACACAATGTTCTAAGCAACAGTGTTTAGTGGTAACAACACAGGAGGTCCTCATTAGCTATCATCTTCAGATTTCTTAGACCTTAAAACACATTGTCATTTGATTGAAACCAGCACAGCAGGAGAATTCCATCACATTTCACCCCCAAGCTCAATTTCTAAAGCATACGAAATGCAGTTCCGCATTCAGAAAAGTTATGTTAGGCATCTCATTTCTGTTGGACTAGAAAGGTATTTGATTTCAAAAGTAAGTCGTTTGTCTTTACACCAGCTCTATTTTCCAGGATGGATGTACTGTAGCTCTTGCCAGATGGCCATCAACAACATCAACAACACCAACCATTTATTTTCAATGTATTATTTAATAATAACAATTATTATTTAATACATTATGTATTATTATATAATTTGTGTTAATAGAATCAAACAGTATCAATTTAAAATTTAATGATTCTACAAAAATAATTTAATTACACTACAAGAATTATGTTTTTTTTTTTTTTATTAATGCTATTACTTTTACGATTACTTGACTAGATTAAATTGTAAGAGAGCATATTTTTAAGAACAAACTCTTAATCTTAGTCAAAATTGCAGTGGGTTCAGAGCCTCAGAGCCTGCACAGCACGGATACAGACTAGATGGGACACTAGTTTATCTAGAGGCATATTTACAGGAAGTGGCAGGAATCTGAAGTAGTGAGGAGACACTTACACGGGCACAGGGGGAACGTGCAAAACGCCAGACATACAGTAACCTCACCTCAGGACAGGACCAACGTCTTTCTTCTTTGGAAGTAAAATTTCATTTAAAGACTGATCGTATTGGACAGAATGACTCACTTGCAGAGGACGAGGGTGAAGTAGTGCTCAGCTTCTTCTGTATACCCTAGGTGCTTGAGACACAGACCCTTTAGCAGACTCAGTACACACTGGTCATCTATGGAGTATTCTGTCTCTGAAAGAGAACCCAAAGCATACAATCATCAACAGCACTCTCCTTGCAAAAAACTATGCCTAGTTTGTGGCATAATTTGTGGTACTACCGGACTATTAGAATGAATGCACGTCTCACTTAGTGACTATAAGCATAAGGAAAAAAGGTTACTTATGTAATGCACATTATAGTCTGTACTGGATGTCATATGGAAGAGCACAGTGGTTTTCTAGCAAATGAGCAAATGTCGTGTGGTTATGTGGTCATGCACTGGGCTGAACTGAGACAGTACTTGGACTCTGTTCAAGTTTCTGCTGAGCTTCATCCAGTGTCTTTAACATTCCCTCTGTCAAATCTTTGTGCTTCCCGATCACAGTGTAACCATTCCAGATATACATCATCTCCTGTATGACAAAAAACAACAACAATGAGCAAAAAAATATACATCAATAACAAAAAAATAAGTATAAAATACTTGGTCTTGCTGTAAACATTTTTAATCTGCAAACATTTGTATAAGCAAGGGACTGCCTAACTGTCTTAGAGACACATAACACGCATAACAGTTCTTAAAGGGTTTTTAAATTCTATTAAAATTAGGGAATAATATTGTTCTTTAATACATTGTCAGCTTATTATTTATTAATTAATACTAAATCCTATCATTTAATCACAGTGACTCTATCATGCATGATGTAAACACCTGTGAATGTCCTAGACAGTGCTCATCATCAAAACATCAGCTGAGGGAATCTTTTTCAAACTGTGTTTAATTTTCCACTTCAGTTTCAGAGACTTGTAGAATTAATGCCAAATTGAACTGCAGCTGTTCCAGTTCCATGTTTTGCTAAATATTTTATACCTCCTTTAATTTAGGAACAATTAATATAGTGATAAATCTATACAGGAAACAGACGAGAGATACAGACCAGCGGAGGTGCAGGCAGAGAAACGGGCTTCTCTGTGTTATAGCGGCGAGCCTTGCGGATGGCAAACTTCTCAGTGGGTAAAGACTTTCCAGCTATTTTCTGTTTTAGCCCAGGCACTTGCCTGCAGAAACACAGTAAAAGGTTAATTTACTCTGTATCAAACCAATTTGAACTTACAATGCCATTAGAACATAATGTTCTTTATTACAAAATGACAGATGGTGACTTTTATTTATGCTCCCTCTACTTTGTATTTCATATTGACCAAACATGACACCATTCCCCATATGTTCACTCTCAAGCCACACACATTCTCTAGTTTTCCATTACCTGAATAATGCCACATCGCTAGCCCCAAATGGCTGACGTTCCTCTGGAGTCAGCATACTGAGGTAAGCTGCTTTCATGTATGCATACATGGCCTGTAAAAAAAAAAGTGGGTAACCAAAACTGCAGCAAAACTACCAATTTAAAATCAACGTGATCAGAGCTGCAGTATGATGTCATCCACCACAAGGGGCAAAAATACAAACTGTGAAAAGAAAGTGCTTCCTCAGTTTTTGTGCTATGAGCTTTCACCTTAGACCACGCGTTCTCTTTGCTGAGCAGATCTGCGTAAAAGTAGGCCATCTTCCAGTGTTGCTTATAGGTGAAACACCACATCAGCTCCCAGTAGCACATGTGATGAAACTGCTTCCAGTCCTGCTGGGCTTCACAGCACTCCTCGAAGTGTTTAATAGCCTGGAGCGCACACAGTTCATGTATGCCCACACGAATAACCACATGCAAAGAATTGAGAATGAACTGATTATACTGTAGATTAAAGGTACTCACAGCATCTAGATTGCCTTTGATTTCTTCTATTCGACCGGCGAAGAACAAGAAGATAGATCCCTATGAAGAGAGGATGGACAAGCTGATTAAAATCAGAACTAAAATAAAATGTGGGTAGCACAGCTCTACTGTATGTAGATAGCATGCCAGCTTTACACACAGCGTGAGATTTTAGATAACACCTCAGCAGAGAATGTAACTGGAATGTTCAGTTACAAATCTGATAAGAAATATCTATAAAATCTATACAAGAAGCTTCAAGCTGTAATTCATATCCCAAAGTGATTTATTCCTATTACATCACTTCAATTTACCAGCTTTTTAATAGTTTCTTAAGTAAGACCATTTAAATTTAGAAATTTCTGCTTAATGTTGGGAACTGGCCATAAAAGTAAGTTCCTATCATCTTCTACAACTATTAAAAAGTCATTCTTCTCCCCAGCCTTCATTTTTTTTTCTTTCTCTTGAAGTTAAGACAAAAAAAAGAAAATGCAGTTTGAAATCGAAACCAAAAACAACAGGAAAACACAAAACAGACTTCCTTTTGGCTGTTACAAAAACAAGTGAATACACATTTAAAAAATGCTAAACGTTTCTATCCAGAAACCATCACCATAATAATAATTATTCGAACATGCACATTGATATAAATAATAATATAAACTGCCCTGGACAGTTAATCAAGAAATCAACAGTGCTGTGGTTTAATTAAAAAAGGAAAAAGCAAAGGAAAATCAGCGTTCTTTTATAACAGTTTGCTTCACAATGCTTTTTTAAAACATTGTTCATAGAAAGATCTTGAAAGGACAAAAACTGAATGGAAACACTTGTCTGGAAATCAAACATCAATTAAAAAATAAACAAACAAACAAACAAACAAAAAAACAGTAGGTCTAAGAAAACCTTTTCAGCTATAAAAGTTTTGCTATGGTTGTCCTAATGTTCTCAGAAAACATTCTCTTGAGAGTTTAAGTTGTTGAGGTGTGCTGTTTTCCTCAGAAGAACCATCAATTCTATGATGCATCAGGTGTGTTTGACTGAGGGAACTAATAAAAAAAAAAGCCCTAAAAATGAGATCATAAACCATATCATGTCTCACACAGAACTTTGTTCACATTCTTTTTTATTAGCCTTTGATTGCAAACAACTGACTCCAATTCCCTCACAGATATTTTGGCCTATGCATGCTATCTAGCAGGATAAAGCATTTTTGTGTTTATACTACTGAATGAAAAGTTTCCTTTTAAGAAAACGTTTTCTAAAAAACAACTGAGACAGAGCACATTGGCCTTCTGGAATAAATAGGAGTGGCGTTCAAGTCAAGCCGGGATTTATGATGACCTCTCTTGTGAATGAAGGGATAAAACTGATTTACATTTACAGAAGGCTTCAAGCACTGCACAGTGACAAGACTCTTAGCTACAATAAAACACTTGAATGGTGCAAATGTTTTAAAGAAGGTCATATGTCCATGAATGCTGATTCTGAACGAAGGTGGCTTGGAGTCCACGGCAGTCATTTCCATGACGAGTGGAATGCATGATCTTTGTAAATCAACAGATAACTTGTCTCCAGCTTACTGAACGGACACATATGTCTGTAGAAACTCTTTCACAAACACCACTTGCATGTTACAGGAACTCAGCTGGGAGTTACTGCCACATCCCCGTACAGTCCTGACCTCGCTCCAACCCATTTAAATGAGCTCCTGTTAGGCCGGCATTTCAGATAGCAGACAGTGCGATCATGGCTCCGACATACTGAGAAAACTTTCTACATTGATGGTATCCAAGCACTAGTATCACTGCGATAAGTGCATTAGGGTAACACGGGATTATATAGAGAAATAAAGTTAGTTTTTACTCTCATAACTGTGTTCTGTTATTCTCCACAATCAAAAGTCCTGGTTTGACTTGAACACACTTCGTATTCTTACATAATATATCTAAATGTAAAAGAATAGCTTGCGTGTGCTCATGGTTATATATTTTAAACATTATCTTTATTTATATATATATATATATATATATATATATATATATATATATATAACATCTTTCTGTACTTTCTGTGTTCTGGACATATTTCGGTAAAACTAAATATAGCAATTTTACCGTACCTTGGGATACTGTTTTAGGTACGGCTGCAGCAGTTTCTCTGCATCCTCAACGTCTCCTTCTCCAGTCCCTGAATTGTACCCAGACAAAGCAAAACAAACTTCAGATATGGACATAAATATGCATCCAGCATACTTGGATAAAGTATCTGTGTGCTATCTTGTTTTCGAATTGTTTGGTGTGCTTCTAAAACAAAGCGCTCTGCTATTTTTGAGTTTGTCTCACCCAGTATGAAGCTCATGAAGGTATGATAGCAAAGCAGCAGCATGTTGCATAGGAAAGACCTAAATGTACGTGCAGCAGAGCCCTCCTGGAGCTGCTGCAGTCCAAACTCCTAACACACACACATACACACATCCACAGTTAACACAGTGAACCTGGAATACAAACCCAATACGCAGATCTCTGAACCAGATATACGATAAGTCCCATAGAATAGTGAGTTCACCTTATTACCAGAGAAACCCACAAACTCCAGCATCCTCAGGGTCCTCGTGGGCAACAATGAAAGCATCTTCCAGTGAAATAAAAAATAATATTAATAAGATAAAATAAAAAGTCATATGCACATATACTCATTTCTGTATTCAAGATATTGCTGCTTTAAAACGACTACACTCACCAGATTAAAGGCACCCACACCAAGTTTTACTCCTCCCTCAAAGTGGCCATGACTTTGACCATGAACATAATCAGAGGATTTCAGGACAGTATGAAGCTCCCTGAAAGCACAGAAGACATAAACCCTTTGCTTTCTTTGGTGTACAAGTGTACACAATGACCATCATTAAAATGACTTGATGGACTGTAATTTCAAAGAAACAAGAGTAACACTGCTTACTTGTATGTTTGATAGCTGTTTCTCACTTTAATTCCTCCTTTGATAAAGCTGATCATATTTTCATCCTGTACACACAGATTAAAAATGGTTCATGGTTCATGATGTGTGCTTATCCTGATTATATATTTCACTACAACTTCTGCATTCCACTACTTCCTCCACCCTGAAACATCGAGTGGAATAAATAAAATATATGGCATGTGGATAGTACTTTTGATTTCTTCCTATTTGAGTAAGAATGTTTAGATGGACAGATTAAAGGAATAAAACACTGCTGCAGTACTTACATTAGGTAGATTAGGTATAATTGCTGCCAAGTCCAATCAAATTTTATTATAAAATAAATACATAACTATAGAGCACATATGATACATGCTACCATGCATCTCATTCAGGGTGGATTTGTTTCATTTTGCATCATTTAGTGAACTGGGACTAACCTGCAAGAAGGTCAGTGCTGCCCTCTGGAGGAGACACTCGGCATAACACACTTCAGCATGCAGCTCCTCTGAACACAGAGTCAAAAGGCAGAATAAGAGCAGGCATGTACTAAAACAAACACTAAAAAAAAAAACAACCACCACCCTAGAGCAATAGTGTCATTTAAAAAATATGTCAGCTTATATCTTGTAGTTTTCTGAAATTAATGTTGGCTACAATATGTATGTGTAGACTGAAAAACTGGCTGAACACTTACCTTCAGTAAAGGTTTTGCTGTTAAAGGAGGACTTCTTACGATACCTGTAAATACAGAGGTAAGCTCAGCAAAGGAGAATAAAAAATGTAGCCATTTAACTGAAATATAATACAGTTTGATGAACATAGTTGAATTATACATTAACACATACTGTAGCAGCGCTCTTGTACATGGCCTGCCCCCCCCCCATTAGATCCATCTAATCTAATGGTTTATTAATTAATCTAATGGTTTATTCATTAATCTAATGGTTCAGTTTGCCTGCCGTTAGCTTTGATTATGGCCAATTCATGTGTGAAAATAATTCCTTGTGCTTCCAGAACCACTTTTTGGCACTCACAATTTGAGTCCTAAAAAATGCCTGTGCCGTCAGTGAAGAAAAAAAATCCTCGTCATTCAATACATTCAGGATGTCAGCTGACTTTATTTTATTGCCACATAATGTGCTGTACCTTACCAACTGAAACAACCATGATGGGTGCATTGCTTAATGCGCTTCCCTTCTTACCCTATTGCTCTCATCACTCTGTAAAAGACTGACCCGACTTGTTTCCACTGATCCAATTTAAATCTTTATGCACCCTGTCAAACTCGAGCTTTTTTCTTGATTATTCTAACAAATGGTATTCTTATGGCCACACAACTGTTTAGTCCTAATCCTGCGAGTTCTTATCAACATTGTGCAAGTGGAAATGCCCTTACTTTCAATATTAAACAATAGCTGTGATTTCTATCATAATTTCTTTTTTTTACAGTGCAATTTCAACAAGCATTTACATACATACTCTCCAATCACAACTTTTTTCTCCAACTACATTTCTTTCACGAAGTTGACAACCACTACCCTTCCAGGTTATATTTGTTCTAATATTTCAAAATGTCTATAGTTGCTTAATTTATTTATTTATTGCAGACCAGTTATTTGCCTCTTCTGAATAGATGACTTTTTGTCATTTAAATAAATAAGTAAATAAATACACACATATACTGTAAATAGTGTGAATGTACAGTACAGTATATACACTGCCCAAAAAAATAAGGGGGAACACTTAAACAACACGATGTAGCTCCAAGTCAATCACACTTCTGTGAAATCAAACTGCCCACTTAGGAAGCAACACTGATTGACAATCAATTTCCATGCTGTTGTGCAAATGGAATAGACAACAGGTGATAATTAAAGGCAATTAGCAAGACACCCCCAATAAAAGAGTGGTTCTGCAGGTGGTGACCACAGACCACTTCTCAGTTCTTATGCTTTCTGGCTGATGTTTTGGACTGTTTTGAATGCTGGCGGTGCTTTCACTCTAGTGGTAGATGGAGTCTACAACACACAAGTGGCTCAGGTAGTGCAGCTCACCCAGGACGGCAGATCAATGCGAGTTGTTGCAAGAAGGTTTGCTGTGTCTGTCAGCGTAGTGTCCAGAGCATGGAGGCGCTACCAGGAGACAGGCCAGTACATCAGGAGACGTGGAGGAGGCCGTAGGAGGGCGACAACCCAGCAGCAGGAACGCTACCTCCGCCTTTGTGCAAGGAGGAACAGGAGGAGCACTGCCAGAGCACTGCAAAATGACCTCCAGCAGGCCTGCATGTGTCTGCTCAAACGGTCAGAAACAGACTCCATGAGGGTGGTATGAGGGACCGATGTCCACAGGTGGGGGTTGTGCTTACAGCCCAACACCGCGCAGGACGTTTGGCATTTGCCAGAGAACACCAAGATTGGCAAATTCGCCACTGGAGCCTTGTGCTCTTCACAGGTGAAAGCAGGTTCACACTGAGCACATGTGACAGACGTGACAGAGTCTAGAGACGCCGTGGAGAACGTTCTGCTGCCTGCAAGATGAAGGTATTGATGCTATGGACTGGCACGCCCGTTCCACAGACCTGAATCCAATTGAGCACATCTGGGACATCATGTCTCGCTCCATCCACCAATGCCACGTTGCACCACAGACTGTTCAGGAGTTGGCGGATGCTTTAGTCTAGGTCTGGGACGAGATCGCCTCAGGAGACCATCCGCCACCTCATCAGGAGCATGTCCAGGCGTTGTAGGGAGGTCACACGTGGAGGCCACACACACTACTGAGTCATTCTGATTCATTCAGTTCTAGGATGCGTTATTGTAGTATTCCCCTTATTTTTTTGAGCAGTGTATATAAAGCAAATTAAGCACATATGTATTGAAGTGTAGATACAGTTATATAAGACACTGTCATCAAATTTCTAGACCAGTTTTGCTAACATGCATGTAGCTCAAAAATGCTCTTTTTACTGAAGAGATGGATGACTATTTAAGAGGCCATTTTATTTTTACAAAATAAAAAAAAACCTGAAAACTGTTTCTAATTTGTACGTAAGAACTGATTTGTGTTAGCAAAGTTAGCAAGACTTAGGTTTACTGTCATGACTTGAATTGCCTATACAAGATCGCGTATAAATTAGAACTAATGAACAAAATGAAAAGTCTCAGTCAATTGGAAAGTCCTAATATTTTTTTTCAAAGTAAAGTTTACAATTTACAGTATGCATTAGATTTTTTTTTTATTACTGACCAGCATTTGTCACTGAGGATCATGTCCTTTAAGGAAAGGCTTAGAGCTTAATAATGTATAGACCAATTCAGTCCAGTTTGTTTTTTTATTACAGTAGTTTCACAGACAGACTGAAGTACTTAAGCACCCATGTCATCATCATGGAAAGTACAAGGACTTCCAGACTGCCTGATAGAGAATCATGTGCACTTAACTGAAATACCCTGGGTGAATTAGGTGTGAGAGATGTTCAGTGATTCATAAGTCTAAACTTAAGTGGACTTGTTGCTTAAATTTCTCGATGTTAACAAAATGTGTGAATCCAAATAAGTGTTTGCAGCAAAGCAGCTCTGAGTAAAGAATGAATTTTGATAATTAATATATTGATTTCAAAGAGGTGAAACTGGTCCAGTGCCCCTCCAGGAACAATTATATACCCCAATATCAATCCATTTTTAGAATCTCTGTATCTGCAAAGAATCTGCATAATACTGTACAGGTGATTGAGAATAATAGTGCAGAGATGTATGATAGGACAGACAGGTTGAAAATTTAAGTTAAATTTAAAAACAATACAAAATCTTTTAAAGCTTTGGGCTTTCACAACCCAGACTGGTGTTTTTAATATTATATTAATATAATATTAACAATATTATATAGTATCATCATATTATCATATATAACATATAGCTATACATTTAGTATTCAAATATTTATACATGAAGTGTGTATACATTTTTTGGTCTGATCATCTGTAAGATTACCTGTATATGCGTGTGTGTGTGTGTGTGTGTGTGAGTGTTGTAGCTGCTATAAATCACTAAGGACATTCTTGAGTAAATCTGTCTCCTAAAAACATACATACTATGCATTTTCACACACATGCTTGAGCAGCTATATCATCAGGTGGTTCAGAAATTCCATCCCATAACACCAAACAGAAAGTGAAATTCTGGGAGTCCATCACCAACTCGTGTTCCTAATTCTTGTTCTAATAAACGGTAGCAGTCAAAAGTCTAGACACAAGTTTGGATTTATTTTCTACTTTCTAGAACAATACTTAATTAGGTAATTAAGCAACAACAGTCAGTTGTTATTTTAAAACACAAAATTTACCAATTAACAAACAGCATCTCAGATTAGAGCTGTTATGAAGGCTTTATAGAGCATAAGTAGCAGCACATCTCAATATCAACTGTTTAAAGGAGATTATTGCATGTTTCATGACTTAAGCATTGTTTTACAATATAGAAAGAAATAAAAATATTAGGAAAGACCATGAAATTAGAACTCATGTCCAAACTGGTAGTGTAGTTTAGGATTTTATGCACACATGCACGTTGAGTCTGTTTGTTTATTAATTTCAATATAAATCTTAAAAGGTAATAGGCAAAAAAAGAGGATGTATTTACCGCTGACAAAGAGCCTGAGCAGCTTTCATAGTGTTCCCTGCTGTCAAGATGTCCTCAGGGTCAAAGGTCATCATTGCCTGCATTTCCAGAATGGTGGCATACGTCAGTGCATGATACATGCTCTCTTTAGTCCTGTCAGGGAAAACACAGACAAAAAGAGAAAAGGATTCAATCTATTTATAACACAACAACAATCAGATGACTCTGTGCATAAAAATATACTTGAGACAAAGCGATGAATAGATAAACACAGACTGAACACAGAGGGAAACCTCAGGAAGCATAACATCTAAGGGAATAGGGCAACAACACATTCTCTTATACTGTAAAACACACACACACACACACACACACACACAAACACACACAGTAACCATATGCTTTTATAAGATCATGGTCACTATAGAGGTGTGATATAGAATACATCACCTTAAATATGATAGAAACTGCTTATTTGCTTTAAAATATAGCTATTCAAAAGGCAGAGTTACTGAATCATCATCATCATTGAGCATTATTAAGTGTTGGTTCAGTTCTCTAAGAAACAGGCCAGTGTGAATTGGAGAGAATGTGACACTGCAAGTCCAAAATGCTCTGCAGCAGGATTACCGGCTAAGCCGGTTTAACCCGCTTTCTTTTAATGAAACAATGATGGAATAATGCTGGTGGGGTCAACACACAAAGGAATGCTGAATGTCTACATGTCTCAGGTTTCACTCCTATTCACTAAACCCCTTATGCACATTGTTGCAGCTTAATGTAGCTTGTAGAGGATGCCTGCGGAATTAATTCTCACCACTACACTAAGCAAAAAGGATACAAACCAGCACAGCTTTTGTTAACATACTGCACAAAAGAACAAACATTTTTTTTTTCCAAAAAGGTAAAAGTAAGTTAAACTTGGCAGATAAAAAACAAAACAATTGGTGACTCAACATCTAAAAGAAAGACCTTTTAGTAGCTTCATGATATGCTGTTGCATAAAACATGTGGTAACATCACATTTGTCAAGAATTAGGAAATGCATTTTACTTTCCCTAGTCTCAAAGTATGTTTAAAAATCCAATAAATAAAATGACTAATGTGTCACCCATGATGCTCTTTACTCTGTATAACTGCTGTACATATTTCAGTATACACCGATCAGCCACTATATTACAATGCAAAACATTATGCCAGTATTGTGTAGGTTCTCTTTGTGCTGCCTGTGTAGTTCTGGTCCCTCGAGGCATGACTCCACAAGACTTGTGCTGTGGTGTCTGGTACGAGGATGTTGGCAGCGGATCCTTTGGGTCCTGTGGGTTGCAAGGTGTGGCCTCCATGGATCGGATTTGTTTGTAAGGTGCATCTCATGGGCATTGGCCTATATCAGTGATTTGTGCTGCAGTGGCTTTTCTTTAAAATAGGACCAGACAGGTTGGCTTTTGGTGTGCATTTTGGGGTCCACGATCTAATAGATAATAAATGCTAATGTGTTAATGGTAGGTGGTGTTAATGTTATGGCGGATCAGTGTATTTTTATGTTGTCATTTCATCAAGCACCACCATTTACTTCAAGAACTATATTTTAAACTTTAAATGTAGTTTGTGAATTACTGTCCCTGTTACAGTTAAATAGGAAAAAGTGTTGGCCTGAACTCCTGACCATGTATGTGTCAATATACTTAATCTTGCACAATTCAAATCATATGACCTACAAAGCAGTACCAAGACTACCAGATAGCTAAGGGATGGTGTGACACACACACAGACACACACAGACACACCAGTTCATCATGTAGCAGATCTGCCAGAAAAGGAATCTGAGGTTACAGTGGCCTGAAAAACACAAAAACTAAACTGTTGCAGATGAAAAACATCATCTGGCCTATAATAATATATTAAATATGATGATACACACACATATACTGCGTGTGTGTGTGTGTGTGTGTGTGTGTGTGTGTATATCATCATATTTAATATATATATTGTCATATACATGCACACAGTATATATAAAATATATAAAATATAGCTAAATTCAATTGCAACTCAGATGCCCCTTTGCTATTCTCTACCTGTTGACTGGAATGGGGAGGAGCACATCTGGGATTAACTGGAACAAATCCATTATGTAACCGTATGAACTGCAACTTTCTTGTTTTTACAAGTTAGGACAGCTAGCCAAATATATACAAAGCACTTAAGTCTCAGTCTGTACTCACAAACATAATGCACTCTCAACAGTAATGATTAAACTTAAGAACATTAACATTAATATATATTTTCTCAGAATGCATCAATATCTTTTTAGCCTGAAGAAGATCAGCTACCAGGTTCATCATCCCTGCAAAGTTTCACGGTCATCATCTTGTTTCAGGACTTGTTGCATCTTGTGATCTATTTTCATTTGGTTTCTGTTGAGGCATGCTGATCTCATCTCTGCTGTCATGCATGCATATTCACTTGTACGATAGTGAAGTTAGTCTAGATTGAATGCCGCAACATTGCCGTTTTTACTCAGGTCATCTCAAAAAGTTTCAACTACTGCAAATGGCAACATCTGGATCTGGTTTTCCTGCTGGGGAAAACCCAAGCCAATTCCACAAAGGAAGAGTGTGGTAAACTCTACTCCATTAATTTATTTAAAAACCCCACTTGATCACCTCTTTGCGGGTTGTTTTTATTTACAGGGGAAGTACACCAACCCTTCCCAAATAGTGCGACCTCAAAGCCAGATCAGAGGCTCCAACCGGAGCCTCTGCTGAAGAGAACAGATTCGACACATACTTATAAAAGTCTGTTAATATGACCGCCTCAATTTTATATTCGTACAGAGAGAATGATGAAGACTGAGGTGGTATGACAGAGCACAGTGCAATGCAGAGTCACTAAAACTTCTCTGATGTTCCATCATTTAAATAAATTCATGATTACAACATTATATGTGGGACATCTTCTATTCACACGCAGACAGCAAAATGATTCAAATATCTCTGCCATGTATCTGGCACAACAGAAATCAAGTTATCACCAGGGTATTGTGAGTTTGAATCATCATGATGGCAAGGCTGCCCGAGGAAGTCCAAGCGCCTATAAATGGCATATGACATCAATCACTTAAGCCAATAATAGCCAGTCATAAGCAACTAGGGCAGCTGGAGCTTGATGTGTCAGCTTCTGGTTGGTAGTTGTTGTGTGAGTGAAATGAAGTACCCAATGGCTAAGAACTGACAACAAATTAGGAGAGGGATGTGCAAGAGACCCCTGCAAGCTAATAAGATTTGTTCTACAGGGTATTTCAAACAGCATCTGTAAGTAGCGACTTGTAATCGTGATTGTGGATGTTTTATTGGTAGAGCGAGAGCAGTGGGGAAGTGGTTTTCCTGGCAGACTTCATGTGGTAAGGAATCGAGAACTGCAGACTGTGCATTTATAGAAAAACAAGATTGTTATAAGGAAATAATCACTGACAGCTTGATTTAGGGGGAATATGTTCCTAGGACTGCACAACTTCATAGGTTTTATGGCTATTATTTATACCACCGCAAGCTATACACAAATTTATATATTTACAAAATACACATTTTTAAATGACTTAATGTCACACTTTAAATATGGACTTTTTCGTCCTCGGTTTTCCTCTCTCTTTAAGAACAGCATTTAATCTATTAATGAACAGCATTACATTTGACACTGGAGCATCCTGCTGTAAATGTTAACAAATATGTTTTCCTTATATAAATTCCATATGCAAGCCTATGTGTGTAGGTTTCAGTATAAAAAAAAAATGCAGACTCGGGCCTCCGAGTGGCACAGTGGTAAAGCGCTCGCCCTATCATCCGGGGAGCGCTGGTTCGAACCCCGGGTGATGCTGTTTTCCTCTCACAGCC
>JAOVVA010000032.1:5673995-5684955 GCA_028565275.1 Leiocassis micropogon | reverse complement strand
CACACATGCGCGTGAAAGAGGGTGACTCATCGTTAGAGACTTCTATTTTTGACCTCCATTTCATGCAAGATTAAATACAGAAATAAGGCAAGAATATGCACTTAACATGGCTTCACTATTGCCTTGTTTTTATCTTCTATAAAAAGAATGCCTGTCAATTTACGCTGACGTACAAGGACTCTCTGATCAAAGCAACTTCCAAATCACCTGACTCAAGGGTATGGTTTCCTTTCATGAACACATGCCCTTACAGTGTCATTTGCGGGAAAGCTCCTCTTATGAGCCTGAAATTTTTTTTTTGTTAATGAGGGATTAAAACCAAGAAACAGTAATGTCATCTTAAGTGTTGTTTGTCACTGTCCTCCTGAAACTATGAGTTAACCTCTCTCTCCCTCCCTCCCTCACTCTCTCTTTTACACACACACACACACACACACACACACACACACACACACACACACACACACACACACACACACAAACAACACACATGGACAAACAACACAGGTAGAGTTTGTGAGAATCTTCAAATAATATGTAACAGAAGTTCCTGTTGCATTGGCAAAAATTTGAGTTGGAAGAAGGACATGAACAGGTACAAAAACAAGTCAGAAATGATCAACATGATCTTGTTATAAAACAGACCCCCAATCACTAACTTTAGTTAATAACAACGCAGTGTTACATTTTCAAAGGCTGACTATGTTTGTTTCCTATCTCTTTCATGCAAGGCCTCAGCCATGGAGAAGAAGGAGGAGCTGCTTACCCTTCCCCAGACGTGTCTTGCTGCTGTGAACAATTGAAGCAATCCCAAACAACACGCATCATTTTAGCTGCTCGGGTCCATGCTTGAGAATCCTGAATCTCTTTTCCTTCCCTGTTTAAATTATTTACCTGCCTTTCATACTATGCATAAAAGTGCTTTCCACTCAATTCACCAACTCACTTCTTGCCTTCCTGCTTTACCTGACCCAGCCCTCAACAGTGGAAGCCTTGGCTGTGATCAGTGTCAAGGCCTGTTCTGTCTCAATGAGAGAGCATGTTTGTGCAAATGAGCGTCGTGTTCCTCCTCGACATCGGTCCCTGTGTGGAACGTGACCCCCAGGAGACTTGTTGCTCCCTAAAATGCAGCGTCAACGCCATAAAAGTGTGCGCTCCAGCCTTTGCAATCCATCTTACCTTAAACACGTCACCTCTCTGGTTATGTCTTTCACTCACAGCCAGAGATCAGGATTTCACGTGTGTGTGTGTGTGTGTTATTCTAATTTCTATTCAAAGTAGGATGGCAGCACTCGTAACCCCACCCCAAATAGGCTGGAAAAGCAAACAGCCAAAAGAACCATTTTTTCTTCTCTACACATAGTTATATAGAGGACACATACTGTAGGTTCATTTTAATTTGAAACTTTAACAAACAACTTGCCTCTTTTGTACTTAGAAGTCTGAAATACTAAAGGTGGAGCCAGTAATGCTAAAAACCTGAACTTCTCACCTCTGCAGGTCCATAATCTCATTACTGAGGGAGTCCAACTCTTTAATGGCAGAGAAGTCTGCAGCCTGACATGATAAGGCATTATTCTGCAAAGAAGAGAGGAGATGAGAGAAGAACATTTAAGCTCACTTATACTGATAGAATAGGATTAGCACTTTTTTACACATTATCAAGAGAATTAAAGAAAGGGGTAAAGGTCACCTGGAAAACAAGAGCTTTGCAATGCAAAAAAATTCACATACACACCCCAGGTGTAATGTAGAAGGAGAAGAGGGAAAGGAGGAAAAAAAGGAAACACATATGAAGCTATTACCAACAAACACAAGACGGCTCTAATCAGAGCTAACAAACTATAGTGTATGATGAGGCAGTTTTTGACAAAGTTAAAAACAGACAGGATTAATATTAGAGAGAGAGAGAGAGAGAGAGAAAGAGAGAGAGAGAGAGAGAGAGAGAGAGACACTCACAAAAATAGGCAAACAGGGAAAGCTAGAAAAAAAAAGACCCACATGAAAAGGAAATGCATCATTAATAAGATAACAGATTAAACATGAAATTTTTATTATTATTTTCTTTTCTATGCCTCTTTAGCAGTGCTACAAAACTATTTATTCTTTATCTTTTAGCTAAGGGACTAAATGATTTTAAAAAAAATCATATATAAAACTGATGAACAGGGTACAGACAGGGTGTGTCTTACCTGCCGTGTTAGCCTATCAGACGGAGGAATCATGTCTGGAGAAAGCGTTTGGGGTGGGTCAATGCCTTTAGAGAGCTTCTGATTGATTAAATAGAGAGCCAAAGCAAACTGTTCTCTGGTCAGTTTCCCAATGTCTCCAATGTCACATAGCTCCCTGTTCAACACAGAGAGCATAAACGCAGATGTTTATGAGGATATTGCAAACATTATGTTTACACAATACTTAAAAAGCTACAATTATGGGAGATAAGGGCATTCATACAGACATGAAGGTGAACTGAGATATAACATTACAGGGCTTGGCAGTGTTTTTTTGTAACCACCTATCCAGTCACGCATGTTAGGGTCAAATTTCACCTCTCCTCTGCTTCAGGTTCTCCTGAAGCAATTTTTGTATAACCAGAAATTTGATTTATACCATCACCTGTGTTAAGTATTCGCCTGTTATGATGCTTTTATTTAGATAAAAAATTTGCATCGATGTCACCTGTTCAGCTTCAATTAATGGTGTATTTATTAAGTCTGGCTTAATTGAAATAGATCAACATTGCAGATGGTATTGGTTGCTGACTTTGAACAGATTTATCACTGTTTTTTGTTTATTAATTATTTATTAATTAATGAACAGGTTGTCAACCCAATAAGCATTTATGCCCTAATAATAAATTATTTGAAACCTCTAAATAGGTCAGGTTGACAGTAGGTTGACCATCAATAGCGCCTGTTTCCTGTAGCAAAGGTGGAGCTTTTGTCAACAAGTTCCACACGCCTGGTGCAAATGGTATATAGAATGCCTGTAGGGGTATCATCCATGCAAAAAAAATAATAATAATAATTCTACTCTCCATTTGGAAACAATCACTCTTTTTTTTCTTGTTGTATTCATCATTTCATACAAGTCTTTCCAAGAGCAGGGACCTCTGAGTGGTAAAGTGCTCGCCTATCATCACCTGGGTGATGCTGTAACCTCTCGCAGCCGGTGGTCGAAAAAGAGCTGATTGGCTGAGGTACTTAGTGCTCCCACATTAATCATGGCTCTACAGCCAATCAGGGGCGTCTGTGAGCTTACGCAAGCGGAAGGAGCGGAAGGAGCGGATAGCGCTGACGCTATTTCATGGCGTCACATGGTTCACAGGAAACACGTGACAGTCTTCGGCCCTCCCGACTGAGTGGTAGTAGTAGCCTTAATGTGGGAGCCCCCTAATGACGGGGAGGAATTGGACACGGCTAAATTAGGGAGAAAAACGGGGAAAAATCCAAAAAATAAAAGTCTTTCCTAGAGCAATGAAAGCTGGCTCATGATTGGCAGAAACTCAGGGCCTATGGCCAATAAGAACACCTGGTTTTCATAGTAACACTTAGCAAGGCAAGACCAGAAGTTGATGTTTGTTTTATTTTGTGCCTATTGTGTCAATGTAAAAATCACCCAGCATTGAAAAGTTGATTTATTCAAAAAAGACTATTTCATAAGGTTTGTCAAATGAAATTATTCATTCCATTAAAAGAATATTTGAGCGTCTTAGTACATGTTAATGTCAATGAAAAATTGCATCCATAATGTTTTTTTCCCTTTTGGCTGATGAACAGCAAAAAAAAAAAAAAAAAACACTGAACCCGGATGTTTGTCAGGTTTCAGGTTTAGGTATAATGTTGGCACACATGTAATGCTTAGTTTATTTAGTAATATGGCAACACAGGACTGGCTTCCTGATGAAAGTGTTAGTCACGTCTGAATCAAATCATATGCTGATAAGCTTAAAGATTCATAAACCACATTGAGGTCTTCAACAGAACAAAGATTCACTTTGTGAGGGTTGTGTGAGTGGTCTCACCATATGCGGGCAAGTGTGGCAGAGGGCAGTCCAGTCTTTAGGAAGATGTCCCTCACCTCCGGCCCAGACACCAACCCGTCCATATCACTATCGGTCTTTGTGAACAACTCGTCATACTTAGCCTTATCGGCAGGAGACACAACCCACTAGAGACAAAACAGTGAAGAGCAAATATTTCTTGTATGTTCCTTGAATTTTATATCTAAACTTGCAACATGACTAACCAAGCAATAAAAATAAAATAAATAAACAAACAAATAAATTAAATTAAAAAAAAAAAAAAAAATCTCACATAATTCAAAATGGGAGCTATGAGGCATTAACGCTTCTGCGGAATCATCATAGTACCCTTATTCTATAGTATATTAACTATAATTATCTCAAATTAAACAGTGTTCAAGTTGGATGTTATTATATGACTGCTGACCTGTGGAGGTGTGGGTTTAGCTGGCAATGTTTGAGAACCAGTGTGGGTGGAACTCCTTTCTTTGAGTGATGGTGGTGAAGGGAGGAGTGGCATGACAGTAGGCGAAGTCACGTTTTTCCTTTTTGATGGTGGAACAAGTGGAAGGGGCAGGATCATGGGCACAGGCTCATTTTCAAGAGCTCTGTACACTAAATACATAGCCTACAAAACAAAGCAACACAGCAACTTTATATCCAAATAATAAAAATGCAAAAAAAAGCAATACTCAAGAGTCATATACAGTTGGTGGTCAGTACATACATACATACTGTATGAAATAATACATACTGTATGAAATAATACATACAGCATCAATAATGCACATCATTAATTCAGTGGTGCTCAAAATACTTCTTGCCATGCCCAAGGCCTCTCGGTTTCCTGTTAGTGCTCATTTTTGACAAGCTGTTAAGTTAAAATGGATTTATTTGACAGCTCAATGGACAGACCAACACACAAAATGAGGTTTAACCCTTTTGTTAAGGTCTGGAATAAGCTCCATCACCTTCACATGGGAGGAACTTGCTTTGGATGGTCAGAACAACCCTGGAAGCACCAAGGCACAGAGCTGTCATGAATTGGATGCTGCTAAAAATCCAGTGTCACTGTCTACACTGTCTATTATTAACAGGCAAGTTTAATAATATCTCCATGGACTGAAAGGTAGCCATCCAAAAAAAAGCCCCTGCTTGACACCTTCAAGCTTGAATGAAGTCTGCAGCTGACAGAATTGACATAGTCCCTGAAGCCAGGGACTAAAGCCATATGGGAAAAAAGCGCTGACAAGAGGTATGTTTGTAGGAGTAATGTGAGGCATTTAACCCCAGTGTTTGGCTGATGACACTCTGCTGTATGTGTCAGTAAAGTCAGATGAGCTTAAGATTGAGGTTTAGGAGTGTGCTAGACGCTCATTAATTTCCTTTTACTTAATACTGACCAAACAGAGGGGTAAAATGGTACTACCCCCCCCCACTCTTAGAAGTAAAATTCTGATTATGTTGTTACTCTTTGTGACTACTGACTCCAGCCTTTCACTTAAAAGTTATGTGGATAATATTACTAGAATAGCATTTACCATTTCAAAATATTGATAAGCTCATATTGCTAAGAAATATGATGACATTACGCGATGCAGAGAAACTGATTGCTGCAAGTCCTTACTCTGTGGATTTTTCACTAAGTGCATAAACAAACTACAGTCCAGAATCCTCACTAGAATCAGAAGATATCACCATATCTCATTCACACAGCATTGGCTATCACACATAAATCATACCTACTTCAATAACAAGGTGCATGCTATTTGTTGGTATCTTGAACAATTAAGACTACAGCAGGTGGCAAATCTTTGTCTTACAAAGCCCTACAGTTATGGAACAGCCTCATATTTAATGTTTAGAACTCACACACAGTCTCAGTGCTAAGTCTGAACTGAAATAGTTAAAGGAGCAAATCTGGGGGACTCCATTATCATGAGTTTTATTGTAAACCGGTATATTTGAATGCTATCTTCCCCACTCTCATGAATTCACTTAGGTTTATGGATGGTGAAACGACTTGTTCCAAGGAAGATACATTTCCTTCTGGTTCTCCCTTTTAGTTATGCTGTCATAGCTGGTCCTGCCAGAGTACCTGCAAAAAATCTACAGTGACTTTATCCATTAGGTGATGATGAACATGTCTAAGTATGTTTCTCTGTCTCTCACGCTTTCGTTCTCCCCCTCCCTCCCACTAACCATAAGCCAAGCCTCCATGGTTTTAAGTGGAACCGTCCTCAGTTAACACATTTATTCTTAAGCACACCATATAGAGCAATCCTCAGCAGAACTGACTGGTCTTGATGTGATAAGAACTTGAACTAGTTGCAGGGTATTAGGATGAATCAGGCAGGTCTGGAGGGCAGAAAGGGTCAAGACTCCTGGTATCTTTCAGACTACACATGGCGCTTATGGGATACCAGTGGTCCTGACTGCTGGACTGTCCTAAATAGGTGGGTCTGCATGAGGAAATCAACACTATTAATCCTGCCTAAAAAGGTGGTCAAATATCCAACCAAAACTCTGACAGAAGCCTGTTGATAGCTAACAAAAGCATCGCTAAAGTGGACACTTTTTAAGAGACATTCAGCTAATTCAGTTAAACATACAGTGCTGCCTGTATAATGTTGACTGTGTTGATTCAGAAAACACAAAATCACTTAAAACATGTGTAGCAATTTATCGTTTTTTTCCTTCTATAAAGATGCATGTTGAATACACAAGATCCATGTTGTACACATAGGCCTTTTGCTAAAAAATAAAAAATAAAAATGAACTGCAAGCCCAATTTTGCCATGACAGTTACATTTATGATGAGTGTATATGAGTGATCAATTTCTACCACAAATGTATTTGAACTAGACTGGTGACATGTTGCAAAACTGTAACTGCATCATAAGTCACAGACGTTCATTTAAACTATGGGTGAGAAGCGTATATTTATGAGTGTAAATGTGGAATGCGTTAGTTAACAGAGAACTTACCACTGCAAACTCATCTTTATCCAGCATTCCATCTCTGTCTATATCACTAAGCTCCCAAACCTGGAACACATGTCTAAGTCAGTTCATCGTCATAGTTGAAGCCTGAACATTTAAAACATAAAAACCACGTAAAAAAGCTGTAGTGCTGTAGTACAGTTTTAGTGAACATTGCCACCTAGAGGCTCAAGCTTCACATGCATTCTCCACATTCAGGACCTTGGCAAAACAAAAGCACCAGCCTGGAATTCACTACATATCATGACTTACCCGCCCCAGCACATCTACAGGGAGCTTAGAATTCAGCAGCACTGGTTTGACCTTGTCGCCTGTGAGCATGCCACCCACTGGCGAGAGACTGTCGAAGATGGCATCAAATTTCAGCTTCTCCTCTGGCTATATTATGATTGTTAACAAACACACACGCACATGCATGAGTGCATAATCATAACCAATTCTCATTTCAGAACAGAAAAAACAATAATATATATATAATTTTAAAAACAATAGTTAACCACATTTTTAGAATTGTCTTGATAAATTTTTCAAGTTTCAATCAGTTCTGACCTTGACCATCCATGGACTGTCAATAGACACGCCTGCTGGGAGAAGAGGACTGGCTGTGTCATGCTAGCCAAAAGAACAGAGGGAGGAAATATTACCTCACATATACATCCTGCATTCCAGTTAAAAAGGATACCATTTCTGCAATCTTGCAAAAACTGTTTGTGTATAAGTTACTCCTATTATTAATCATCAGCGTTTTAGGGCGTGCTTGGAGGGAGGAGAAAAAAAAAACACAAACAAAAAAACACTGATTTAAACGTGGAAGAAGCTTTAACTTACAAACGTTGGTGGAGGCACAGCCATGCTGAGGCTTTTATGAGCAACCTCAAGGCCATTCTGAGCACAAGCCACTAATCGCAGTGCAACAAAAAATTGCTGGAAAGACGAGAAAAAAAATATATTAATATACCTATTGGTAAATTCTTTCAAACTTTCTCACAGCAATATATAAAAATAGAAATACCTGTTTGATCAGAAAGCCTTTACGTTCCGAATCTGACAAGTCCCATATCTGGAAGAGGAGAAAATAAGCAATCATTATTCTGAAATAAACAGACGTTTAACATTCATTTGTGTACCGATGAACGCACAACCAGCATCTTGGTTTCTGGATTCAAATTAGGATTTTACAGACCTAGTTCAGTTTACTTAATATATAAACTACAGTTTTGCATATTACCTATACACACACACACACACACACACACACACACACACACACACACACACACACACACACACACAAAATAATTTAATACTTTTAGCTGAATATTTAAGATCTACACTTTGAAATACATTTACAGTACTACATTATTCTTTTGTTATACACTGCTATAGTAGGACACAACCTTTTGGAAAATTCCTTCTAAGCGGAAGCCATTTAGAAGCTCCATTTTCAGTGTTGACATATTGGGTTGCAAGATACTGTATTTTTTAGAACTTTCATTTGAGATACGTTCTTCGTTTTCTTATGATTGGCCAACATGGTTTTACACAACTTTTTTAAAAAATACACTTGTGCATGTGGACTAGGTACAATATTTTGATGGACCACCTTTAGCTTTGATTACAGAACACATTCCTTTTGGCATGGCAACAGTTATTTACATCCAGAGTTCCGTTCCATCAGGGCTCCGATGCCGAGTCAATCCACTAGGTAAAGACTTCACCAGTGCATCGCAATCCCAAGAGTTTCAATGGGGTTAAGGTAAGAACTCAAAAGTAAAAAGGTAAATCCTCATGCTCCCAGAGCAACTGTTTCACAGTTTAAGTCTTGGAATATGTCTGTGCCATCAAGGAAAAAAATTCCATAGATGTCATAATCTGGTCATTCACTACATTCATGTCATCAGCTGTCTTCATTTTATTGCCACATAACATTGCTAAGCCATGACTTGGCTGAAGAAACCCCAGATCATACACTTGAAAAGCATGTCAATCTGTCACTATGTTCGTTGGGTGCATTGCTTCATGTGCTTCCCTTTGTGCTGACAGACCAATTGCTCTGTAAAAAGATCAATCTGGACTTTATACACTGCTCCAAAGTCCAATCATTATGATCATTACCAAATTGGAGCCTTTTTTTCTGATTAGTTTCACGAAAAAAAGTTGTTTTCTTATGGCAACACAGCTGTTTAGTCTGAAGCCTGCGAGTTCTCATCACATTGCGTGTTTGGAAATGCTTACTTTCACTATTAAATGTAGGTGTTATTTCAACTGTTGAATTTTTATGACCTCAGATCACACTCATTTATGATTGTTGATCAGCTTATTTAAAAAAACGTTGCACAGTTCTTAACAAATTCCAGTGATTTCAGCTATTTCCTTAGTTGTTCTTAGTTGCTCTTTCTTGAGAAAGGTCAAGGATTTGACCCTTCTGGAAGTAATATTATAATTTAATACTAATTTGACCTTGGGATACATCCTCTGACATGACTGCCAAGACGCTTTATTCAGGGTTGTAAATTGTAGGCAGCTGAAACATATTAATTACTGCTGTATTTTATAATCAAAGATTCTTTACTCTCCACACTGCTTCTCTAGTATTTTGGTTCAGATCTCATGTAGTGCAAATGGAAAAACAATTTCAATGCCCCCTGTCATTCTCTGGTTACTGTCATTTCCCCCCAGTCTTCTTTCTTATTGAAATGAATAGTTAAAAGTTTGCCAAGTGTGACGTTATTCAATCTGTCAGTTATATGGAGACCTCTGTTGCTGTTCACCAATCACACTTTATCATCGTTGTCTCAATCACTGCAAGCTTTCCAGGTTATACTAAATGATCACCACTTCACCACCATGCTTCATACCGGGTATGTTTGTGGTGATGCACAAATTAGATATTTTGGCAAAAATGCTGTTGTCTGTGAGGACCAAACATCTACATCTCATCCGTTTGTTAAGTTTTTATAAACAAACATTTAACATGCTTACAGAGGTTTGTAAAGCACATGATATAGCTCTTGTCTTTTTATTTATAGCGCTGAGCATTAAAGGGACTAGCAACTATCCTGAAGGCTCTCTACTTGTAAACTCCTCACTGTAGAATGCAGATTACCCAGATCCTAGCCAGATTAATAAGTAGTTACAATTCCTTTTCTGAGGTTATGGTTGATTTCCTCTTTATTTGCATAACGTACACCCACCCGAGTGTTCCAGAACACAGACTGCCAAAAGTTCAGCTTTAATAGAGCTACTTGATACTTAAATAATTTTGTGCATTTTATTAATCAAACCAGGCTGTTAGGAAGGAAAGTAGGAAACGCACACTTATTTTGGGCAAACATAACTATGTATTGAAATCTTTGTTATTTTTGTTGTCATCTGAAGTTATTAGTTTATTTAGAGAAGCTGGTGTAAATCATCCTTTGAACTAGGTGTATCTTCAATTACTTTATCCTGAGTAACGTTTTCAAATATACTAAATTTGACTATAATGCGACTAATGAGCTCCTGGAGACTCAGAGCAATTTGCATTGCAATTTTGCATTCTCCTTCGGGTGGCCAGCGATATAAACTCATATTTTTGACAGAAAGGACACTTAAGGTTAATACTTTCCACAAGTCTGAGTGAGCAATCTCACCTGTTGTGTGTAATTTTCATTTTATACAACCATTTTGCAGGATGTAAAAAAAATCTAAAGTAGAGCTCATACATTGTCATTTAAATGAATTATGAACAGTTACTGTTATTCGCCCTGATAAAAATAACATGCTTCTGTAAATGCATCCATCAAATCCAAAATAAACATGCAATCCAGATGTCCTTAAAGCAAAAGTTCTCATATCTTGGCACGTAAGCATCAATAATTTGACCCTTACCTCTCAACAGAACTTTGTCTGAATGCTTAAAGTGATTTTATTACATATACACATATATTTTTTT